>LR738715.1:746684337-746703417 GCA_902687465.1 Secale cereale | reverse complement strand
AGACAAAATGTGACATGAGGGGGTCTAGGGTTGTGGATCGCCGAGCAGTCGGGGGTCGAGGGGTCGAGAGGTTGCCTAGCTAGTGTCAAAGTATTGAAGAATTCCATGACTTCATCATTTGCCAGAAGTAACCGAGGCATGTTGGTACGAAGTTATGCAAAGTTGTTTTGGAACGGAGTTCCTGATAGGATAATCCGTCTTTTGTTACGAATTATCCTATCTGGGACTCCGTTCCAAAACCAGTTTGGAGAGCTTCGTACCATCATGCTACTGTTACTTTCGCCTAATGATGAAGTATTGGTTTTGTTGAATCCTTTGACACTAGACAAAATGTGATATGAGGGGGTCTAGGGTTGTAGATCGCCGAGCAGTCAAGAGGGTCGTCCAGGGGTCGAGGGTCGAAGCTAGTTCTACATTTGCCATTAATATATCCATCTGTCATGTTTGAATAATAATTGGCATGTTGTAAATATTTGTAGAAACTATGGACGACAACACCCGAGACCTAGCACAAGAAGCGATGTTGATGGACATAATCGCAGACGGACAAAATGCCGTCTTGTCGTTTCTCAACGACACCGATGAGCAGGTGGAAAGAGAGCTGCAGCTGGTAGATCTAGGCTATGATATTGATGGCTCCGGTGACCCAATGCACATGGAAGAAGTAGACCGTGAGGACGGCTCTGGTGACCCAATGCCGGTGCAAGAAGGAGACCGTGATGCTGGCTCCGGTGACCGAACCGAGTCCGGCCAGGAGGTATATATGTTAGTTAAGCCTGTGCTGACTAGTTAATTGATGCATTCATTAACTCTCGTCTTTGTTCCTTTTTCTAGCCCTCCGGATCGAGCAAATCTTCGGTAAAGAGACGAGGCGCGAAGAAAAAGTTGAGGCCGGATGAAAAGTTTGAGATCTCAGAAATCTCGCGCTCCGGCGAGCCGATTGACCCCATCCGGACAAAGAACGCATTTGTTAATCAGTGCGGGGTTCTGGTTAGGGACAAGATCTCGATCAGCATCCATCAATGGTTAAAGCCGGCTGCAAATGACGCTCAGGTGTCTTATGTCACTGATATGCAGAAAGAAGAACTTTGGACTGAGCTGAAGTCAAATTTCATCCTACCGGCAGAGGATGATCCAGCGAAGCCAGTTAAAGAGGACTTAATCAAGTCTGCTGCTCTTTCGAAGATGGCAGACCAATTCAGGGCATGGAAGAAAAAACTGAATAAGTTTGTCAAAGATAAAAAGACTCCAGAATTCGTGGGCATATATGAGAAGATCAAAGATGACTGGCCCGCATTTGTGGCCTATAAGACATCGGAAAAGAGTCAGAAGATGTCGGAGACAACCCGGATAAATGCTGCGAAGAAGAAGCATCACCATCGCACGGGGTCAGGTGGCTACCTCAGAGCCCGGCATAAGTGGGCCAAGGCTGAGAATGATCTGCTTGAGAAAGGGATCGAACCAGAGACAATGCAATGGCCAGACCGTTGCCAGACTTGGTTCTTCGGGGCTGGCGGAACCTTGGACCCTGTATCAGGGAGGTGCATTTGGACGGACAAGCAATTGGAAACACCACTCAGGAAGATGCGGCAGTATATCAAAGCAGCGCATGAAGGGACGTTCTTCCCCGACAGAGAGAACGACGAGCTGACAATGGCCCTCGGGAATCTTGAGCACCCTGGACGGACACGAGGCACGCCAGGCTCCCTTCCGTGGCGTGCTGGGTTTCCGGACGCAGGCAGCTACAAAAGCCACGAGAGGAGTAAGAAAATGGAGCAGACCGAACTGCAGGCGCTGCGGGCCAGAATACAAGCGATAGAGGAACGGGAAGCAAATCGGGACAAAAGAATTGCCGAAGCTTCCCCCGAAGCTACCCCGCCATCTCAGCGGAGAAGCAGCGTGGCTTCCACCGAGCTGCTTCAGCCGGAGCTTGTCTTGACGGCTACTACCAGGTATCCCGTGGATGCTATCACGGAGGCACAAAAATGCCACCTTATGGCGCAGTGGATGAATCTGAAGGTCAAGGCGGCTGCTGGCTCTGTTTATCCTACTGGACCCGGCGACACTTTTCACTGCCGACCGATTCCAGAAGGATATGCTAGGGTGATGGCGGATGAAATTACGGAGGGATTTGAGGAGCTCCAGCTTGACCACCCTACCGGTGAAGGGGAGACTCGGCTGGGTTCTTCACTGAAGACTCCATGCCTATGGCGGAAGGACCTCATCAACATTCTCAACTGGACGCCTCCGCCTCCTCCTCCTCCTTCGGCGAGTCAGGGCACTCCGCCTCCTCCACCGCCTCCTCCTCCGGCGAGTGACGATCAGGGCACTCCGGCTCCTTCTCCGGCACGTGGCGGCACTCCGCCTCCTTCGCCGCCGGCGCGTGGTGGCACTCCGCCTCCTTCGCCGCCGGCGCGCCCGAGGAGCCAGCCTGCTCCTCCTTCTCGGCCTAGTCAGCAAGGGCGGAAGAGACCTGCCGCTGCTCCGGCTGCTCCTGCTCCGGCGCGTAAGCAAGGAAAAAAGACAGCCGCTTCGTCTGGTGTAGCGACGTCTAGCAGTACAGCCAGAGGCGGGAGGCGATGCAGATTCAGTCCTTCTCTGTCACATCCCTAGTTAGCACTTGCATTAGGGTTAGTTGGTGTGTGCATCATGTTTACTTTTCAAAGAAATTTGAAATGGGAATGACAGAAACCCCAGCACCCCTCTTCTAACAACTAGGGTTTGTTAAATTATTTTCCAATGTACCCAAAATGCCCTTCAAAAATGTTCATCATTTCTGCCTTGGTCTCAAACCTTTGCTAAAAATGGTGCACAATTTTCTAGGACATCCAAGGTCACTGGATTAAATCATATGGTATTTGAATTTGGGCATTTAAATGCTATAAAATATTTAAAATGCTCAAATAATCATAAACTATAATGTTTCCTACTGTTCATATTATATACAGTAGGTATGACAAGTTTCATGAGTTATAAAAATGCTCTAGCATTTTTATTAATTGAACAAAGCTGCAAAAGAAATGAAACAGAAAAGAAATAGGAAAGAAGAAAAAAGGGAGAAAGCACTTACCTCGGGCCCAGCCCTGTAGCAGGCCGGCCCAGCCCACCAGCCCTCCTCTGTCGTCTTCCTCCTCGCGCCAGAAGGACGCGCGCGTGGCCGCCGCGCGCCGGCACGCGCCCGACCACCTCCTCCCTGCTAGCCTGCCTTCCCGATGGCCTGGATGATTCCATGAATCGCCACGCAGCTGCCCCGACCGCTCTTACTTCTCCCCCTCGTCTCTATCGCACTCCCCCGGCTCTCTCCTCTCCCATCACCGAGCCGCCGTCGCCGCCGTTCGCCGCAGCCGCACTTAGAGCCACCCCCTCGCCCCGTGAGTGTGTCCAGAAGATCCGCCGCGTCGTCCTCTTCCTCCTCGCTGAGCCACGAGCCGCCGGAAGCCCTGCAACGCCTCCACGCCGTCGTCCCCTTCCTCGGATCGCCGGAGCACCTCGCCGCCTTTACGAAGCTACAGCGCGTCCCCGACCCCTCCGTCGAGCTCGTTAGCACCGCAGTGAGCTTCTACGTCGAACCCCTCCTTCCTTCGTTCCTTTTGCGCCGTGTAGCCGCCGCTCTGTTGATCACCGAAACGCACCGCCGCCGTGCTCGCCGCCGGTGATGCTCCAGTGACCATTTGGTCACTGGCACACGTCCATCACATTCACCGCAGCGCGTAGATGCGATAGGTGCTATGCACGCATCGCCTAGGCCTCTGTAGCTGCTTCTCCACACACGCCCGACGCCGGTCGCCGCCGTCGAGCTTGTTGCCGTCGTCTCTGGCCACCCCAGGTCCGGCGACCACCACCATCCGACGCGCAAGAGCAAGAGCTTTCCAACGCGCCTAGCCGCAGCTCGAGCCGTGCCCCATAGACGAATTCCGAAGCACGCCGTCGTACTTGGCCTCGCCGGCGTCACGTCGCCGGCGGGTTTGACCTGTTTGACCAGGGGGTTGACTACCCCTGGGTCACTGACGTGTGGGCCACCTTCTGCTAATTAGTTAGTTTAATTAAGTTTCTGTTAATTTAATTAGTTAATTAGTTTAGTCACTGACCCGTGGGCCCAGGCCCCACTGACAGCTAATTAGTTTTAGTTTAACTCTAATTAACTTAGTTAATTAGCTGTGACACTGACATGCAGGGCCCACATGTCATGTTTGACTTGGACTAGCTCCTGTTGACTGACTGACGTCAGCATGATGTCATGCTGACGCAGTAAAGGTTTTTCTGGGATTTTTAGATTAAAAATAATTCAGGAAATTCCAGAAAATACCCAAAACTTCTAAAAATCATATAAAATCAACCATAGCTCAGATGGAAAAGATTTATATATGGAAAATGATCAGAAAAATCCAATCTTTCCAATGGCACTTGTTTCATGCATGTTTGAACAAGTTAACTTGCTGTATACATCAAAAACATGATAATGCACTTATTTAAATAATAGTTTGAACTCCAATTTGAATCTTTGATTCAAATAGGTTCAAACCCTTCTGGTTTTAGTTGCATTAGCCAACACACATGCATCTTGCCATGTCATGAGCATGCATCATATTGTTGCATTTGTTTGTTAATGATTGTATCGCCGGTATTCTCTGTGTTAGGTCCTGCTCCCGAGGATACTGCTGCGTATCCAGCTGAAGAGCAGTACCCGACAACTACCTTGTCAGGCAAGCAATCATTGATCATTTCGATACAAACCCAATCTTCTCGCTCCTGCTCTCTTTTACTGCATTAAGGCAACAGCGTGTGAACTGCTACTTGCTGCGGTAGTTGAACCCTATCCCTTGCATGACCTGTCATTGCCATAGTAAATAGTTGAAACCCACTAGCATGTGTAGGAGTTGATTGAGCCATGTGATGTGTGATCCACCATGCTATTTGTTTATGTTGCCTGCTATGCTTAGAGTTGTGTCTGGTCTGGTTCATCTGGATGATGGATCAGAGTGAAATGATCATACCGATAAAGAGAAGGAAGTGTGGAATACGCTTGGTAAAGGTATCGATGAAAGGCCATGTAGGAGTACATGGTGGGTTGTTTCATTGGAATCGTCCATAGGACCCGAGATCTGTATGTGTGGTTCAAGTTACAGCTACTACCACACATTGGGATCCTTAATTGACCCTCTCGGCTTATTAATTACCCTTGATCTCTGTCCAGGAGTTGCAACTAGTTTCTGGTGTTTATAGCTTACTGGAGGTCGTGCACAACGCTGACCCTCGGGGTGGGTTGTGATGCGACAGGTACGTGGCACGGTGTACCGGTTGCCCGTTTGGTAACTCGAGAACCCTGTACACATCGTTTGGGGCCGTGAGCGACACCCCGGCCGGATCTCCCCACGGATGGAACCCAAATAGGCGATAAACCTGGACGAGAGACTTGAGTAGTTAGTCAGGTCGTGGCCAACACCCCCGCTGGGCTTCCGCTTGAAGGTTGCCAAGTACACGCCGAGTAAACGGCGATAAGTGGTGAAAGCGTGTGTGAAGAAGTACACCCCTGCAGGGTTATCAAACTATTCGAATAGCCGTTGTTCGCGGTACGGACTACTTGGTTACTCTTATAGTTCATAGACAAGTTGATGGATACTACTAAAAGCCTCAATATAAGTGTGAGTGCCGTGGATGGCCTTCCGTAGGATGACGGAAGAGGATCCTCGGTAGTGTATTGATGTGGTGAGTAGAGGACTCGTGTTCGTAGTAACATCTTGCAATCTGTTGAGAGTTGTAGTATAGGTTAGCCAAGGTCAAAGCTGGCATTCTGCTATGAACTCCACTACCCCCCCTTTGATAATGTTGCATGTATGATAGGTTCTGTGGTAAGACTTGCTAAGTACCTTTGTACTCATGTTTGCTTAATAACTATTGCAGAGGAGAACCCTGCCCCTGCTGATGGGTTCTACATAGACGTTGACGTCGACGAGTAGCTTGACACCCAGACGGATATCTGGAGCTTGTGAAGGGCCTTGTAGATAGTCAGGCTACACCAAGCCTGTTTATTTTCTAAGTTGTCTGTACTCAGACATGTAGCTTCCGCTTGTGCTTGTATGACTGTATGACTTGAGTGATGGGTCATGTGACCCCTACCTATATGGATATGTTATGTATGGCTCTTGGAGCCTTTTAAATAAAGTACTTTGAGTCATAGAGTTCTGTTGTGATGCAATGTTGTATTTGCACATATTGAGCATATTGCGTGTATGATTGAAATGCTTGGTATGTGTGGGATCCGACACCTAGTTGTTTTCCTTTGGTAGCCTACCTTACAGGGAAATGCCTCCTAGTGATTCCAATGAGCCTTGGTAGCTTGCTACTGCTCGGAACACGTAGGCTGGCTGGCATGTGTCCTTCTTTGTTCCTGTGTCTGTCCCTTAGGGGAAATGTCACGCATTGTTCCTTTAAGTCCATGTAGCTTGCTACGACTTGGGTTCATACGTTGATGACCGACACGTTCGTTGCTGGGTCATGGATGCCTGTCTCTGTAATCTAGTGCCACTTTTGGTTTATAACTAGCCATGTCGGCCCGGGTTCTCTGTCATATGGATGCTAGCGACACTGTCATATACGTGTGCCAAAATGCGCAAACGGTCCCGGGCCAGGTAAGGTGGCACCCGTGGGGTTACCGTGCGTGAGGCCGCAAAGTGATATGAGGTGTTACAGCTAGATCGGTGTGACTTAGGATCGGGGTCCTGACAGCGTTGGTATCAGAGCTGGACTGCCTGTAGGTTTCTCAAGACAAACTGGTCGATGTTGAGTCTAGAAAAATTCTTAGTTATATGTAGGGGAATTGATTGTGGGAGGGAACGTAAGGCTCTTTTTACTCCTCTACCTTATGCCCTTCTGATCTGAGTCAGTCTATTCTTTCTACGGGGATTTAGGACTAGGCCTCTTATCCTTACTAGGTTCACGTGTTACTAATCCGTAGAGTCTTAGGATTGTTGGTCAAGCCTCAGTTCAGTTTCTATCCTTTCTAGTATGATGATTGTTGGACCCGGAACCTTGATATGGAATTGTTGAGTGGCTATGCTATCATTTGTATGATGTCTCAAATCTTTGTTTGAGCATTTACAGTTGTTATGCTGCCCGATTTCTTTCAGAAACACTAATGCCTTTGCATTATTCCGTGTTTCAGATGTCTGGCCGCATCCCTCACCAAGTGGTTCGTTTGACTCGGTGCATTAATGTGCCCGGTCACACGGCCATGCTAGTCCGTGTGCTGACTGAGACCGGTTATCGCTGGTATCCTGAGTACACCGTGGAGGAACAGTACCGGGATTTCAATCAGAGTCAGTATTTCTGCACAGTCCGGATATACCCCTCATATCCTGGAGCTAATGACCCCATCCATTGGTCTTATGGACTCGGGGTTACCATCGAGATGGTAGTGCAGGATGCCGCTTATTCGATGATGACCATTCTCCGTGCTAGGCATGCCCTGTTGCTGAACACTGAGTTCTGTTACATGCCAGCCTCACTTCCCGGAGAGGAAGGCTACTACACTGGTCTGTATACTGATGCTGCTTATGAAGAGCCACTGCTTCAGACCACTGTTCAGATGTTGGAGGATAGGGACCGTGAGGTCCGTGCCCTCCTAATGGAGCTGTATAACACTCGAGCCGCCCATTGGACTACTTTGACACGGCTTGCACCTGCTGTGCACGCCGGATATTTGGACATGCGGGATTTGTACCCCGTGCGGACTCGTCTGCCTGATCGCATGGATTGGCGTGACGTTGGGGGTATTACACCTCCACGTGGGCGTCGGTTACCACCAGCATCGGGACCGAGACCACACCCGTGTCCTTATGGTCCACAGCCTTCGAGTGCTCGCGAGTTCCAAGATCCATCTGTTCCACTTCCAGGCTACGGTGGTAATCTTTATGAGGATTACTACGCGAATGTCTGAGCTAGGCTGTGGTTGTAGTAGTATTGTAGTAGTTGTATTTCCACAGTCCTGCGCATCTTGTGGAATATGACTTAGTGTGTACTGAGTTCCGGAGGTGTAGTTAAATAATGTATAGGAGCTTGGAATGCCTCTGATGGGATGTATCGTCTTTCACCGCAGTTGTACTTTAGCCTTGGCTTGTACTAAACTTTGAATGGTGTGTATGACCACTGGTGTATATATAGCAGTTCCTATATTACCATGTCGTACGGATGAACATCTTTGCATTCTGTGTCATCCATTACATTCTGCACTTCTATGTCAAATTTTTGCCATCCTTGTCTAAACCATTGTTTTGTTTTCCTAGGATGGTCAACACTCGCAACACTCCTGCTGCTCAGGAGCAGGGTGAGGCTAGTGGGGCTAGAGATGGGAATCTGCCCCAGCCACCCTCCTTGGCGGAAGTTATGCTTGAAGCAGAACGGAACAAGAGAGAGACCAACCGTCTGCTGGAACGCACAGAGCAGAACACTGGGTTCCGTCAGAGGAATGACGTGGTGTCAATCCACGATTTTATCAAGATGTGTCCACCGAAGTTCCATCACTCCACTGAACCTCTGGATGCTGATGACTGGCTACGTAGTATCACCCACAAGCTACACTCTGCCTGTGTGGCCGAAGCTGACAAGGTTATCTACGCCGCCTACCATCTTGAGGGCCCTGCCAGTCTTTGGTGGGAAAACTTTGAAGCTATGCGTCCTGCTGGCCAAGTCACTACCTGGGTTGAGTTCAGTGAGGCATTCCGTGAACACCACATTCCGGAAGGTCTCATGGATCGTAAGCGGGAGGAATTCTGCAATTTCACCCAGGGCCGTTTAACTGTGGATGGCTATAGTCGCGAGTTTGGTAACTTGGCACGCTATGCACCTGAAGAAGTATCCACCGATGCCAAGAAGCAGGCGAGGTTCCGCAAGGGACTCAGCCCTGAACTCCGCCGAGATCTACGTCTGCACGAGTGCACTTCCTTCCAGAAGTTGGTAAACAAGGCTATCAGTGCTGAAACAGGCCAGACCGACTTCGAGGCCAACCGCAAGCATACTCGAGACTTTGGTTCCTCATCCGGCTCTGGCTCTCACAAGCGCCGTGTGTGGGTTCCTAATACTGCTCTGCCACCCAAGTACACACCGAGGCCATCCTATGAGGCGCCTCGCCCAACTCAACAGTCTGCACCTGCTAAGACCTATGGAGGACCACCTTCCAACTTTGCTCCACGCACCACCATTGTGACATGTTTTAAGTGTGGAGAACCGGGGCACTACATGCGTGAGTGTCCCCAGAACCAGCCAGGAAAAACCGTTGGCCGTGGCAAGCCAACCGGCAAGGTGAATTATGTCAAGCCAATCCCCACTGCACGTGGTCATGCCAACTATGTCTCTGCTGAGGAAGCCTATGAGGATCCTAACGTCGTCCTTGGTACGCTTCTCGTCAACTGCCATCCGGCATCTGTTCTTTTCGATACTGGAGCATCCCATTCGTTCATATCTGAGAGCTATGCTCGATTGCACAACATGACTTTTTGTGACATGCCTACTTCCATGGTTATTCAAACTCCTGGTTCAAAGTGGCAAACCTCTAGGGTAAGCCATGGAAATGAAATCCTTGTCGATAGACTTGTTTTCCCTGCATCTTTAATCGCTCTCAAGTCCTCGGACATAAACATCATCTTGGGTATGGATTGGATGACAACTCATTACGCCAAGATTGATTGCTTTACTAGGACCGTTCAACTTACACATCCATCCGGCAAGATAGTCAATGTCTTGACTCGAATGGCTGAGCGTAAGCTCTACTCTCTTAATGCCAGCCCTCTACCAGAACTCGAAGATATCCCGGTAGTCCGTGACTTCCCGGATGTTTTTACAGAAGAACTGCCAGGAATCCCACCTGACAGAGATGTCGAGTTTGTGATAGATCTTATCCCAGGAACTGTCCCAATCTCTAGGAGACCTTATAAGATGGCACCACTAGAATTAGCTGAGCTAAAGAAACAACTCGATGAGTCCTTGCAGAAAGGTTTCATCCGTCCTAGTTCTTCCCCTTGGGCTTGCCCCGTCCTCTTCGTCAAGAAGAAGGATGGAACGGAGCTGATGGTTGTAGATTACCGACCTGTCAATCTGGTCACCATAAAGAATAAGTATCCGCTTCCCAGGATCAACGACCTGTATGATCAGCTCGCTGGATCCTCAGTCTTCTCTAAGATGGATTTGAGGTTGGGCTACCATCAAATCAAAATCAAGAACAGGGACATTCCTAAAACGGCTTTTGTTACTCGTTATGGCCAATATGAGTACACCGTTATGTCCTTCGGATTAACCAATGCCCCAGCTACCTTTTCTCGGTTAATGAATTCTATATTCATGGAGTATTTGGATAAATTCGTCGTGGTATACCTCGATGATATACTCATCTATTCCAAGAACAAGAAAGATCATGCCGAGAATTTAAGGCTGGTATTGACGAAACTTCGAGAGCACCGCCTTTATGCCAAATTCTCCAAATGTGAATTTTGGTTGCCAGAAGTAACCTATTTAGGTCATGTGATCTCTGGCAAGGGTATTGCTGTCAATCCTGAGCGAGTTCAAGCCGTACTTGATTGGACTCCCCCTGAATCGGTCAAGCAAGTTAAGAGTTTTCTTGGCTTAGCGAGCTATTGCCGACGTTTCGTCGAGAATTTCTCCAAGGTTGCCAAACCTCTAACCGAACTCCTCAAGAAAGATAAAAAGTTTGAGTGGACCCCACAGTGCGAGTCCAGTTTTCAGGAACTGAAAAGACGCCTGACATCTGCACCTGTACTGGTACCACCAGATTTTTCCAAGGATTTTATAATCTATTGCGACGCCTCGCGACAAGGACTAGGTTGCATTCTCATGCAAGATCGTCAAGTGATTGCATACGCATCTCGACAGTTGCGTCCACACGAGGATAACTATCCTACTCATGATTTAGAGCTTGCAGCTGTAGTCCATGCACTCAAAACATGGCGACATTACCTCCTTGGTAATCGCTGTGAAATCTTCACTGATCATCAAAGTTTGAAGTATATCTTCACCCAACCAGATCTAAATCTCAGGCAAAGACGTTGGGTTGAGTTGCTCACAGACTACGACTTAGGAATCACTTATACTCCTGGAAAGGCCAATGTCATGGCTGATGCACTAAGTCGTAAGTCATATTGTAACAACTTAATGTTACAACAAAGTCAACCACTTCTCCACGAGGAATTTCGTAAGCTTAACCTTCACATTGTTCCTCGGGGATTCCTTTCCACCTTGGTGGCGAAACCTACCCTTATGGATTAAATCATAGTTGCCCAGCGGTATGATAAAGGCATATCTCGGATCAAGGAGAACATTGCTAGCGGAGTTGCTAGAAGTTTCTCTATGGATGACCGAGGTGTAGTGTACTTCGAGAACCGCTTGGTGGTACCCAAGAAACCACAACTACGACAAATGATTCTTAAGGAGGCTCATGAATCTCCTCTCACGATTCACCCCGGTAGCACCAAAATGTATCAGGACCTACGTCATAGATTCTGGTGGACTAGGATGAAGAGAGAAATCGCTCAATTCATTGCTAACTGCGACGTTTGCCGTCGAGTCAAAGCAGAGCATCAACGGCCTGCTGGCACCCTCCAACCTTTAGCTATTGCTGAATGGAAATGGGATAAAGTCGGTATGGACTTCATTACCGGGTTTCCCAGGTCCAGGAAAGGGAATAATGCTATCTTCGTCGTTATCGACCGTCTCTCTAAAGTAGCTCATTTCCTGCCTGTTCGCGAGAGTATTACCGCTAGCCAGCTAGCAGACTTATATGTCTCTCGAATAGTATCACTTCATGGTGTACCGTTGGAGATTAACTCAGACCGTGGAAGTCTTTTCACCTCCTGATTTTGGGAAAGTTTCCAGAATGCTATGGGAACTCATGTATCCTTCAGTACCGCCTTCCATCCCCAGTCTAGTGGTCAAGTGGAACGAGTCAATCAAATCCTGGAAGACATGCTTCGAGCCTCTATCATTTCTTTCGGTATGGAATGGGAAAAGTGTCTTCCATTTGTCGAATTTGCTTATAACAATAGTTATCAAGCCAGCTTGGGCAAAGCTCCCTTCGAAGTTCTATATGGACGAAGGTGTCGAACACCTCTTAACTGGTCAGAGACCGGGGAAAGACAATTCTTTGGTCCGGATATGATCCAGGAAGCAGAAGAACAAGTTCGCATCATTCGTGAGAGCTTGACAACAGCCCAGTCTCGCCAGAAGAGCCAATATGATAGTCATCATAAGGCTGTGACTTTTGAAGTCGGCGATAAGGCTTACCTTCGGGTTACTCCTCTTAAGGGAACCCATCGCTTCGGTATCAAAGGCAAATTGGCCCCTCATTTTATCGGTCCTTTTCGCATTCTTGCCAAACGAGGAGAAGTTGCCTACCACCTGGAACTACCTCCGCACCTCTCCAGAGTTCATGATGTTTTCCACGTTTCTCAACTCAGGCGTTGCTTCTCGGATCCTATCCGCGGAGTGGACCACGAAACGCTTGATCTCCAGGACAATCTCACCTATCGAGAATACCCCGTTCGTATTCTTGATCAAACCGAGCGCACCACTCGACGCCACAATATCAAGTTTCTCAAGGTTCAATGGTCACATCATTCCGAGAGTGAAGCTACTTGGGAAAGGGAGGATCGTCTTCGACTTGAGTACCCCACCCTTTTTCCGGAGGAACCCGAATCTCGGGACGCGATTCTTTTAAGTGGGGGTGAGTTGTCACATCCCTAGTTAGCACTTGCATTAGGGTTAGTTGGTGTGTGCATCATGTTTACTTTTCAAAGAAATTTGAAATGGGAATGACAGAAACCCCAGCACCCCTCTTCTAACAACTAGGTTTTGTTAAATTATTTTTCAATGTACCCAAAATGCCCTTCAAAAATGTTCATCATTTCTGCCTTGGTCTCAAACCTTTGCTAAAAATGGTGCACAATTTTCTAGGACATCCAAGGTCACTGGATTAAATCATATGGTATTTGAATTTGGGCATTTAAATGCTATAAAATATTTTAAATGCTCAAATAATCATAAACTATAATGTTTCCTACTGTTCATATTATATACAGTAGGTATGACAAGTTTCATGAGTTATAAAAATGCTCTAGCATTTTTATTAATTGAACAAAGCTGCAAAAGAAATGAAACAGAAAAGAAATAGGAAAAAAGAAAAAAGGGAGAAAGCACTTACCTCGGGCCCAGCCCTGTAGCAGGCCGGCCCAGCCCACCAGCCCTCCTCTGTCGTCTTCCTCCTCGTGCCAGAAGGACGCGCGCGTGGCCGCCGCGCACCGGCACGCGCCCGGCCACCTCCTCCCTGCTAGCCTGCCTCCCCGATGGCCTGGATGATTCCATGAATCGCCACGCAGCTGCCCCGACCGCTCTCACTTCTCCCCCTTGTCTCTATCGCCCTCCCCCGGCTCTCTCCTCTCCCATCACCGAGCCGCCGTCGCCGTCGTTCGCCGCAGCCGCACTTAGAGCCACCCCCTCGCCCTGTGAGTGTGTCCAGAAGATCCGTCGCGTCGTCCTCTTCCTCCTCGCTGAGCCACGAGCCGCCGGAAGCCCTGCAACGCCTCCACTCCGTCGTCCCCTTCCTCGGATCGCCGGAGCACCTCACCGCCGTTACGAAGCTACAGCGCGTCCCCGACCCCTCCGTCGAGCTCGTTAGCACCGCAGTGAGCTTCTACGTCGAACCCCTCCTTCCTCCGTTCCTTTTGCGCCGTGTAGCCGCCGCTCTGTTGATCACCGAAATGCACCGCCGCCGTGCTCGCCGCCGGTGATGCTCCAGTGACCATTTGGTCACTGGCACACGTCCATCACATTCACCGCAGCGCGTAGATGCGATAGGTGCTATGCACGCATCGCCTAGGCCTCTGTAGCTGCTTCTCCACACACGCCCGACGCCGGTCGCCGCCGTCGAGCTTGTTGCCGTCGTCTCCGGCCACCCCAGGTCCGGTGACCACCACCATCCGACGCGCAAGAGCAAGAGCTTTCCAAGGCGCCTAGCCGCAGCTCGAGCCGTGCCCCGTAGACGAATTCCGAAGCACGCCGTCGTAGTTGGCCTCGCCGGCGTCACGTCGCTGGCGGGTTTGACCTGTTTGACCAGGGGGTTGACTACCCCTGGGTCACTGACGTGTGGGCCACCTTCTGCTAATTAGTTAGTTTAATTAAGTTTCTGTTAATTTAATTAGTTAATTAGTTTAGTCACTGACCCGTGGGCCCAGGCCCCACTGACAGCTAATTAGTTTTAGTTTAACTCTAATTAACTTAGTTAATTAGCTGTGACACTGACATGCAGGGCCCACTTGTCATGTTTGACTTGGACTAGCTCCTGTTGACTGACTGACGTCAGCATGATGTCATGCTGACGCAGTAAAGGTTTTTCTGGGATTTTTAGATTAAAAATAATTCAGGAAATTCCAGAAAATACCCAAAACTTCTAAAAATCATATAAAATCAACCATAGCTCAGATGGAAAAGATTTATATATGGAAAATGATCAGAAAAATCCAATCTTTCCAATGGCACTTGTTTCATGCATGTTTGAACAAGTTAACTTCCTGTATACATCAAAAACATGATAATGCACTTATTTAAATAATAGTTTGAACTCCAATTTGAATCTTTGATTCAAATAGGTTCAAACCCTTCTGGTTTTAGTTGCATTAGCCAACACACATGCATCTTGCCATGTCATGAGCATGCATCATATTGTTGCATTTGTTTGTTAATGATTGTATCGCCGGTATTCTCTGTGTTAGGTCCTGCTCCCGAGGATACTGCTGCGTATCCAGCTGAAGAGCAGTACCCGACAACTACTTTGTCAGGCAAGCAATCATTGATCATTCCGATACAAACCCAATCTTCTCGCTCCTGCTCTCTTTTACTGCATTAAGGCAACAGCGTGTGAACTGCTACTTGCTGCGGTAGTTGAACCCTATCCCTTGCATGACCTGTCATTGCCACAGTAAATAGTTGAAACCCACTAGCATGTGTAGGAGTTGATTGAGCCATGTGATGTGTGATCCACCATGCTATTTGTTTATGTTGCCTGCTATGCTTAGAGTTGTGTCTGGTCTGGTTCATCTGGGTGATGGATCAGAGTGAAATGATCATACCGATAAAGAGAAGGAAGTGTGGAATACGCTTGGTAAAGGTATCGATGAAAGGCCATGTAGGAGTACATGGTGGGTTGTTTCATTGGAATCGTCCATAGGACCCGAGATCTGTATGTGTGGTTCAAGTTACAGCTACTACCACACATTGGGATCCTTAATTGACCCTCTCGGCTTATTAATTACCCTTGATCTCTATCCAGGAGTTGCAACTAGTTTCTGGTGTTTATAGCTTACTGGATGTCGTGCACAACGATGACCCTCGGGGTGGGTTGTGATGCGACAGGTACGTGGCACGGTGTACCGGTTGCCCGTTTGGTAACTCGGGAACCCTGTACACATCGTTTGGGGCCGTGAGCGACACCCCGGCCGGATCTCCCCACGGATGGAACCCAAATAGGCGATAAACCTGGACGAGAGACTTGAGTAGTTAGTCAGGTCGTGGCCGACACACCCGCTGGGCTTCCGCTTGAAGGTTGCCGAGTACACGCCGAGTAAACGGCGATAAGTGGTGAAAGCGTGTGTGAAGAAGTACACCCCTGCAGGGTTATCAAACTATTCGAATAGCCGTTGTTCGCGGTACGGACTACTTGGTTACTCTTACAATTCATAGACAAGTTGATGGATACTACTAAAAGCCTCAAGATAAGTGTGAGTGCCGTGGATGGCCTTCCGTAGGATGACGGAAGAGGATCCTCGGTAGTGTATTGATGTGGTGAGTAGAGGACTCGTGTTCGTAGTAACATGTTGCAATCTTTTGAGAGTTGTAGTATAGGTTAGCCAAGGTCAAAGCTGGCATTCTGCTATGAACTCCACTACCCCCCTTTGATAATGTTGCATGTATGATAGGTTCTGTGGTAAGACTTGCTGAGTACCTTTGTACTCATGTTTGCTTAATAACTGTTGCAGAGGAGAACCCTGCCCCTGCTGATGGGTTCTACATAGACGTTGACGTCGACGAGTAGCTTGACACCCAGACGGAGATCTGGAGCTTGTGAAGGGCCTTGTAGATAGTCAGGCTACACCAAGCCTGTTTTATTTTCTAAGTTGTCTGTACTCAGACATGTAGCTTCCACTTGTGCTTGTATGACTGTATGACTGTATGACTTGAGTGATGGGTCATGTGACCCCTACCTGTATGGATATGTTATGTATGGCTCTTGGAGCCTTTTAAATAAAGTACTTTGAGTCATAGAGTTCTGTTGTGATGCAATGTTGTATTTGCACATATTGAGCATATTGCGTGTATGATTGAAATGCTTGGTATGTGTGGGATCCGACACCTAGTTGTTTTCCTTTGGTAGCCTACCTTACAGGGAAATGCCTCCTAGTGATTCCAATGAGCCTTGGTAGCTTGCTACTGCTCGGAACACGTAGGCTGGCCGGCATGTGTCCTTCTTCGTTCCTGTGTCTGTCCCTTAGGGGAAATGTCACGCGTTGTTCCTTTAAGCCCATGTAGCTTGCTACGACTTGGGTTCATACGTTGATGACCGACACGTTCGTTGCTAGGTCATGGGTGCCTGTCTCTGTAATCTAGTGCCACTTTTGGTTTATAACTAGCCATGTCGGCCCGGGTTCTCTGTCAAATGGATGCTAGCGACACTGTCATATACGTGTGCCAAAATGCGCAAACGGTCCCGGGCCAGGTAAGGTGGCACCCGTGGGGTTACCGTGCGTGAGGCCGCAAAGTGATATGAGGTGTTACAGCTAGATCGGTGTGACTTAGGATCGGGGTCCTGACATTCTCTCACGCCTCTAGAGAAGTTACCATATGAGAGGTCCGACGAGGAAAACACGAAGATAGCTCAAGGCGAAGTGAAGGACTGGCTTGAAGGGTTGAAAGCACAGAGACATCCACCTCCGGAGGAGAAGATAGATGCGGTGAAAGCAAAGCGCACTCTTGCTGCCCTGAAGCAACCAGCGAAAAGTAAGCCGAAGGACAACTATGACCGCATGATTCAAAAGTCATTTCAAGAAGCGAAGCGGTCGGGAAGTACTAAAAGTGATTAAAGGTTAGCAGAAGGACGAGCTGGAAACAAATTGCCCAGCTCGGCGAACAAGCGGACCAATCGTGCCCCCCGCTCAAGGTGTTTAGCGACATGGTCGCTAATGATCCGAGGATGGTGCCCGGTTATACCAATCTTGGAGATTATGTGTCCGACGATGTACAATATGATTTCTTGGCCGTGCAGATCGAAAGATACGAGTACAAAAAGCCTCTTGTCAAAAATGAAAGATCTCTATCAACGAATATGTGAAGATTGCATGATTGGTACTTGAAAATCTGCAGAGAGTCTGGGGGGAGGGTTAGCTTGTATTTGAGTGTTAAACCAGAGCATGACCTCGTTGGAATTGAACTGTTGCCTGTTCCATTTGAGGAGTTCTATCAGTTTTTCAATCAATTGGCCCTCGATAACACAACGGTCACCTGCTACTATCTGTAAGTAGTACTACTTCTGTCATTAAGTCTCTCTATATAGCTGATCTTCATTGCATGTATTTATAATTATCCTCACTATATTATGCAGATTGAAGATCGTCGAATTGAAGAAAAGACAAATAGGTGATATTGGGTTCATTAACACATACCTCATAGATGCAACCAAGGTTAAATTGCGTCCCTCAGATACCGAGACCAACTTGCTACGATCGTTGGTGGTAAATGAAAACAAAGATATAATACTCTTTCCTTACAACTTCAAGTGAGTGTTACTGTCTTGTGCATATTTGGTTTCCCTTATATATCAGTCAAGGTTATAGTAATGTAATTGATGAGTTCATGCATGCGTGCGCAGCTTCCACTATATTCTCTTAGAGATTAAGCTTGAGAAGGGAGTAGTAACTGTCTTGGACTCTAAACGTAAAGATCCCGAGGAGTATGCGGACATGACTCAAATGCTCGACAGGTAAGTTAAATCGATCAATATTATCCACCATGCATATCAGCAACTTCATTTCTGATATCAACTAATTGTTTTCTTTGTCTGGCAGGGTTTGGAAAAAATTCACCAAAAAAGCTCCGGGACTGCCGAAGAAGCTAGAATTTAGATACCCGAAAGTAAGTACTATATAGTAGCATGTTCTGCGCGCGCATCTCCTATATCTTGATTCAAGCGCTAGTTTCATCAATACCATTTGGCATTCTTGCTTATCAGTTTGATTGACCTCTATTTCTTGTAAAGTGGTTGTGGCAGGAACCCGGGAATGATTACTGTGGATACTACATTTGCGAGTCCATCCGCCCCACGGCCTGTGAGCGGGGCTACTCTGAAGCACAATTTAAAGTGCGTAAGCAATTAATAATATTCAAAAATTTATAGCATCATTTCATGTATTGACCCCCTACTTCAAATTAGATGTTTTGGATGCGGGATGAACTCCTAACACCAGATCGTCTGCGAGCAATTCAAGAGGAATTGGCGGCATTCTTCCTTGAACACGTGATCGCGTCAGACGGAGAATACTATGTGGACCATGCGTCCATCCTATAGGAGATTATATTTGTAAGAGATAATTATTGTATATATGTACCCGGTAGTGTCGGATAGATATACGAGAACTTGTTGTTCGACCAATCTCTCGGAGAAGGAGAGGTGGTTGATATTACTTCTCTCTGTATGCATATATATATATATATATGTTGATTATACGATCTTCTGTTTCCTTCGTTTGCTTTACTAGCTAGCTAGCTAGCTAGCGTGTCTAGTCCTCTCTATACGTATGTGTAGTACGTAGCGTCGACCAAGCACG
Source organism: Secale cereale (assembly GCA_902687465.1). Taxonomy (NCBI): domain Eukaryota; kingdom Viridiplantae; phylum Streptophyta; class Magnoliopsida; order Poales; family Poaceae; genus Secale; species Secale cereale. The sequence continues at coordinate 746,684,542 of LR738715.1, read as the reverse complement.
AACATAAGAGAGGACACTTCTCTCTATTAATTAGCTAGCTAACACAATATGAAACACCTAAATTAACCCCCCAAAACCTCCAACCCCCCCTCTCCTTTCAAAAAAAAACAAAAACCACAGCCACAGAAATGCTGACGCGTGGATGCCTTTTGGTCCCGGTTGGTGCCACCAACCGGGACCAAAGACCCTCCTGCCCGGGCTTGGC
>LR738715.1:746526577-746684327 GCA_902687465.1 Secale cereale | reverse complement strand
CCCCCCCCCCCCTTCAAAAAAAACAAAACCACAGCAACAGAAATGCTGACGCGTGGACGCCTTTTGGTCCCGGTTGGTGCCACCAACCGGGACCAAAGCCCCTCCTGCCTGGGCTCGGCGCACAGGCCACGTGGACACCCATCGGTCCCGGTTCTGGATTGAACCGGGACTAAAGGGTCAGAGCATTAGTACCGACACTTTTGTCCCGATTCAGGAACCGGGGCTAAAGGCCCAAACGAACCGGGTCTGATGACCCTTTATCTACTAGTGACTGCCACCACTGCCCGACAGAACTTGTAGAAACACTCTATGTTGGTGGACTCGGCCATGCGCCCATAGTCGTCGAGTGAATCACTAGGAGCTCCGTATGCAAGCATCCTCATAGCTGTCGTGCACTTTTGGATGGAGGTGAATCCAAGTGTGCCAGTGCAATCCTTCTTGCACTTGAAGTAGTTGTCGAACTCCCGGATGGAATTCACAATCCGTAGGAAAAGCGTTCGGCTCATCCGATAACGGCGCCGAAATGTTTTCTCACCGTGCAATGGAGCGGCGGCTAAGTAATCCGAGTAGAGCATGCAGTAGCCTTCCAGACGATGCCGGTTATTTGCTTTCACCCGCCCAAGCGCCGAGCCACCTCGCCGCGGCTTCTCACTGCTCGCGAGCAGGCCGGCGAGGGCGGCGAGAACCATGAGATGCTCCTGCTCCTGGACGTCGGCTTCGGCTTCCTCATCCAGCAACGCCGTGAGCGCCTCCTCATTTTCGGAGTCCATCGCCAAGCCGGGAAATTCATCGAACACCTTGTGGGCGAGGTGGGCGCAAGCCTGCCGGTGTACAGGCCCGGAGCGCCGGAAAAGGTGCCTGGGCGGCGGCGGAGATGCTGCCTCGGTGAAACCCCTTCTTTTTCTCGGCGGGGGATGGTCTACCTAGCAGCGGCGGCCGGTGGTCGGCGCCGGGATCGGTAGGGTGGCGCAAGGTGGCGGCCGAGCGCGGGGGGTAGGAGGCAAATCTGGGCGGGTGGCTTGACTTTTCGCCTGTCAATGTGGCCCAGGATCGTTTTTCCCTTGCGCCGGAGCCCCCGAGCGCCCCCCCAGTGCGCCAGGTTCGGCCTGCGAGCGCCGGGCGCAAAACGGGCCGAGCCGGCGAAAATCGTGATCCTGGGGGCGCGACTGGGCCGTTTTTTCGTCACCGGCGCGAAAAAATCGCCTGGGGAGGCCTTTCTGGGGGCGCGGCTGGAGATGCTCTAAGTCCCCAAACTTAAATCTAACAAGGATACGTCTCTAGCATCACATGAGGCTGTTGCCAATGCATGGCTGCTTAGATGAGATGCTAAGCACATTAAATAGCTTAGCAACTATACTCCTCAATGCATAATGCTAGTCATAGTGGGAGTAACTTAGATAATAACTTAACACATTCCAAGACAATTTTGCTTATGTGACATGTATTTAATGAGAAAAGAGGTGCTTGTGGTAACATAATATGTTACTGTAACATAGCGCTTCGCAAGGCATAATGGGTCTATGAGCTAATAAATTAAACCATCTATGACACTACTACTATATTACTTTGCACTATGAAGGTAGTAACTTAGACTAGTGTCATATGCATGACACTAGCATTAGTTACTCCCTACTATGACCAGCCTAAGTGCTTAGCTTATGGTTGCTAAGTTTGCTTCATTTAATAATTTAGCAACTAAAGTTCTTCATGTATTGGTGGGCTTCCTTTCTTTAAATGTTTTGCCAAAGTTCACGTGCTTAGCGTTGTTTCTTCCTGGGTCACCACACTCATCTCTCTCCTTTTAAATAACTTGCCACATCAGATTTTTTTACCTACGTAGAAGGCTTAGCACCTGTACAAGGTGGAGCATTGGGAGGGGCTTAAGGATGCTGCCAATGCATGGGTGCTTAGATGAGATGCTAAGCACATTAAATAGCTTAGCAACTATACTCCCCAATGCATAAGTGCTTAGCTTATGGTTGCTAAACTTGCTTCATTTAATGATTTAGCAACTAAAGCTCTTCATGTATTGGTGGGCTTCCTTTCTTTAAATGGTTTTCCTAGGTTCACCTGCTTAGCATTGTTTCTTCTTGAGATCACCACATTCATCTCTCTCCTCTTAAATAACTTGCCACATCAGATTTTTTACCTACGTGGAAGGCTTAGCACCTGTACAAAGTGGAGCATTGGGAGGGGCCTAATGACGAGGACATGTCTCATCACTCCTTGGAAACCGAATCGATGATAAACAAATCTGTGGACTATGCATTTCAAAATTGGTACACGTGGTGTTAAATGAGACCGACCTCCATGAAGGTTCCACATTTCATATCAGTACGGGTGCAAATTATCTACATGCTAAAAGGCTTTGGATTAAACCACAATAATAGCAAAAAAACTAGCCTAGATATTTGAGATCTAGCCCCGTTAGAGCAACTCTAGTAGACCCCGCATCCGGTCGGCCCTCAAAACATGTTTGCAGTTCGTGGAAAAACTGTTTTGCGGGTCGACACGGAGGGCCGCAGATGCAGACACCGCATAACGGACCCGTAAAAAAGATATTCGCAGAATATGCTCTTTTACGGGTCGCTTTGCGGGGTCTGATCTGGCGCAGCTACTTTCGACCCGGAAAACCTAATTTTGCACCTTAATTTGATCCAACATAATGCATTTCTTTGCTTTTTCAACAACATTGGATACATAAGACATCACCAAATCTTTACGAGAATAGCAAGACCAAAGAAAATAAGAACCACAAGTATGCATTTTAGAAGATTTCCAACTTCCATAACTGCTCCCACTTGTTGAAGCAATATCTTCTCCGTGCACTCATTGTTGATCTGCGGATTCTTGATCTTGTATTCTTCATTCTTCATCTTTGGTTTAAAAGAAGTAGATGTTGCTTCCCCTCTATTTGCAAATGTAGCTGCATCATTGCCTTCGATTCTACTAAGGAGTGCACAGACTTCTATTAAGTTTATTTCTATTAATAAATCAATGTATTCGCCTTCTCAAAACCAAAATGAGCATCCATCTTCCTACACACATGATGATGTTCGACATGAGCTACCGTAATTGAAGCAAAGAATGAGCTATCAAAATGAGCCGAACGAAAACAACACGTACCCCATCGTTTTGGCATTTGAAGAACACCCATCCGGGGTGCTTCGGCGTGCCCGAAGTTAGCCGCAGCACTATCCGCGTGCAGTTGTCGCACTGTATGAGCGGCATCGGCGAGCCACAGAGCCGCTGCGCGAGCGCCGAGCCCGGTGGATGGCCGGACAAATCCATGTCCGCAAACCGTCGGCGGCGGCGGGAGGATGAACCCATACCTGCATGCGGCGATGCGACCTTGCCGGGGCTGCGGGAGATGCTCCCCGACCATTCCATCGCTTGGCACAGCCACCGACGGCCGGAAAAGCCAAATCCGGCGGCCCGCGGTGAAGGGCGCGCAGATCCGCAACTTTTCCGGCCCGCCGACGCAGGGGGGAGGGGAGGCCTCGTGTGTGTGGCGGCCTTTCGGCGTGCTCCCGCCGGCTGCTTTCGTCGGAATCGTGGGCGGCGGCCCGGCGGCGGGGCGAGGGGGAGAGGGGAGGTGGTTGGTGGAGAAAGCACGGGCTGAAATGTCCCCACACCAATCGCTACTGCTTATATGCAGGGCACCGCAACGGCGAGGGGGAAACCCGCGTATTCGCGGGTTGGGGCCGAGATTTTGCCGCGCCCCTCAATTTTTTTTGCGGGCCAACCGTGTTTGCTGGGTCTGTTCAGGCGGGAATATCTGCGCCGGCCCTTATTTTAACAATTATTTTATGGATAGGACTATTTTGTGGGGTCTGCTAGAGTTCCTCTTAGTTGCGGTAGGGAACGGGGGCAACGAGCGGCATTTTGGAAAAAAAAAATCAATGGCCGGCAATTAGACAGGGTACGGGAGTGTACCAGATGCAGACTGACGGCACCGTCGTTTGTCCGCCGGGGACTTTGCTGAACAGACATCCATGGGATGAACTGCCCTTTGCAAATGGTGATAGTGCGGGCTATGGAGTGTAGGATCCTTATTGGGGAAGGCTGGTCGCTGCAACAAATAGACACGATGTTAGTACAAAATCTACCGTATGATGACTAAATCGTTCGTGTCCATCTAAGCAGCGTCATTGATGACTAAGAGCAAGTACAATAGAGCTGAGTCAGCAGGCTATAAGAAATAAAATAATATATTTTTACTTAATGGAGGAAAGAGAAGAGAAGAGAGAAGGTAAGCAAACTCTTAGTTAAAAGCCAGCTTTAGCACACGTTCCTAGGTACTTTGTGAGAATGAAAGATGGGTCATATAATAAAAAAATAGTAGACTATTCTAATCAATTATTGTACATGTTGACTATAAGATGGGCTATAGATGACATGACAATGACTTATAGTCAGTAAATGGCTATACTATTAATCATGCTCTAACAGGGTAACGACTGTTACATGTCAGACGTTGGCCACGGAGAATACAGAGCCAATACATGTGCCTATACTTCTGGGAGCGTGCATCTCGGGACAGACCATTCCTTAGAAAGATACAACTTGTGCCTGTACTTCTGAAAGTGTGCATATGGGAACATACAATTTCTTAGAAAGATACAACTTGTTGAGTAATGTGATTGTATAGGAAATATATGTTAGACTAAAAAATATCCTGGCTTGCCTTATACTCCAAGTAGATCATATCACGATCTAAACCCTAGCCGCCGCCGCTTTCGCACCCACGCGCCGCCCCCGGGGCGGTCGGCCTCCATGACCGTCGCCGGAGGCCGCGCCGCCCGTACCTAGGGTTCGTCCGTCGGTCGTGTTGACCGGTTGCCCTAGAGAGTCTTTTTCCAGAGCCATTGCTCTGGGTTTTTCTCTCTCCCGTCGGTCATCTTGATCGGCGGTTGATGTCTACTACACGCTTCTATTCCTGTAGACAGTGTTGGGCCTCCAAGAGCAGAGGTTTGTAGGACAGCAGCAAATTTCCCTTAAGTGAGTAACCCAAGGTTTATCGAACTCAGAGAAGTGGAGGTTGAACGTACCCCTTTCAAGCAACCCTGCAATCAAGATACAAGAAGTCTCTTGTGTCCCCAACACACCTAATACACTTATTAGATGTATAGGTGCACTAGTTCGGCGAAGAGATGTTAAATGGCAAGTGATATGGATGGTAAAAGATGTATTTGTAAATCTGAAATAAAAATGGCAGCAAGCAAACATGTAACAAAACTGAAAGTAAACGGTGTTCAATTGATGAAAACAAGGCCTAGGGATCATACTTTCACTAGTGGCAACTCCCAACAACATTGACATAGTCTAATCACATGACATTTCCCATAAAACATGCAATGGAGACGCACTCGGGGGTCATTCCTTTGTGGTCAAGAGAGGACGAGAATTATGTAGGGCTACAAAAGCACACCTCAAAGTTCGTAGTTCTCAATCTATGGATTTCCCAATGTCACCGCGGTCATCCAAAGAGAGTACCACAACCACCACAACATATCTCCAGGATAGTCAAAGACAAGCACCAAGAGACTCTCAATCTTCAATCAACACAGAAAAGAGGAAATCACTCATGAAAATATTCTTCTAATCCATGTCCAATAGACCGCTGTCACCTTGGTCTCGGAGATTATATTAGATAAAGACAAGTGAGTACATCAATTCAATACATAGAGGAAGGGGAAATATCATGGGATCACCCTAGATTAACATAGCCTATGATCACAACGAAGATCACATCATGGGAGAGAGAGATAACCACATAGCTACACGTACAAGCCCTCAGCCCCGGAGAAGACTACTCACACATGGCCATGGTGAGCAAGAGATTGATGGTGGTGTTGATGGAGAGGTGCAGCCCGGAGAGGAGGAGGCGGCTGGCGGCAGCCGTGGCGGCGGCGACAGCCCTCCGGGGCGGCGGCGGCCCTAGGGGCGGCGGCGGCCCTAGGGGGCAGCGGCTCCTTGGCCCCCCTTCTTCCTTGTGGATGGTGCTGCAATGGTGCTGGTCCCCCCTCCAAGACGGCGGCCTGGGAGGAGGAAAATTTGTGGCCCTTGGTGACCTTGGTTTCCTCTCTTTATATAGACTCTCGGATTCCAGTCATCAGATTTTGGGCTTCAGTAAAACGGGCTTTTCTTTGCCGTCCGGACTCCGATTTGGACGAATTTTATATCCAGAAGCATCCTCTCGAAATTCTCCACAACTTTTGCAACTAGGCATTTTCCGTTTGACGTCGTCTTCGGGCCGGAACGTGACCATCTTCTAAAAACGTTCTCAGACAGATTTCAGGAAAGTCAGAGTCCTACTTCAATACGACTCCTTTTGCGTTTATGTCAATTTCCAAGTAATTCCTACACAATAAAGTGTAAAACAAGAACATTGTGCACTTTTGCAACCATTAGTAGGTTAGTCCAATAAATGCCTAAAAAGATAGAAAACTTTGATATAAACATGAGACAATGAAGCAAAACAAGCATGTCACAAGCAAAAATTATGGATACGTTTGGGACGTATCAACATCCCCAAGCTTAATTCCTACTCGTCCTCGAGTAGGTAGAATGATAACATAGATAATTTTTGAGGTGACATGCTACTAACACAATCTTGATCAAGTAATATAGTAAAGCACATGAACTGAAATAAAGTGAACCAAAACAATTGTCTATAGTTGAAAGCAAGTAAACAATGAATAACGAAGTGATCATCTAAGTAAATTCTTTTCATGAATAGTACAATTGAAGACATGAAACTATAAAGTTAAGCACAACTGTTAGCCCCAAAGGAGTTCTCTCATCAAAAGCATTCTAGTTAACACAAAAGGAAGATAAAGTTTCAGCAATGCTTTCCACTTTTCAACATTTTATCTCATGGATAAGTTCAATGCACAAGGATTATATATAACTAAGCAGAAATTTTGAACATAATCAACTTGAACCCAGGGTTAACACTAGATGCTTTCTTATGGTGGAGGAAGAAGATTAGAACATAGGAAAACTGACTCAACATTTAAAAGTAAAAGATAGGCCCTTCGCAGAGGGAAGCAGGGATTACTCATGTGCTAGAGCTTTTTATTTTTGAAAACATAGAGATATAAAAGCAATTTTGAGAGATGTATGCTTATGTCAACGAATGGTAATAAACAATGCACTACTACTCATGCCAAACAAAACTTAAGAGCGGCTCCCATAGAGGAATGATAACACTCCCCTTTCTCCTTTGTTTATCACTAGCCAAAGTTTGTCTGATTTCTCAGGTACGATGTGTGAAGGAGGTTTTTGATATTGATACTGATGACATGTAAAGTGGGCTGGGCATACCCTTTTGCCAGCTTTTTTTGCAAAATTAAGGACATGCACATTATTCATGCACGTCAGGGGTCGTTCTGTCCAACACAAGTAATAATGAACTATCTACCACTTCCTCATGAGCTAAAACAGAGACACAAATAAGGATAAATTTTGAAGGTTTTAAAGGTAGCACATGAGCAATTTACTTGGAATGGCTATTAAATACCATGCATATAGGTAGGTATGGTGGACACATATGGCAGAATTTTGGCTATGGAATTTGGATGCACGAGCAGCATTCCCTCTCAGTATAGAGTTTTTGGTTTAGCAAGTTTTTAGCAAGCACATGTTAACCGGTACAAGAGAATTATAACATCCTTTCAGCATAATTATAAGACTTCTACACTGTCTTCCTTGTCAACCATCTTACTTCTAAAAAGAGAACAAGAACTTTAAAACTACCAATGGTGAAAAACTAAACAATTGCAAACTTCAAAGGTATTTCTTCACTAATAAGACTTTATTAAATGATCTACATGTTTAGGCATAACTACTTAATTTCTCAAAACAATTGATAGGGATCAAGTTACTCAATGATCTTCAAAACTATGCAAGCTTTTTATTCTTTGCACCACGGCCACACTTGGCATTTTTTAGATCCAACATATTATTTAGCAATTCAAACCAATCAACTCTCCAAATATATATAAGTGAAGCAAGAGAGTACTTTCTATAAAAGAACTAATAGCTCTGAACATGATATGAAAGAAAAACAAGAGCTAGAAGCATATAACAAGGTAGCTAAAACACTCCAAAAGATATAAGTGAAGAACATTAGTGTTTCATGAAAAAGCGGAGCGTGTCTCTCTCCCAAACAAGAATGATCAGATGCAACTTATTTATGACCAGCAAGCAAAGCTAAAGAAAACTAAAAAGGAAACTAAGAGCAAGACGCTCCAAGCATAGCACATAACACATGAAGTGATAATTATAGTGGAACGAAAGACGAACTGATAATTGTTGCTCGAGAAGGGGATGCATGGGGGTATCCCCAAGCTTAGATGCTTGAGTCTTCTTTAATATTTCTTGGGTGTGCATGGGGGCATCCCCAAGCTTGAGCGTTTGACACTCCTGAATCTTCTTTTATCATCTTCCCTCGCACACTTGAAAACTCCCTTCATACATAACTCATCATAATCTGATTAGAGAGGTTAGTACCCACAATAAAACAATTTTTCTCTACTGGAAACAAATATATTCTTGAAGGTCTACTGTTTCTCAAGAATGCCAAAAGGTTTTTGCAAAGAAAAAGCAAGCTCAAGGTTTGCAAAACGAAGAAAAGGCAAATCAGGACAGAATCTGTGAAAAACAGTCCAGCAGGTAGTAAATAATTTTTTCGGGGCACTTCTGCAACTCAAATAAAAAACTCAGAACATACGCCCGAAAGCCAATTGTATAGAGCACGCTGTCAAAAAAAATCAGATTAGAAAGATGATCTGGTGATTTTATTCGAATTTATCTGTTCAAGGACAGAATCTGTTTTCTGGACAGCACGTCACAACTTTTGAACTTTCCTGCAATCGGAGGCTAAACTTGGCACAAAGCTGAAAAGAAAAGATACAATGATGATGCTACTTTAGTAACAAACATCAAGACCACTAAAAACTGAAAGAACAAACTGAAAGCAAAGATAACAAGGGTTGTCTCCCTAGAGCTCTTTCTTTATAGCCTTAAAGATAGACTTAAGACTTTAATGATGCTCTCGTAGGAATAAGAGTTGAAGAACAAAGGAGAGCATCAAGAAGCAAATATAAAACATATTTAAGTCTAACATACTTCCTATGCATGGGAATCTTGTAAGAAAATAAATTATTGAAGCATAAAGCAACTAGCATAGGAAGGCAAAACAAGCATAACTTCAAAATATTCACCATAAAGAGAGGAAACTTCTTATTATTAAGATATTTAGAACCATGTCTCCCTCTCTCATTATAAATTTCAGTGGCATCATGGATGAACTCAACAATATAACTATCACATAAGGCATTATTTCCATGATCCAAAAGCATAAAAGTATCATTACTCTTCATATAAGCAAAATCTTTCTTATTAGGAATAGTGAGAGTAAAGCAATCATAACCATCATGATAATCATCATATTTAGGAGGCATATCATAATCATAATAAATTTTATCCTCAATAGTAGGTGGACTAAAAATCTCACATTTATCATTGTAATCATCATATATAGGAAGCAAAGTATCATCAAAGTAATTTTTCTCTTCAAAAGTTGGGGGACTAAAAATATCATGTTCATCAAACGTGTCATCCCCAAGCTTAGAGCTTTCCATGTCATTAGCAATATTGATATTAAAAAAACATACTAATAACATCACCACCATCATGATTGTTATGCAAATAATAAAGTTCCAAAGGTTTTTTAATTTTCTCTTCAAACACATCATGTCCAAGTTCAAGGTAGAGCTTATAAAGCTCTCTCATATTTTTGTTGTTTTCCATTAAGCAAAACTAGTGAAATAAAAACAAGAAACAAAAAGATTTAATTGCAAGATCTAGAGAAGGTACCTTCACTTACCTCACTTCCCCGGCAACGACGCCAGAAATAGCTTGATGTCTACTACACGCTTCTATTCCTGTAGACAGTGTTGGGCCTCCAAGAGCAGAGGTTTGTAGGATAGCAGCAAATTTCCCTTAAGTGAGTAACCCAAGGTTTATCGAACTCAAGGAAGTGGAGGTTGAACGTACCCCTTTCAAGCAACCCTGCAATCAAGATACAAGAAGTCTCTTGTATTCCCAACACACCTAATACACTTGTCAGATGTATAGGTGCACTAGTTCGGCGAAGAGATGTTAAATGGCAAGTGATATGGATGGCAAAAGATGTATTTGTAAATCTGAAATAAAAATGGCAGCAAGCAAACATGTAACAAAACTGAAAGTAAACGGTGTTCAACTGATGAAAACAAGGCCTAGGGATCATACTTTCACTAGTGGCAACTCCCAACAACATTGACATAGTCTAATCACATGATATTTCCCATAAAACATGAAATGGAGACGCACTCGGAGGTCATTCCTTTGTGGTCAAGAGAGGACGAGAATTATGTAGGGCTACAAAAGCACACCTCAAAGTTCGTAGTTCTCAATCTATGGATTTCCCAATGTCACCGCGGCCATCCAAAGAGAGTACCACAATCACCACAACATATCTCCAGGATAGTCAAAGACAAGCACCAAGAGACTCTCAATCTTCAGTCAACACACTAAAGAGGAAATCACTCATGAAAATATTCTTCTAATCCATGTCCAATAGACCGCTGTCACCTTGGTCTCGGAGAATATACTAGATAAAGACAAGTGAGTACATCAATTCAATACATAGAGGAAGGGGAAATATCATGGGATCACCCTAGATTAACATAGCCTATGATCACAACGAAGATCACATCATGGGAGAGAGAGATAACCACATAGCTACACGTACAAGCCCTCAGCCCCGGAGAAGACTACTCACACATGGCCATGGTGAGCAAGAGATTGATGGTGGTGTTGATGGAGAGGTGCAGCCCGGAGAGGAGGAGGCGGCCGGCGGCAGCCGTGGCGGCATCGGCAGCCCTCCAGGGCGGCGGCGGCCCTCGGGGCCGCGGCGGCCCTAGGGGGCAGCGGCTCCTTGGCCCCACTTCTTCCTTGTGGATGGTGCTGCAATGGTGCTGGTCCTCCCCTCCAAGACGGCGGCCTGGGAGGAGGAAAATTTGTGGCCCTTGGTGACCTAGGTTTCCTCTCTTTATATAGACTCTCGGATTCCCGTCATCAGATTTTGGGCTTCAGTAAAACGGGCTTTTCTCGGCCGTCCGTACTTCGATTTGACCGAATTTTATATCCAGAAGAATCCTCTCGAAATTCTCCACAACTTTCGCAACTAGACTTTTTCCGTTTGACGTCGTCTTTGGGCCGGAACGTGACCATCTTCTAAAAACATTCTCAGACAGATTTCAGGAAAGTCAGAGTCCTACTCCAATACGACTCCTTTTGCGTTTATGTCAATTTCCAAGTAATTCCTACACAATAAAGTGTAAAACAAGAACATTGTGCACTTTTGCAACCATTAGTAGGTTAGTCCAATAAATGCCTAAAAAGATAGAAAACTTTGATATAAACATGAGACAATGATGCAAAACAAGCATGTCACAAGCAAAAATTATGGATACGTTTGGGACGTATCAACATCCCCAAGCTTAATTCCTACTCGTCCTCGAGTAGGTAGAATGATAACATAGATAATTTTTGAGGTGACATGCTACTAACACAATCTTGATCAAGTAATATAGTAAAGCACATGAACTGAAATAAAGTGAACCAAAACAATTGTCTATAGTTGAAAGCAAGTAAACAATGAATAACCAAGTGATCATCTAAGTAAATTCTTTTCATGAATAGTACAATTGAAAACATGAAACTATAAAGTTAAGCACAACTGTTAGCCCCAAAGGAGTTCTCTCATCAAAAGCATTCTAGTTAACACAAAAGGAAGATAAAGTTTCAGCAATGCTTTCCACTTTTCAACATTTTATCTCATGGATAAGTTCAATGCACAAGGATTATATATAACTAAGCAGAAATTTTGAACATAATCACCTTGAACCCAGGGTTAACACTAGATGCTTGCTTATGGTGGAGGAAGAAGATTAGAACATAGGAAAACTGACTCAACATTTAAAAGTAAAAGATAGGCCCTTCGCAGAGGGAAGCAGGGATTACTCATGTGCTAGAGCTTTTTATTTTTGAAAACATAGAGATATAAAAGCAATTTTGAGAGATGTATGCTTATGTCAACGAATGGTAATAAACAATGCACTACTACTCATGCCAAACAGAACTTAAGAGCGGCTCCCATAGAGGAATGATAACACTCCCCTTTCTCCTTTGTTTATCACTAGCCAAAGTTTGTCTGATTTCTCAGGTACGATGTGTGAAGGAGGTTTTTGATATTGATATTGATGACATGTAAAGTGGGCTGGGCATACCCTTTTGCTAGCTTTTTTTGCAAAATTAAGGACATGCACATTATTCATGCACGTTAGGGGTCGTTCTGTCCAACACAAGTAATAATGAACTATCTACCACTTCCTCATGAGCTAAAACAGAGACACAAATAAGGATAAATTTTGAAGGTTTTAAAGGTAGCACATGAGCAATTTACTTGGAATGGCTATTAAATACCATGCATATAGGTAGGTATGGTGGACACATATGGCAGAATTTTGGCTATGGAATTTGGATGCACGAGCAGCATTCCCGCTCAGTACAGAGTTTTTGGTTTAGCAAGTTTTTAGCAAGCACATGTTAACCGGTACAAGAGAATTATAACATCCTTTCAGCATAATTATAAGACTTCTACATTGTCTTCCTTGTCAACCATCTTACTTCTAAAAAGAGCACAAGAACTTTAAAACTACCAATGGTGAAAAACTAAACAATTGCAAACTTCAAAGGTATTTCTTCACTAATAAGACTTTATTAAATAATCTACATGTTTAGGCATAACTACTTAATTTCTCAAAACAATTGATAGGGATCAAGTTACTCAATGATCTTCAAAACTATGCAAGCTTTTTATTCTTTGCACCACGGCCACACTTGGCATTTTTCATATCCAACATATTATTTAGCAATTCAAACCAATCAACTCTCCAAATAGATATAAGTGAAGCAAGAGAGTACTTTCTATAAAAGAACTAATAGCTCTGAACATGATATGAAAGAAAAACAAGAGCTAGAAGCATATAACAAGGTAGCTAAAACACTCAAAAAGATATAAGTGAAGAACATGAGTGTTTCATGAAAAAGCGGAGCGTCTCTCTCTCTCCCAAACAAGAATGATCAGATGCAACTTATTTATGACCAGCAAGCAAAGCTAAAGAAAACTAAAAAGGAAACTAAGAGCAAGACGCTCCAAGCATAGCACATAACACGTGAAGTGATAATTATAGTGGAACGAAAGACGAACTGATAATTGTTGATGGAGAAGGGGATGCATGGGGGCATCCCCAAGCTTAGACGCTTGAGTCTTCTTGAATATTTCTTGGGGGTGCATGGGGCATCTCCAAGCTTGAGCGTTTGACACTCCTGAATCCTCTTTTATCATCTTCCCTCGCACACTTGAAAACTCCCTTCATACATAACTCATCATAATCTGATTAGAGAGGTTAGTACCCACAATAAAATAATTTTTCTCTACTGGAAACTAATATATTATTGAAGGTCTACTGTTTCTAAAGAATGCCAAAAGGTTTTTGCAAAGAAAAAGCAAGCTCAAGGTTTGCAAAACGAACAAAAGGCAAAACAGGACAGAATCTGTGAAAAACAGTCCAGCAGGTAGTAAATAATTGTTTCGGGGCACTTCTGCAACTCAAATCAAAAAACTCAAAACTTACGCCCGAAAGCCAATTGTATAGAGCATGCTGTCAAAACAAATCAGATCAAAAAGATGATGTGGTGATTTTATTCGAATTTTTCTGTTCAAGGACAGAATCTGTTTTCTGGACAGCACGTCACAACTTTTGAACTTTCTTGCAATCGGAGGCTAAACTTGGCACAAAGCTGAAAAGAAAAGATACAATGATGATGCTACTGTAGTAACAAACATCAAGACCACTAAAAACTGAAAGAACAAACTGAAAGCAAAGATAACAAGGGTTGTCTCCCTAGAGCTCTTTCTTTATAGCCATAAAGATAGGCTTAAGACTTTAATGATGCTCTCGTAGGAATAAGAGTTGAAGAACAAAGGAGAGCATCAAGAAGAAAATATAAAACATATTTAAGTCTAACATACTTCCTATGCATGGAAATCTTGTAAGAAAATAAATTATTGAAGCATAAAGCAACTAGCATAGGAAGGCAAAACAAGCATAACTTCAAAATATTCACCATAAAGAGAGGAAACTTCTTATTATTAAGATATTTAGAACCATGTCTCCCTCTCTCATTATAAATTTCAGTGGCATCATGGATGAACTCAACAATATAAATATCACATAAGGCATTATTTCCATGATCCAAAAGCATAAAAGTATCATTACTCTTCATATAAGCAAAATCTTTCTTATTAGGAATAGTGAGAGTAAAGCAATCATAACCATCATGGTAATCATCATATTTAGGAGGCATATCATAATCATAATAAATTTTATCCTCAATAGTAGGTGGACTAAAAAGCTCACATTTATCATTGTAATCATCATATATAGGAAGCAAAGTATCATCAAAGTAAATTTTCTCTTCAAAAGTTGGGGGACTAAAAATATCATGTTCATCAAACGTGTCATCCCCAAGCTTAGAGCTTTCCATGCCATTAGCAATATTGATATTAAAAAACAACATACTAATAACATCACCACCATCATGATTGTTATGCAAATAATAAAGTTCCAAAGGTTTTTTAATTTTCTCTTCAAACACATCATGTCCAAGTTCAAGGTAGAGCTTATAAAGCTCTCTCATATTTTTGTTGTTTTCCATTAAGCAAAACTAGTGAAATAAAAACAAATAACAAAAAGATTTAATTGCAAGATCTAGAGAAGGTACCTTCACTTACCTCACTTCCCCGGCAACGGCGCCAGAAATAGCTTGATGTCTACTACACGCTTCTATTCCTGTAGACAGTGTTGGGCCTCCAAGAGCAGAGGTTTGTAGGACAGCAGCAAATTTCCCTTAAGTGAGTAACCCAAGGTTTATCGAACTCAGGGAAGTGGAGGTTGAACGTACCCCTTTCAAGCAACCCTGCAATCAAGATACAAGAAGTATCTTGTGTCCCCAACACACCTAATACACTTGTCAGATGTATAGGTGCACTAGTTCGGCGAAGAGATGTTAAATGGCAAGTGATATGAATGGCAAAAGATGTATTTGTAAATCTGAAATAAAAATGGCAGCAAGCAAACACGTAACAAAACTGAAAGTAAACGGTGTTCAATTGATGAAAACAAGGCCTAGGGATCATACTTTCACTAGTGGCAACTCCCAACAACATTGACATAGTCTAATCACATGATATTTCCCATAAAACATGCAATGGAGACGCACTCGGAGGTCATTCCTTTGTGGTCAAGAGAGGACGAGAATTATGTAGGGCTACAAAAGCACACCTCAAAGTTCGTAGTTCTCAATCTATGGATTTCCCAATGTCACCGCGGCCATCCAAAGAGAGTACCACAATCACCACAACATATCTCCAGGATAGTCAAAGACAAGCACCAAGAGACTCTCAATCTTCAATCAACACACAAAAGAGGAAATCACTCATGAAAATATTCTTCTAATCCATGTCCAATAGACCGCTGTCACCTTGGTCTCGGGGATTATACTAGATAAAGACAAGTGAGTGCATCAATTCAATACATAGAGGAAGGGGAAATATCATGGGATCACCCTAGATTAACATAGACTATGATCACAACGAAGATCACATCATGGGAGAGAGAGATAACCACATAGCTACACGTACAAGCCCTCAGCCCCGGAGAAGACTACTCACACATGGCCATGGTGAGCAAGAGATTGATGGTGGTGTTGATGGAGAGGTGCAGCCCGGAGAGGAGGAGGCGGCCGGCGGCAGCCGTGGCGGCGGCCATAGCCCTCCGGGGCGGCGGCGGCCCTCGGGGCGGCGGCGGCCCTAGGGGGCAGCGGCTCCTTGGCCCCCCTTCTTCCTTGTGGATGGTGCTGCAATGGAGCTGGTCCTCCCCTCCAAGACGGCGGCCTGGGAGGAGGAAAATTCGTGGCCCTTAGTGACCTAGGTTTCCTCTCTTTATATAGACTCTCGGATTCCCGTCATCAGATTTTTGGGCTTCAGTAAAACGAGTTTTTCTCGGCCGTCCGGACTGCGATTTGGAGGAATTTTGTATCGAGAAGCATCCTCTCGAAATTCTCCACAACTTTTGCAACTAGTCTTTTTCCGTTTGACGTCGTCTTCGGGCCGAAACGTGACCATCTTCTAAAAACGTTCTCAGACAGATTTCAGGAAAGTCAGAGTCCTACTCCAATACGACTCCTTTTGCGTTTTTGTCAATTTCCAAGTAATTCCTACACAATAAAGTGTAAAACAAGAACATTGTGCACTTTTGCAACCATTAGTAGGTTAGTCCAACAAATGCCTAAAAAGATAGAAAACTTTGATATAAACATGAGACAATGATGCAAAACAAGCATGTCACAAGCAAAAATTATGGATACGTTTGGGACGTATCAGCGGTTTCTTTTTGGTTTTTCGATCTAAGATCGGCTTGTGTCGCCAATCGCCGCCGTCGACACCCGCGCGCCTCTACTCCGAAACCGACGCGACTGGCCGGCTACTTCGACCCGACGGCCTCACGCGACAGGCGGCCTCTCAAGGCCGTCGTCCGCGCGCCGGCCGTCACCACCCTGCTCCGACCGGGACACCTGCATCGCCTTCACCCGGCGGCCTCGCGCCATGCGGTGGCCAATCATAGCTGTCGTTCACGCGCAGGTCCGCCCATCTATCCACATCACCCGCCTCCGTTGTGTCTGCACGGCGGCCCTGCGGTCTAGCTCGCCGGCCTCGTCTCCGACGGTGTCAGGCTCGTCGATTGTCTCAGCTCGGGCACCGTTACTACGTTGGTCGCTCGGGCCTCGCTGCCCAGGCGCCGGCGCTGCTTGGTAGCCCGGGTTCTGGTCGCACGACATCCCACACCGTCCGTCCTCGCCGGCTTCATGTCGGACTCCGCCGCCACCCCGTCTTCACCGAGCGGTGTCCCCGACCTCGCGCGCTGTCGGATTGATCAACCGCCCGCCGCCGCGATCCACCACATCTACGCCGTGCGACCGACCTGGCTCGTCGGTGGCGCGCGCCTCTGCAGGTCCTGTGAAGATCGTCCAGAGTTCGGCGCGCCTCTCCGCCGATCGAGCATCGGGCTGCCGCTGCGTCGCCCGCCGGGCCGCAGCGCCGCCGCCTCATGGTTCTCCTCGCGGCTGCATCGACTCGTGTTTCGCCGCTGCGTCGCCCCTTCAGGCCGTAGTGCCGCGATATGCGGTCCCCGCCGCCATCCCAAGGCCGTCCCCGCGGTTGCATCGACTCGCGAACCGCCGTTGCGTCGCCCCTTCGGGCCGCAGCGTCGCGGCCCGCGGTCTCCACCGCCGCCCCGAGGTCTTCCCGTCGTCGCCCCGACCCGCCTGCCACCGCTGCGTCGCCCCTTCGGGCCGTAGCGTCGTGGCCCGCGGTCAACTCCGCCGTCACCGCGCGTCGACTTCCCGTGGTATGCGCCGCGCCATCTCCCTTGGCGCGGGAACGTCACCGTCCGCGCCGGTCTTCGTCACGCTGTCAGGGTTCTACGCCTACTTCGAGCACCGCCGCCGCACTCCTAACCTAGCCGTCGCCGCCGCCGCTCTTCTTTGGCCACCGCCGCCGCTATCGTCGTATCCACCGTCGTCGCCTGTCCACCCCATTCGTTTTCGTCCAAGCACCATCCCGTCACCAGCGTCGCCGTCATCTACCCCGACCACTTCGTCTACTCCGATCACCGTTGGTGACATCGGCCCCGCGCCGATGGACGCCGCAATCGTCGTCGAGTTCTTCTCTGCTGGCCCCTCCGACTTCTCCGACATGGCGTACAGCTCGTGCAGGTCCCTCGTCTACGCATGACCGGTGCTGGCAACACCGATGCGTGCCTTCATCCACGACGTGTCCCCGGGCTTGGCAAGCCTGGTCGGCGCTTCGTCAACTTCGTTTTCGTCCGTCTACGCATGCCCGATGCTGGCAACACCGGTGCGTGCCTTCGTCTACGATGTGTCCCTGGGCTTGGCAAACCCGTTGCGACCCGTCGTCAACAACATCTTCTTCCCGGCACACCACTACTTCAACATCACAGCGCCCATGCTAACTCGGCGCCCCCTTGCGCCCGCGTCTCCACGGCAAATTCCTCGACACCGGCTACCCCGACTCGACATCGACCACAGCCTTCTTCGCACGGCTACCTCGACCACGGCTCCACCACATACGTTCTCGGCTACATCGACAAACGGCACAAAGGGCTACCGCCTGCTTGAGCAACCTCGTCGGTTTCCACTCCAGCCACGACTCCGCGATGCGTCGATCGTTCGGACTGTGGGGGGGGGGGGTGATACGTCCAAAACGTATCTATAATTTCTGCTTGCTCCATGCTTCTTTTGTGTTATATTGCTATGATATTGATGCACTTCCATACACTTTTGATCATATTTGGACTAACCTATTAACTCAGTGCACCACAGTGCCAGTTCCTGTTTTCTGCTATTTTTCTATTTCAGGTTTCCCCCATATTAAAAGTGCTCCAAAAATTTCAGGAAAAATATAGGAAAAATCAGCGTACAGGAAGCTTCGCGAAGAACCAAAGATGGGCCAGAGGGAAGCCAGGAGAGGCCCAGGCGGCCACCTGGCGCGGCCCCACCCCTGGCCGCGCCAGGGGGGCGCCTGGGGCCCCTACTCCGCCTCTGGCTGCCCCCCTTCGCATATATATCCCTCTCGTCCCGAAACCCTCGAGGACAGAACCCTTTTTCGCGATCTCGCCTCTGTTCCGCCGCCGCAGCGCTTCCAAGATCGGGAGCATCAGGAGAACTCTTCCCGGCACCCTGCCGGAGGGGAGAACCACCACCGGGAGCTTCTCCACCACCATGGACGCTTCCCGGATGAGTCGTGAGTAGTCCACCTTGGACCATGGGTCCATGATCAATAGCAATGTGATGTTCTCCTCCCCTCTTTGCTCTTCATGGTTTAGACCTCGTGAGCTACCCTACATGATCGAGGCACATATGTAATCTTTCTGCTGTTGCTTTGGTGAGTTTGCTGGGATCTGATGGATTATGAGACTATGTTCAGATTGTGTTTGAGTAATATATTTGATTCACCTCTTTTATATCTTTGTTCTTGAGTAATTCTTGCATGTTCTCTGTTGCTGTTTATTGCTTTGGCCAAGTAGTAGGTAGTAACTCCAAGAGGGAGCGTTATGCTTGATTGTGGGTTCATGCCCCCTGATGACTAGCTTGAGTGACAGAAACATGAGTCTAGGGGATGTGCTGTTGCCACAAGGGAGAAAACAACGGTGCTTGTACTTGCGGGTGCAAGGATTGTTTACTTTACGCAAAGTTCTTTTAATGCAGTTGTCTGTTGCTTTGAGTTTACACTTTGGGTGGGATTCGCAACTTAATACCAGTGAGATGTTCTGGATAGATATCTCAAGGTGGATGATTAGTAGTAGATGCAGATGGATTTCGGTCTACTTGCCTTGGCGTACCGCCCATGCTTTTGAGCCTCTACCTTTCTTTGCAGCATAGTTAGCATTGGTTTGCGCACATAATCCTGTCAATTGCCCAGCTGTAATTTGTTTACCTCGCTTTGCTGTTTTATCGTCTTTTGGGAGAGAGACATCACTAGTGAACATCATGGGACCCCGGTCCATATTACCACCGCTGATCACACCTTCTATTTACTTCCTGTTTTTATTTCCTAGTTGCAGTCATAGCTATCATTATTATCTCTTGTGTTTGATCCTTTGTAAACAACAAGGCCAGAGGGATTGACAACCTCTCTGTACTCATTGGGAGCAAAGTTATCTGTATCTGTGTGCAGGTCCCGTCAACCGCTAAGTTTCTGGCGCCGTTGACACCTACTTGTCGACCCTCGGAGTCTCACAGGATTCGATCCTTGGTACCTTTGCCAAGGGAAATTTGCCGCTACGCTACATCTCAACCTTCCACTTGGGGTATTCAACGAGGGGCGAGAAGCCATCAAGCAAGTTTCTGGCGCCGTTGCCGGGGACTCCACTCTTCAAGATAGGGGAGTTGCACACTATCTTTTATCTTTGCTTTTTAGTCTTGTTAGTTTACCTTTCAGTTTTTGCCTTAGTGTCCCTTACCAAAAATCACAAAAATAGTTATCTTGCTTGCTGCTGCTATGGGTTCCACCAAAAACGCTAAGTGGGAGGAGTACACCCCTTCTTTCATCACGCCAATCACCACTGTCGGGATCTACAAAAGCAATAAACCTTGTGATTATGTTAGTTTTAATGGAGAGTTATGCCCATGGCATGGTCTTCCAGGAAGAAAGTATGAGGCTCTGTTTAAAGTTGCTCCCACACTTCCCGAAACTTGGGAAGACGTCCAAACTCTTATAATAGAGAGCAATTCAAACAAAGAAGATGACACTACAATTATGCTCAATAATGATAAAATCGATTTTGATAATTGTAGTCTCTCAGAAGTTGTCACCTTTTTACAAAGAATGGCTAAAGACCCCCACACTAGCACACTTAACCTTGCCTTCACAAAGCATATCACGAATGCTCTCATTAAAGCTAGGGAGTTGAAGCTTAGGGTAGAAGCCTCCATACCTAGAAAGCTAGAAGATAGTTGGGATCCTATGATTAAAATTAAGTTGAATAACTTCTCTTACTATGCTTTATGTGATGTTGGAGCTAGTACCTCCGTTATGCCCAAAAGAATGTATGATATGTTTGAATTGAAACCTTTTGATCCTTGTTCTTTTGGTGTTCGTCTTGTTGATTCTTCCGTAAAGAAACCTTTGGCGAAGATCCACGATGTTCTTATCATTGTCAATGACAATTATGTTCCCGTTGATTTTACTATTATGGATATTGAATGTGAACCTTCATGTCCAATTATTTTGGGACGTCCTTTTCTTCGCACCGTTGGTGCTATCATTGACATGAAAGAGGGGAATATAAAATTCCAATTCCCTCTCAAGAAAGGGATGGAACACTTCCCTAGAAATAAGATTAAGTTGCCTTTTGAGTCCGTTACACGGGCTAGCTATTCTCTTACTCTTGATAAAACTTGATCTTCTCTTTTTGCATCATGCCTAGCTTAAAGGCATAAAAGAAAGCGCTTTTGGGAGGCAGCCCACAACGAATTAGATTTTATTTTGCTTTTGTTGTGTCTTGATGTTTGTTACTACAGTAGCATCATCATTGTATCTTTTCTTTTCAGCTTTGTGCCAAGTTTAGCCGCCGATTGCAAGAAAGTTCAAAAGTTGTGACGTGCTGTCCAGAAAACAGATTCTGTCCTTGGACAGAAAAATTCGAATAAAATCACCAGATCATCTTTTTGATCTGATTTGTTTGACAGCGTGCTCTATACAATTGGCTTTCGAGCGTCTGTTCTGAGTTTTTTGATTTGAGTTGCAGAAGTGCCCCGAAAAAATTATTTACTACATGCTGGTCTGTTTTTCACAGATTCTGTCCTGTTTTGCCTTTTCTTCGTTTTGCAAACCTTGAGCTTGCTTTTTCTTTGCAAAAACCTTTTGGCAATCTTGAGAAACAGTAGCTCTTCAAGATTATCTTTATTTCCAGTAGGGAAAAATTATTTTATTGTGGGTACTAACCTCGCTAATCAGATTATGATGAGTTATGTATGAAGGGAGTTTTCAAGTGTGCGAGGGAAGATGATAAAAGAAGATTCAGGAGGGTCAAACGCTCAAGCTTGGGGATGCCCCCGTGCACCCCCAAGAAATATTCAAGAAGACTCAAGCATCTAAGCTTGGGGATGCCCCCATGCATCCCCTTCTCCATCAACAATTATCAGTTCGTCTTTCGTTCCACTATAATTTATCACTTCATGCGTTATGTGCTATGCTTGGAGCGTCTTGCTCTTAGTTTCTTTTTTTAGTTTTCTTTAGCTTTGCTTGCTGTTCATAACAAGTTAGAACCCAGCTTTCTTTGTGTGGGAGAGAAACACGCTCCACTTCAACCTAGAACACAACATAGGATTTTCATGCTTATCTTTGCTGTGTGTGTTCTTTGTCTTTCCATAGTTGCTGTCATGTTTAGCTCTTAGTTTTCATGCTTTTCTTTTTAAAGAGCTTTTGTTTAGTTGGTTGCTGAACTCTCTTGAGTTTTCATGTTTATCTTGTTAAGAGAGTTTGCCTGTTGCACTGAGTTGTGTGTCTTAACTTAAAGTAGGTAACTGAGGTTGCTATTTAATTTTAGTAGTAACTTGCAATAGTTTTGAGGTATTGCCATGAGTAATGTCTGAACTTTTGGTGTCAAGAGCTTTAGCCTATTAGTGATAGATGTCGTATTTTGGGCAATCCGTGTTTATTTTCGAAAACCTACAAAATAGTTGAGAACTTTAGCTACTAGATGGATCACTAATCTTTGGAGGGATTGAATATTAGAGTACACTCACGTACCATGAGTCGAGGATGCGCAAGGATAACCAAACCCCCATACACTCCTCCTCGGGGTACTTGTCTCTTTGTGAACCTCCTAATTAGATTGAGAGTTACCGATAATAAGTCCATGAGTTCTTCGGACTAATGTGAGTATTCGAAAGTTGACACTTCCACCTAGCCATATTTTTCTAGCCTCTTCGGTACCGTGCATTGCCCTTTCTCACCTCGAGAGTTGGCGCATACTTCGCCGGTGCATCCAAATCCTTGGCACGATACACTTTGTCATCATAAGCCTCATTATATCCTTCCTCAAAACAGCCACCATACCTACCTATCAAGGCATTTCCATAGCCTTTCCGAGATACATTGCCATGCAACATCCATCTTCTCATGACTTGATCTTCATGTCATACATGCTTTTTGCTTGATCGATGAGCCGCATGCTAGTTGGGCCTTGCCCTAATCATTGCTACATGACGCGCTAGTATCATTGCATATCCTGCTACACCGGCAGAGGCATACATTTGCATACATCATGATAGTTTCATTTTCTTTATGTTGAGTACTTTTGTAAAGTGTGAAAGATCTTCTATACTTCTTGTAATACATAGAGTGTTGCCCCTAAAGTGAGGAAAAGATCCCAAAAAGGACAAAATCAAAAGATCCCAAAGAGGACAAATGAGAGTTAAATAAGAAGAGCCATTAAGGCCACAAAAAAATAAAAAAATATATAGAAAAAAGAGAAAAAGAAATAAAAAGAGAGAAGGGGGCACACTACTATTCCTTTTGAGAGATCCACACTCGTACTCCATCTTATACCTTATACTCCATAGAGATTATCATTCATGCATATAGCTATGTGGGGACCTTCACACTATAGAACTTGGCTTGTCTATTCCAATGATGAGCCTCCTCAAAAGAGCTCTAGGTCTTCTTGAGCGAGCAAGTTGGATGCACCCCCACTAGTTCCATTGGAGAGCTTACCTTAGCTCATATGTGCATCCGTTGCATGGCAATCCCTACTCCTCACATCATATCTATCATTCGGCTTTCTCTCGCCTATGATTGTCCTCATTGATGTGAGCCTTTCACACCTTTTTTGTCTTCCCCCTTCATCATTTTTCTCTCTTTGCCATCCTAAGTGTCAACTTTCTTGCTTACGCTCATCCATTGCATGAGTGCTCAAAATATCGAAAGGGAGTGGATCATTTTGACTTGTACCTGGCTAGTGGTCTGGGGATGAGTCAAGATAAGATTCCAAAGAAGACCAAGTGTGAAACTTTAGTAGATTAAGTTCTCAACAATACAAAAACTATGTTTTACTCTCTCGTATATCCCTATCCCCTTTCTTGCACGCAAACACCATTTGGAGACATTCGAGTCACGGACAGCGAGAGCTCTTGCACCTTTATGTTCTTATGTTGCTTGTTACAATGCTAATATAGACTCTTGCTTGTTATGACTTGAATTGAATTACATGCCTTGATTGCTTTACTTAAAAAGTTCTTATATGGTTGGTAGCATGTCACCACAGAAATTATGCTTGTTGTCATTTACCTACTCGAGGACGAGCAGGAATTAAGCTTGGGGATGTTGATACGTCCAAAACGTATCTATAATTTCTACTTGCTCCATGCTTCTTTTGTGTGATATTGCTATGATATTGATGCACTTCCATACACTTTTGATCATATTTGGACTAACCTATTAACTCAGTGCACCACAGTGCCAGTTCCTGTTTTCTGCTGTTTTTCTATTTCAGGTTTCCCCCATATTAAAAGTGCTCCAAAAATTCCAGGAAAAATATAGGAAAAATCAGCGTACAGGAAGCTTCGCGAAGAACCAAAGATGGGTCAGAGGGGAGCCAGGGGAGGCCCAGGCGGCCACCTGGCGCGGCCCCACCCCTGTCCGCGCCAGGGGGCCGCCTGGGGCCCCTGCTCCGCCTCTGGCTGCCCCCCTTCGCATATATATCCCTCTCGTCCCGAAACCCTCGAGGACAGAACCCTTTTTCGTGATCTCGCCTCTGTTCCGCCGCCGCAGCGCTTCCAAGATCGGGAGCATCAGGAGAACTCTTCCCGGCACCCTGCCGGAGGGGAGAACCACCACCGGGAGCTTCACCACCACCATGGACGCTTCCCGGAAGAGTCGTGAGTAGTCCACCTTGGACCATGGGTCCTTGATCAGTAGCTATGTGATGTTCTCCTCCCCTCTTTGCTCTTCATGGTTTAGACCTTGTGAGCTGCCCTACATGATCGAGGCACATATGTAATCTTTCTACTGTTGCTTTGTTGAGTTTGCTGGGATCTGATGGATTATGAGACTATGTTCAGATTGTGTTTGAGTAATATATTTGATTCACCTCTTTTATATCTTTGTTCTTGAGTAATTCTTGCATGTTCTCCGTTGCTGTTTATTGCTTTGGCCAAGTAGTAGGTAGTAACTCCAAGAGGGAGTGTTATGCTTGATTGTGGGTTCATGCCCCCTGATGACTAGCTTGAGTGACAGAAACATGAGTCTAGGGGATGTGATGTTGCCACAAGGGAGAAAACAACGGTGCTTGTACTTGTGGGTGCAAGGATTGTTTACTTTACGCTAAGTTCTTTTAATGCAGTTGTCTGTTGCTTTGGGTTTACACTTTGGGTGGGATTCGCAACTTAATACCAGCGAGATGTTCTGGATAGATATCTCAAGGTGGATGATTAGTAGTAGATGCAGATGGATTTCGGTCTACTTGCCTTGGCGTACCGCCCATGCTTTTGAGCCACTACCTTTCTTTGCAGCATAGTTAGCATTGGTTTGCGCACATAATCCTATCAATTGCCCAGCTGTAATTTGTTTACCTCGCTTTGCTGTTTTATCGTCTTTTGGAGAGAGACATCACTAGTGAACATCATGGGACCCCGGTCCATATTACCACCGCTGATCACACCTTCTATTTACTTCCTGTTTTTATTTCCTAGTTGCAGTCATAGCTATCATTATTATCTCTTGTGTTTGATCCTTTGTAAACAACAAGGCCGGAGGGATTGACAACCTCTCTGTACTCGTTGGGAGCAAAGTTATCTGTATCTGTGTGCAGGTCCCGTCAACCGCTAAGTTTCTGGCGCCGTTGACACCTACTTGTCGACCCTCGGAGTCTCACGGGATTCGATCCTTGGTACCTTTGCCAAGGGAAATTTGCCGCTACGCTACATCTCAACCTTCCACTTGGGGTAACCAATGAGGGGCGAGAAGCCATCAGGGGGTGTCCGTCGGCTTGCCTTTGGATTCTTCTCCAGTCTCACCGTCCGCGTCGCTACCGTTGTGACTGTGGGGGGATGTTGAGTAACCTAATTGTATTAGGAAACATAGGTTAGACTAGGAAATATTCTGGCTTGCCTTGTACTCCAAGTAGATCATGTACTCATATATATATGCCCACGACGCCCAAGCAATACATCAACTATTCCACCAAATCTTTCTCTCCCTTCTATCACAACTGATGGTTGTCATATATTGATTGAAGCAGAGAGGAGGCGGGAATACAAAATTGGTGTTCCGGGAGTGTGCATCTCAGGACGGACTAGAAGTATAGATAACGAGTTCACTGGTGCTCGTGCTCACATGAGCACTTTTCGTGACTTCTCTACTTCTCTGATTCATATGTTCTCCACAACCTCACGGGATGGGGCGAGCATCCTGGATCTACGGACGACAAGGAGCAACACCTAGCCGACATGGAGATACAAGAGGAACAGAAGCACTTGTGTGGCCTCGATCCTCCCACTAGTACAATTACCCCTTATTAGTGGCGTTTGATAGTACCTAGTAGTAGCATCGAGGTGAACCGCCGCTAGTAAGTGGCCGTTGCTATTAGTCATAATATATTGGCAGCGTGTAGTCGGCATGCTGCTAGTGGCTAAACTAACAACTGCTTGCCACTCGCACGCTGGTGAGTCGAGCCGAATTGGTGGTTCACTACTGTGCTCTGCTAACTTTTATTCATGCTTGTGGCATATGCATTTTTTTATGTTAGGCAATAATTTGTGCCTAATTTTGCAACCATCGCATCATATCTATGAGGCAAAAGCCTCCTTAGGCTGCGATGGCAGCAAGCTGAAGTGGACGATGACATGGCAGTCAAACCTGAACAACGTGCCAAGTTGAAATCACATTTGCCCCGTTGGTGGTTTTGGCAATTCATGTCAACATACATATTGTTGTACTAACACTTTCACTAGTATATTTCAGAAAAGTTGAACATTGGCATGGCAAGGATGTGAGGATGCGGACCCCTTTCGAAACACTAAGGACACGGATTGGCAAAAGCTTCAAGACTCTCCATTTTTGTTAAGTGATACGAGATCACAATGAGTCCATAGGGAAGCTAATACTATTAAAAGGGGATGAGATTTTGATCATGACTCAGTTTCTTAAGTGCTTGAAGATATTGCTCCAAAAACCCTTAGCCACCTTCTCTAAATCATATATGTCCAAACCCTAAAAGCCAAACTCGGTCCCACCGAAATCTCTACACCCAGACCCAACGAGTTGATCCTAGACAGAGCCACAACCAAACCCTAACAAATTGGTTGCACCGAGATGACGATCGGTTTCACCGAGTTGCACTGGCCAAGTTTCTGTAACCCCTTCACATCATTTTGGAATCATCGAGATGTTTTGATCAGAACTACCGAAATGAGGTCTTGCTTAGGTCATCGCATATCAGTCTCCCCGAGTTGTTCTGTTCGTTCTCACCGAAAATCCCAACGTTCGAATCTTTTACACAGGTCGATCTCATCAAGTTTTTGGTTCTGTGTCACTGAGTTGAGTCAAAAGGTTGCAACGTTTGGATTCTGGGTGATTGTTAGTTATACCCCTCCACCCCACCTACACTCTAAGAGAGCCATTAGAACGAAACTACACTTCCACCATTCATTTTCTGAGAGAGAACCACCTACGTTACTCATGTGTTTTGATCATGAGATTCCAATCCAACCATTTGGACATTGATTTCTAGCCTCCCCAAGTTGTTTTCCACTCCAACCCCTCTTCTACCCAAGCCAAATCCGTGAGAGAGTGATTGAGTGTTCAGGAGACTATCTTTTGAAGCACAAGAGTAAGCATCATCAACAAGAACATTTATTACCTTTTGGAGAGTGGTGTCTCCTAGTTGGTTAGGTGTCACTTGGGAGCCTCCAAGATCTTGTGGAGTTGAACCAAGGAGTTTGTAAGGGAAAGGTGATCGCCTAATTCATGAAGATCTACCCCAAGTGAACCTAGTCCTTCGTGGACGTAAGCCATGGTGGAATAGACAAGGTCGCTTCTTCGTGGACCCTTCATCGGTGGAGCCCTCTGTGGACTCGCGCAGCCGTTACCCTCTGTGGGTTGAAGTCTCCAGAAACGTGGATGTACTATATCACATAAATTCTCATCATAGTTTTTCATAAGGTGCTCGTGTTGTTTTCTTATTTTGCTTGTCGCCTATATATATCTTGCAGAAGCTCATTGCAGAACAAAAGATGCATGTTCATATTTGTACAGAGTTACCATTTCTTCATTTGGAATCTGGTCGCGAAAATCCAAAAATTCTGCGTATTTGGACATTAGGGCCTCTCCAATATAATTTTAAGATATATTTTATCTACGTATATTAATAGGAAATATCTAAAACAATACCTTACGTCCTGCATCATAGCTTGTTCTTTCTATCCTACCCACAATATTGTTCCTCCATTTATTATATAGCATAAGTGAAACAACTTCAATACATACTCGACATCTATGTTTCATAATTCACCATCATGTACTATCGTATCTACAACAACATTTTACTTCTTTCATACGATACCTAGCACATGTGGCGCATTGAAACCGATATTTGTATTTGTCTTACATACCTGATATCATGAATGTACTGGACATTTTCATTCTTTCAAATTTGCCGTTAGTACCGGCAGTTTTGAAATACATCGACGATTGAAGATTCGTTCTATCTAAGCTTGTCTTCGTCCCAGTCTTAAAATATCTAAAATTTCGCTATTTATAGAATTTGTGAAGTATTTATGATTATATTCTTATTTGTATCTTGGAACATACTTATATAGTTATCAAATAGAAAATGATTATATTTACTCCCTCTGTTTTTAAATATAAGTTTTTTTAGACATTTCAAATGAACTACAACGTATGGATGTAATGTAGACATATCTTAAAGTGTAGATTCATTCATTTTGCTCCGTGTTTGGTCACTTGTTGGAATCTTAGAAAGACTTGTACTCAAAATTTGGGAACGGAGGTAGTAATATCTTGTACTAATACATACACCGTACTACCTAATTGCTAAAAAGCCAAGTGGCCAAATCAATAATTGACTCATGAAATCAGCAGTGATGTCATCAGTTGCAATTTAGAATGCTAATAAGAACATGATTCACCACTATTGCCTACCAACACTTGGGGACAGACTTGCTCCGATATGGTCTTCGTTTGATCTGCAGTCTGAACTATTTTTACGCGACGTGTTGAGTTTTTTATTTTATTTTTTAATTGAAACACCATGCATTCCAATTACACAGGACCGACCAAGTCAGCAGGCCGGTCACAACACAAGATACATCGTTCGGGAGCTCCGATCCCATACCACATGGTCATTCGGATAGCCCGGCAATTGAGGAAGCCAGCACATGCGCTGGCTTGTTACAGCATCTCGGGCAGTGTACAACTCTATAATCTATGAACCCAAGTTCAGGAGAAATTTTGCTTCACGGAAGAGGACACGAGCGGGCTTCGGTCCAACTTGGACGACGCCAAGGCTTGTTGTAGCGACGTGTCAAGGTGTCTGCATGTAACGATACTTGTACTCCCTTCGTTCCTAAATATAAGTCTTTGAATAGATTTTCACTATGGACCACATACGGAGCAAAATGAATGAATATATACTCTAAAATGCATCTATATACATCCGTATGTGGTTTATAGTGAAATCTCTACAAAGACTTATATTTAGGAACGGAGGAAGTATGTAACATCATATTAAAATCTCAACGTTGCGTGTAGCACCACTTGGTCTTAGGCAGCATCTCGATCTCTTCTCCACTCCATTGTCAAACTGATTGAGTGAACAGGTATTCTAAAATAGGAGGAGCATCGATAGCTTCACCCTCGTAGATGGTATTCGTAAATCCTCCTCAAACGTCGGCAGACACGCTCGATCAATAATCAGACAAGAGACATTAAAAAGGTGACCCAACCAGATTCAAAAGTGAACCAACCAGATCCCTTATATCATACATATACTTCAAACTGTTCGTAGACCTTTATATTGAGACCAAACGTAGAGAGGATATAAAGACTCGTGGACGCGTCCGATCAGTCCACCAGGTAGGACGTGTCTCACCCCCGACAACCTTTTTATTTCTCTCTCTTCATCTTGAACAATCGCATGCAGATGACCAGCCATGTAAGGGAAAATGTGGACCATGCCTACATGCACGGATAAATGAGGGCTCAAAACGAACACACCGGGACACTGACTGAGCGCATTCATGGACGTTTAGGGGACCATATTTGCTAAATCTAGCTATAGATGCTCTACATTAAGAGCAACTCTAGCAGACCCCGCATCCCGCCCCGACCCGCAAAATAACCGCCAAAATGCGGGCTGGGGCGAAAAAACATGCCCGATCAGGCCCCGCATCCCACCCCGACCCGCAAAAAAAAAATTGGGGGGCGCGGCAAAATCCCTCCCCCGACTCGGGAAAACGCGGGTTTCCCCCTCACGGCTGCGGTGCCCTGCATATAAGAGGAAGTGGTTGGTGGGGGGACATTCCATCCCGCGCTTTCTCCCACCAACCACCTCTCCTCTCCCCCCTCGCGTCGCCGCCGGCCGCCACCCAAGAATCCGGCGAACGCAGCCGGCAGGAGTACGCCGGAAGGCCGCCACGTGCACGAGGCCTCCCCTCCCTCCCTGCGTCGGATTGCCGCCGGATCTGCAGATCTGCGACACTTCATCGCGGGTCGCTGGATTTGGCTTTTTCCGGCCGCCGGTTGCTGCCCCAAGCGATGGAGTGGTCGGGGAGCCTCTCCCGCAGCCCAGGCAAGGGCGCATCGCCGCATGCAGGTATGGGTTCATCCGCCTGCCGCCGCCGAAGGTTTGCGGGCATGGATTCGTCCGGTCGTCCATCGAGCTTGGCGCTCGCGCAACGTCTTTGTGGCTTGCCGATGCCGCTCATACAGTGCTACGACTGCACGCGGAAAGTGCTGCGGCTCACTTCGGGCACGCCGAAGCACCCCAGATGGGTGTTCTTCAAATACGAAAACGACGGGGTACGTGCACTTGCGTTAGCTCATTTGATAGCTCATTCTTTATTTCAATTGTGGTAGATCACTTGATAGCTCATTCTTTTGTGTAGGACGATGAATGCTCATTTTGGTTTTGGGAAGGCCAATACATTGATTTATTGAAAGAAAGAAACATAATAGATGTTGATGCACTCCTTGGCAATATCATGTGCAAGACTTCAGTGTCCTTGTGGCTCCTGCGTGAGCGTTTACTTGAGCCTCCTGTGGCTATTATGATCCTAGACTGTGGTTACTTTTGGATTGGCGATGCTGGTTCTACTAGTGTCCCTGGGTTTTCGTCCCATGATAGGCTGCTCGATGACGAGTGCCTATGGTGGGTTTCTCAGTGATGCGTTGAGCTCGCATTTTCCCCTTTCGGTTTCCTTCCCGGTCCGACAAACTATTGTATTTCCGTTATGAAAGTAATGGAAAGGGGTTATGCCCGGCTCAAAAAAAAATATGGGAGAGAAGATTCTTTGGCATGAAGGACAGGTTGTACCAACTCTTGGGGTATGCTGGTGTAGGGGCACCGAGTCCCTCGCACGTGTGTTTTTTTTACTTTTGATTTTCAAACTTTCATATATTTTCAATAAAATGTCTAAATTAAGTTCTGTTTTCATATTTGTGTTTCTTGTGATGACGGCTTTCAAATAAGATCATTTTTAATACATTTTGATGATTTTTTAGAAAAAGTTTCAACTCTTGAAACTTAGTAAGAGTGACCGGTGAAATCACAACTTTAGTATCTGCGATTGACCAAAAAACCGCTTAATATTTCAATTCTGAAATTTGATACTCGAGACCAAGAAAATCAGAATTTTCAGATGCAAATTTGTAAGTTTCAACGATTAAAATTTAAAACTTAATGTGCCATCACGCGCGATCCAACTACACCGTCAAGCGTGAGGCAATCGAGCGGCCGGACAGGGCTTGGCAAGTGTGTGCCCTGCGAATTCCCGATCATTAGAGTATCTCCAACATGTGATGTATATTAAAAATCACGTGGTACAATTTTAGGGCTTGATGTAAAATTACCCATGGGTGATGTATATTTACATCATGTAGCCAGCTGCCCAAACGTAAAATGGCCGAAACCCCGTGTGCCGCGCGTAGAGCGAAACTTCCTCCACCCTCCTACCTGCTCCACCCACATGCCTCCGCCGCGCCTCGCCGGCTTAGGTTCGGCCTCCCCTGCCTCTCTCTGCCCCTCTCCGTCCCTCTTCACCCGTCGGAGCCACCACTGTATCCGTTGCAGAGCCACTACTGAGTCCCCCAAATCCTCCGCCGTCGTCGGGCCCTTTCGCCGTGGAACCGGGCTCCCCCTCCACCTTCCTTGGCCTCTCTTCGCCAAATTCGGTCGCCACCGCACCGTCACACGAGAACCTCCACCGGCTTCCACAACGTGCATGGCCATGAATCCGACCATTACTCGGCCCAGATCACGCAAGACGACATGTGCTACTTGCTCGGCTTGTGGGATGAGCCGGACATCACTGCCCACGGCCTGGACAAGGCTTGTTGGCAGCTTAGCCGACCAAAGTACCACTTGAACTTCCCGAAGATCGACAACTAGGACGATGTGGAGTTCATCGGTCCCGACGTCGAGCTGACGACCATCAAGGAGAAGAATGAGACATGGATCATTCTTGGCCAGTGTGACTCTAGTCAGCAGGATGAGGCCGCGATGGCGAGGTTTGCGGCGGAAAATCCGCACCTCGTGCAGGCGGAATACGAGTTCTATGTGTCGTGGAACCAGGCAAACAAGGAGATGGAGGAGGAGGACCAGGCTGGCCCCTCGACCGTGGTCGTGCTCGATAGTTCGGACTGGGTAAAGAACGAGGACGACGAGTCGGGTTCCGACATTGACTGGGATGACCTCTTTGATGAGTATTCTGCAGTAGTTTTTGTTTTTGTTTTGTAGTGGAAGTATCTTTCTATCAGAACTACTCTTAAGTTTGTATCGGAACCATGTTTTAGTTTGTATCAAGACCATGTTTGAAATTTGTAATGTTCCTACGTTTTCGTGTCCAATACACATCACCTGCTGGAGCAAAATGATGCGCTATTTTTTATTTTATTTTGCGGGTGAAAAAAAACGATGCCCTATTTTACATCATGTGTTGTACTAGCAAACATGTTTGACGTGATGTAAAATTAAGTTTTTGACGATGTAAAACTATTTTTTGTGTGCCCAAAATACATCACGTGGTGGAGATGCTCTTATGTGATGAACCAGATTATGATAACAAGATGATGGACCAGAAGATGACCTGGTAAAAATCATGGTTTTCTCGACGTGATTCACTGAATTTTCATATTTTCGGGAGGTACTGCAATATTTACCTTTGGATCAAATATTCTAGCCATTTCAATAGTACACAAATTGAAAAAATCAAATGTTTTCAAATTTACCAAATATTTGGATAAATTTCAAGCAAATGTTTCGGTCTTTTGGCTGAAATAAAATCAGAGATTCAGTGGATTTCAGTATTTTGGTACAGGGTGAAAATCTTCTAGACTGAATTTTCTTTTCCATGGTAAAAATACAGTTAACATTCTTGCCGTGCCGGTACAACCAGCGAACAGCGACATATCCGGACGGATGCTATTAGAGTTCACCTATGGGACGCTGAGAGCGCCGGCGAGTTGCCCTTAAATTTGCGAGTTGGACGACCTGCCATTTCCCGCACTGATGGATGCCGCGGTACACGTTCTCGTGTTCCCTTGGCCACGGCAGGGGCACATCAACCCCATGCTCCAGTTCGCCACCGCCCTCGTCGACGCCGGCGTCCAGGTCACGTTCCTCCACACGGAGCACAACCTCTGCCGTCTCGCCCAGGCGCATCCGCCGGGCCTACGCTTGCTTTCCATCCCCGACGGCCTCCCCGACGAGCACCCCCGCGGCTTCTTGGATTTCATGGAGTCCATGTGCACGGCCGGCAGCGCCGCGTACCGTGCCCTGCTCTTGTCGCTTCTCTCTGCCGCTGATGCTCCAGTGACATGCGTTGTCGCCGATGGCACCATGCCGTTTGCCATCGAAATCCCCGAGGAGCTCGGCATCCCCGCGCTCTCCTTCGTCACGCACAGCGCGTGCAGCTACTTGGCGCTCCTGTCTATGCCCAAGCTCGTCGAGCTCGGCGAGACCCCCTTCACTGCGGACGACCTGGTGTCTAGCGTTCCGGGGATGGAGGGCTTCCTCCGGCGACGTGATCTTCCTCGTGGACTCTACTGCACCGAGCATGGCGACGGAGATCCCTTGGTGCTCAAGTTTGCCGAGGTCGTCGGTCGTACCAGCAAGGCATGTGCGCTCATCTTCAACACTGCGGCGTCCATGGAGCGGCCAGCGCTCGCCCACCTCGCGTTGTGCACAAGCGACGTCTTCGCTGTAGGCCCACTGCACGCCAGGTCGAGTTCCGCTTCCGCCGCAAGCGCAAGCCTGTGGCGGGAGGACGACGGGTGCATGGCGTGGCTGGACGGCCACGAGGACCAGTCCGTCGTGTACGTGAGCCTGGGGAGCCTCGCCGTGATCACTCACGAACAGTTCACCGAGTTCCTCTCCGGCCTGGCAGCCACCGGATATGCCTTCCTCTGGGTGCTCCGGCCGGGCATGGTCAAGATGACCAGCTCTGCGCTCCTCCGAGAAGCCGTCGGGGCAGCGGAAGGAGGCAAGGGGCGCGTCGTCGAGTGGGCTCCTCAGCGGGACGTGTTGCGGCACCGGGCGGTGGGCTGCTTCCTGACACACGCCGGATGGAACTCGACGCTGGAGTGCGCCGTCGAGGGCATGCCGATGGTGTGCTGGCCCTTCTTTGTCGACCAGCAGACCAACAGCCGCTTCGTGGGCGCGGTGTGGAAGACGGGGCTGGACATGAAGGACGTCTGCGAGAGAGGCGTCGTTGAGAGGACGGTGAGGGAGGTCATGGCATCCAAAGAGATCAGGAAGGCGGCCCAAGCCATGGCGCAGCAGTTGAGGCTGGATGTTGCCGAGGCGGGGTCGTCGTCGTCGGAGTTGGAGCGTCTCGTGACTCTCGTCCGCTTCATCAGGGAGCTCAGCACCAGGTCCTCCCTCAAGCCCAGAATTAATGGAAACTAGCACAGGCTGCAGTGGTCTCTCATTTACATCTTACTACTACCAATTTACCAGACACTTGTTTAGTGGTATCTCCAAATCTTGAGTTGTGTCGACCGCGACGACCGATCATGTTTTTGTTAAGAATAAACGG
Source organism: Secale cereale (assembly GCA_902687465.1). NCBI lineage: Eukaryota > Viridiplantae > Streptophyta > Magnoliopsida > Poales > Poaceae > Secale > Secale cereale. The sequence continues at coordinate 746,649,290 of LR738715.1, read as the reverse complement.
ATTTGCACCTGGTTCCGTGTAAGCAGATGCTTCGTCCAAGAGTAATTTGCCAGCCATGCTTCCTCATGGCAGTGGTCTGGTGGACTAGCACAATGGTTATTATTTCTCTTCTCGCCGGCCAATGGCTCTCGCTTTCCATGAACCTTCGCACGGATCAGTCATTTCTACCGGAGCCGGCAGCTACAGGTGGCCATGCCTCCAATCATGTACCAACGTATGTAAAGTTGTAGGACCGTACGGAGTAGGGCATTTTGGAGACCGAGCTCCATGGAACCCTTTATTTTGAATAATTCAAAATTCATAAATTTTAGTTTCAAAAAATTCTGAAAAAAGTACACATATATACAAGGATGTAAAGTGTATGTGTGAAAAATTTCACGATGAAATACCTTGAATTGCAAGCTGTAAAAAAAAAACAAAATCATGGACTTTATAGATGAATAGTACATATGCTAAAAGGCCATAAATTTGTTTTTTTTTGTGTAGCACACATTTTAATGTATTTCGATGAAAAGTTGCACACATATACATTATGTATCTAGGTATATGTGTATTTATTTTCAGAATTTTTTGAAACTAAAAAGTTTGAATTTGAAAGTTTTCAAATAAAGGCCTCCATGGAGCTCGGTCTCCGTTTGGCATTTTCGGACCATATGCATGTATATATAAAAGTATTTGGTGAAGAGCAACTCTTGTATTTCTGATTTTAGTCTAATCAATATCAGCAGAGTGTGCTACCTTCTTACATAGCTGGTACGCATGCATGCATGGAGCATCTATCTTCAACATATTCATGCATTTTCTCTTTGTCTAAAATTTTAGATGCCCAATATCTTCAACAGTAATGATTGTCGGCGTACTGGAAACCAGGGTACCTAGACTTGCCTGTTTGTGGGCTGCGACGCGCTCCTACTACGGCCTGGTACGGTCCAGCTAATCAACCAGCTGCCCAAGACCCTCGCGAGGGAGCTAAGCCTCGCGAGGAGAACGACGTCAAGACCTCCTCAGGAGCAGCCTCAGCAAGGTGCTCCGGAGGGGCGGAGAATCCAAGGCCAAGCCTGCCTCAGGAGGAGGCAGTGATATCAGCAGTGACGCATCGCGCCAGCGGGTGCCAGCGCGCGCCAGCGGCGCAGACGCGCAGTTACCATTTCAGCGAAGGGGGACAGCGCAGCCGCAAGTTTCCGAGGAGCGGGGCAAATGTTTCCTCATTGGTGCAACAAGACCGAAAACTGCAAGTACGACAAGGAGGATGTCATCATCGAGCCTACCACCGCGTCATCGCCTGATCCTTTTGCAGGCGAAGACTGCTTTTGTCAGGGTAGGAACGTCCTTGTGTTCCCGCTCAAAAATGGCCGTTGTGGGATCCCTTCCTGCCTAAACATTTCGGGGGAAGAGGACTGTGGCCGCCTATATAAGTAGCTAGGATTCCCACTGTCAAAGGGATCGACTCATACACTCTGCCACCACGCAAGGAGCAAGAACACTTGCCTCCTGACCCTCCTGAGCTCAGGAACCATTGTACTAGCTCATATCCCCGCTCGCCCGAGGCTAATCCACCAAAGCAGGAAGTAGGGTCTTACACCACAAGGTGGCCCGAACCTGGATAAACTCTTGTGTGTTCTGTCTGTTGTTTGCTTGAATCCTTCCACCGAGACGAGAGCGAGGCGCTAGGTAGACGTGAGTGGGAGAGATCTTCGTTCACGCCCTTGTGTTCGAACTTATCGGGTTTTGCGGAGCCCTGAATCCAACATTTGGCGCGCCAGGTAGGGGGCGTGTCGAAATCTCGCCTCTCCGACGACCTTGTCGCGTTCTCGTCATCGACTCTGCTCCGCAACCATGGTGGACACACGCCGAGCTCGCGCCGCCCGCCGCGCTGCTAACGTCGCCCAGACGGCGCCCCGCGGGCAATGGTGCACCGCTCCGCCCCAACTTGCCGGTCGCCAACGCCGCCACCAACCCGGCTGTCCACGAATAGCAGGACTCGTCGCTGCCACCGTCCGTGCGGCTGGATGGCCGCGCGACAACGCCTTCACCCTCGCCGGCGGCGGCGTCGTCCTCGTTGGTCCGCCGCGGGCCGGTTTACCAGCAGCCTACGCTGTCGATAGCGCGGGAGCTCTTGCGCTACCGCCCGGCGGGTGACCTCCACGACGAATGGCTCCACCGCGTCACCAAGCGCGTCAACACCACTGAAGGGGCGCCTGCACCAACGCGCTCCTCACATCCTCTGTCGCCCCCGACCGAGGACGAAGGCCACGGGGTCCCGGCTCCGCCTCCACTCCACCGCACCGGCCAGGAGGCCCGGCGCGAGGTTCCTCGACATGACCAACCCCGCAGAGCCCTCGCGCACGACTGGGAGAACTGCCAGGCGATTCCGCATCCCCATGCGGGGGCTCGCAGGCCCCCTGACCCGCACCGCCAAGACCGCACGCCACAGGAGGTGGCGGCGCCGGCGCCCCGAGAACCAGCACCGCAGGCGCAGGGGGCGTCTGCGATCATTAGCGTGGCTGGGTGTTGCGCCCTAGCTCCTGAGCTACGGCGCCTCGTCTGGCCCGACCAGTTCAAGCTGGACCTGCCTCCGCGCTACGACGGCACCACCGACCCCGCGGAGTCCCTCCAACTCTACAAGCGGAGCATCGAGGCGTCCAACGGCACAGAGCGGGTCATGGCGAACTGGTTCCCCATGGCTCTCAAGGACGGCGCACACTCCTGGCTCTTGAACCTCCCCGCGGGATCCATCTCCTCCTGGGAAGAACTTCATGAGCGTTTCGTCGTCGACTTCCAAGGCACCCGTGGTCGAGCCCCAGACGGATGGGTAGTGTACTTCGACGGCGCCTTCTCACGCCTCGGCGCGGGGGCTGGCGCCGTGTTGGTATCTCCCACTCAGGATAAGTTGTACTACGCTGTGCAGCTCTACTTCCAGCAGGGCGAGAAGGTATCCAACAACATCGCGGAATACGAGGGCCTGATTGCCGGACTCAAAGCCGCCGCTGCGCTGGGCGTCAGGCGTCTCACCATCAGGGGCGATTCACAACTCCTCGTCGACTTCTCCAACAAGAAATACAAGCCCAAGGACAAGCACACGGGGGCATATCTGGAGGAGGTGTGTAGGATGGAGAAGCGATTCCAAGGGTTCGAGGTGCAGCACGTACCAAGAGGCACCAACAAAGAAGCGGACGACATCGCCAAACGAGCCTCCCGGCGAGAGCCTCAAAGGCCAGGCGTCTTCAAGGAGCAGCTACTCAAGTCGTCAGCAGCACCGCCAGCCCCTGAGCCGGCCTCCCCTCAGCAGGGGCTGCCTGCGGTGCCTCAGGACGATGACCCGTCCTGAGGACCACCCTTCGGAGCCCGCATGTTGCTCACCGCGCAGCCCGAGGAGGGTTGCTGGACCCAAGAACTCAAGATGTACCTGCAACACGATACCCTGCCGGACAAAGAGGAAGACGCATAGCGCGTGGTCCGACAGGCCTCAGCTTACTGCCTCCAAGACGGTGAACTCTACAGGAGGAGCCCCAACGACGTCTCTCTAAAATGCATCTCGAGGAAGGAAGGGCGCGAGCTGCTGGCTGACATCCTCGGTGGAGACTGTGGGCATCACTCGTTGTCCCGCACCCTCGTGGGCAAGGCCTTCCGCATCGGCTTCTACTGGCCCACGGCGCTCAACGACGCCACGATGCTCGTGCGAGCTTGCGAGGCGTGCCAGTTTCACGCCAAGCAGATCCACCAGCCGGCGCAAGGCCTCTAGACGATTCCGCTTTCCTGGCCCTTCGCGGTCTGGGGATTGGACATCCTGGGTCCATTTCCTCGGGCAGTAGGGGGCTACCGCTTCCTGTACGTCGCCATCGACAAATTCATCAGGTGCGCGGAAGTGGAGCCTATTCGCGCGATCCCAGCCGAGTCAGCTGTCAAGTTCATCCAGGGCCTCGTGAGGCGATTCGGGGTCCCCAACCGCATCATCACAGATAACGGTTCGCAGTTCACAAGTAATCTCTTTAGGTCATATTGTGCTAACCTTGGAACATAGATCTGCTACGCTTCGGTGGCTCATCCCAAGAGCAACGGCGAGGCCGAACGCGCCAACGTGGAAGTCTTGCGTGGCCTCAAGACGCGCAGCTTTAAGAAGAAGCTTGAGGCTTGCGGCAGGGGCTGGATCGACGAACTCCAGTCTGTGATGTGGTTAATCCGAACCACTGCCACCAAACATATGGGGGAAACTCCCTTCTTTCTCGTCTATGGGGCGGAGGCGGTCCTCCCTCACGAGGTCAAGCATCGCTCTCCAAGGGTCTTGGCCTTCAATGAGGAATGCCAGGACGCCGCCTGGTGGATGGACCTCGTGCTCGGTGAGGAGGGCCGCCGCCGAGCTGCCCTCAGGGCGGCACGTTATCAGCAGGTGATGTCTACTACGCACCCTTCTTCTTGTAGACGTTGTTGGGCCTCCAAGTGCAGAGGTTTGTAGGACAGTAGCAAATTTCCCTCAAGTGGATGACCTAAGGTTTATCAATCCGTGGGAGGCGTAGGATGAAGATGGTCTCTCTCAAACAACCCTGCAACCAAATAACAAAGAGTCTCTTGTGTCCCCAACACACCCAATACAATGGTAAATTGTATAGGTGCACTAGTTCGGCGAAGAGATGGTGATACAAGTGCAATATGGATGGTAGATATAGGTTTTTGTAATAGGAAAATATAAAAACAGCAAGGTAGCAAGTGGTAAACGTGAGCATAAACGGTGTTGCAATGATAGTAGACAATGCCTAGGGTTCATACTTTCAGTAGTGCAAGTTCTCTCAACAAGGATAACATAATTGGATCATATTACTAGCCCTCAACATGCAACAAAGAGTCACTCCAAAGTCACTAATAGCGGAGAACAAACGAAGAGATTATGGTAGGGTACGAAACCACCTCGATCTATTCAAGAGTCCGTCGTAACGTTCAATCTAACATAGAGTTCGTACTAGAATAACACCTTAAGACACAAATCAACCAAAACCCTAATGTCACCTAGATACTCCATTGTCACCTCAAGTATCCGTGGTCATGGTTATACAATATGCATCACACAATCTCAGAAACATCTATTCAACCAACACATAGAACTTCACAGAGTGCCCCAAAGTTTCTACCGGAAAGTCAAGACGAAAACGTGTGCCAACCCCTATGCATAGGTTCACAAGGTCATTGAACCCGCAAGTTGATCACTAAAACATACATCAAGTGGATCACATGATATCCCATTGTCACCACAGATAAACACGTGCAAGACATACATCAAGTGTTCTCAAATCCTTAAATACTCAATCCGATAAGATAACTTCAAAGAGAAAACTCAATCCATTACAAGAGAGTAGAGGGGGAGAAGAAGATCCAAATAGAATAGCAAAGCTCGCGATACATCAAGATCGTGCCATCTCAAGAACACGAGAGAGAGAGAGAGAGAGAGAGAGAGAGAGAGATCAAACACATAGCTACTTGTACATACCCTCAGCCCCGAGGGTGGACTACTCCCTCCTCGTCATGGAGAGCGCCGGGATGATGAAGATGGCCACCGGAGAGGGATTCCCCCTCCGGCAGGGTGCCGGAACAGGGTCTAGATTGGTTTTTGGTGGCACCAGAGGCTTTCGGCGGCGGAACTCCCGATCTAGGTTAATTTCTGAAGGTTTCAGTATTTATAGGAATTTTTGGAGTCGGGGCCAAGTAAAGGGGAGCTACGGGCCGTCCTCGAGATAGGGGGCACGCCCCCCTGCCCAGGGTGTGGCCCCCACCCTCGAGGGCAGCCCGTGGCTCTCGTGGCCCAACTCTTTTGCTTCGGGGGCTTCTTTTGGTCCAGAAAAAATTGTCAAAAATTGGCTCGTCAATTGGACTCCGTTTGATTTTCCTTTTCTGTAAAATCCTAAAACAGGAGAAAAACTGAAACTGGCACTGGGCTCTGGGTTAATAGGTTAGTCCCAAAAATCATATAAAAGTGTATAGTAAAGCCCATAAGTCATCCTAGAAGGATAATATAATAGCATGGAACAATCAAAAATTATAGATACGTTGGAGACGTATCATCATCCCCAAGCTTAATTCCTGCTCGTCCTCGAGTAGGTAAATGATAAAGAAAGAATTTTTGATGTGGAATGCTAACCAATATAGTTTTTCAATGTAATTCTCTTAATTGTGGCATGAATGTTCATATCTGAAAGATTCAAGATAAAAGTCTATGTTGACAAAAGAAATAACAATACTTCAAGCAATACTAACAAAGCAATCATGTATTCTCAAAATACTATGGCTAAAGAAAGTTTTCCCTACAAAATCACATAGTCTGGCTATGCTCCCTCTTCATCACACAAAATATTCATATCATGCACAATTCTGATTTCAGCCAAGCACTTGTTTTCATACTCTATTCTTTCAAACCTTTCAACTTTCACGCAATACATGAGCGGGAGCCATGGATATAGCACTATGGGTGGAATAGAGGTGGTTGTGGAGAAGACAAAAAGGAGGGAGATAGTCTCACATCGACTAGGCGTATCAACGGGCTATGGAGATGCCCATCAATAGATATCAATGTGAGTGAATAGGGATTGCCATGCAATGGATGCACTAGAGCTAAATATGAATGAAAGCTCAACAAAAGAAACTAGTGGGTGTGCATCCTGAAGGAAATATGCCCTAGAGGCAATAATAAAGATGTTATTTGTATTTCCTTGTATCATGATAAATGTCTTTTATTCATGCTAGAATTGTATTAACCGGAAACCTAGTACATGTGTGGATACATAGACAAAACAATATGTCCCTAGTATGCCTCTACTAGACTAGCTCATTGATCAAAGATGGTTATGTTTCCTAGCCATAGACATGAGTTGTCATTTGATCAACGGGATCACATCATTAGAAGAATGATGTGATGGACTAGACCCATCCGTTAGCATAGCACTATGATCGTTTAGTTTTTCTGCTATTGCTTTCTTCATGACTTATACATGTTCCTATGACTATGAGATTATGCAACTCCCGAATTCCGTAGGAACACCTTGTGTGCTATCAAACGTCACAACGTAACTGGGTGATCATAAAGATGCTCTACAGGTGTATCCGAAAGTATTCGTGGTGTTCGCATAGATCAAGATTAGGATTTGTCACTCCGAGTGTCGGAGAGGTATCTCTGGGCCCTCTCGGTAACACACATCATAATAAGCCTTGCAAGCAAAAGACTAATGAGTTAGTCACGAGATGATGTGTTACGGAACGAGTAAAGAGACTTGCCGGTAACGAGATTGAACTAGGTATAGAGATACCGACGATCGAATCTCGGGCAAGTAACATACCGATGACAAAAGGAACAACGTATGTTGTTATGCGGTTTGATCGATAAAGATCTTTGTAGAATATGTAGGAGCCAATATGAGCATCCAGGTTCCGCTATTGGTTATTGACCGGAGATGAGTCTCGGTCATGTCTGCATAGTTCTCGAACCCGTAGGGTCCGCACGCTTAACGTTTGATGACGATTGGTATTATGAGTTTATGAGTTTTGATGTACCGAAGGTTGTTCGGAGTCCCGGATGAGATCACGGACATGACGAGGAGTCTCGGAATGTCCGAGACATAAAGATTGATATATTGGATGACTATATTCGGACACCGGAAGTGTTCTGGAAAGTTTCAGAATCTACCGGAGTGCCGGAGGGGTTACCGGAACCCCCCCGGGGGAATGGTGGGCCCTGGTGGGCCATAGGGGAGAGAGAGGGCAGCAGCCAGGAGGTGGCGCGCCCCCTCCCTAGGAGGAGTCCGAATAGGACAAGGGGAGGGGGGCGCGGCCCCTCTTTCCCTCTCCCTCTCCCTTTCTTTCCTTCCCCCTTCTTCCTTCTTTGGTAGTTCCTACTAGGAATAGGATTGCAATCCTATTCCTAGTAGGATTGCACCCTAGCCGCACCATAGGAGGGCCGGCCAGCCTCCCCCCTTGCTCCTTTATATACGGGGGCAGGGGGGCACCCAAAGACACACAAGTTGAATTGTTCTAGCCGTGTGCGGTGCCCCCCTCCACAGAAACACACCTCGGTCATACCATTGCAGTGCTTAGACGAAGCCCTGCGCCGTTGAATACATCATATCCGCCACCACGCCGTTGTGCTGACGAAACTCTCCTGTGAAGCTCAACTGGATCAAGAGCTCGTGGGACGTCATCAAGCTGAACGTGTGCTGAACGCGGAGGTGCCGTACGTTCGGTGCTTGATCGGTTGAATCGCGAAGAAGTTCGACTACATCAACCGCGTCACTTGACGCTTCCGCTTCCGGTCTACGAGGGTATGTAGACACACTCTTCCCTCTCGTTGCTATGCATCTGGTAGATAGATCTTGCGTGATCGTAGGAAAATTTTAAAATACTACGTTACCCAACAGTGGTATCAGAGCTAGGTCTATGCGTAGATGATATGCACGAGTAGAACACAATGAGTTGTGGGCGATACTAGTCATACTGCTTACCAGCATGTCATACTTTGCTTCGGCGGTATTGTGATGAAGCGGCCCGGACCGACATTATGCGTACGCTTACGCGAGACTGGTTTCACCGTTATGAGCACTCGTTGCTTAAAGGTGACTGGCGGGTGTTTGTCTCTCTCACTTTAGCTGAATCAAGTGTGGCTACGCCCGGTCCTTGTGAAGGTTAAAACAGCACATACTTGACGAAACATCGTTGTGGTTTTGTATGCGTAGGTAAGAACGGTTCTTGCTAAGCCCGTAGCAGCCACGTAAAACTTGCAACAACAAAGTAGAGGACGTCTAACTTGTTTTTGCTGGGCATGTTGTGATGTGATATGGTCAAGACACGATGAGTTATATGGTGTTGTATGAGATGATCATGTTTTGTAATGTTATCGGCAACTGGCAGGAGCCATATGGTTGTCGCTTTATTGTATGAAATGCAATCGCCATGTAATTGCTTTACTTTATCACTAAGCGGTAGCGATAGTCGTAGAAGCAATAGTTGGCGAGACGACAACGATGCTACGATGGAGATCAAGGTGTCGCGCAGGTGACGAAGGTGATCATAACGGTACTTTGGAGATGGAGATCAAAAGCACAAGATGATGATGGCCATATCATGTCACATATTTTGATTGCATGTGATGTTTACCTTATTATGCTTCTTATTTTGCTTAGAACGACGGTAGCATTATAAGATGATCCCTCACTAAATTTCAAGGTATAAGTGTTCTCCCTGAGTATGCACCGTTGCGAAAGTTCGTCGTCCCGAAACACCACGTGATGATCGGGTGTGATAAGCTCTACGTTCAAACACAACGGGTGTAAGCCAGTTTTACACACGCGAAATACTCGGGTTAAACTTGACGAGCCTAGCATATGCAGATATGGCCTCGGAACACTGGAGACCGAAAGGTCGAGCGTGAATCATATAGTAGATATGATCAACATAAGATGTTCACCATTGAAACTACTCCATCTCACGTGATGATCGGACATGGTTTAGTTGATTTGGATCACGTGATCATTTAGATGACCGGAGGGATGTCTATCTAAGTGGGAGTTCTTTAATTAATATGATTAAATTGAACTTTAATTTATCATGAACTTAGTCCTGATAGTTTTTGCATATCTATGTTGTCGAGGATCAATGGCCCGTGCTACCGTTCCTTTGAATTTTAATGCATTCCTAGAGAAAGCTAAGTTGAAAGATGATGGTAGCAATTACACGGACTAGGTCCGTAACTTGAGGATTATCCTCATTGCTGCACAGAAGAATTATGTCCTTGAAGCACCGCTAGGTGAAAAGCCCCCTCCCGCTAATGTAGACGCTTTGAACGTCTGGCAATCGCGGTCTGATGACTACACGATAGTTCAGTGTGCCATGCTTTACGGCTTAGAACCGGGACTTCAACGACATTTTGAACGTCATGGACCATATGAGATGTTCCAGGAGTTGAAGTTAATATTTCAAGCAAATGCCCGGATTGAGAAATATGAGATTTCCAATAAGTTCTACAGCTGCAAGATGGAAGAGAATAGTTCTATCAGCGAACACTTGCTCAGAATGTCTGGGTACTACAATCATATGACTCAACTTGGTTGCAAAGTTGACGAGGATAGTGTTATTGATAGAGTTCTTCAATCACTGCCACCAAGCTATAAAGGCTTCGTGATGAACTATAATATGCAAGGGATGCAAAAGACAATTCCCGAGCTCTTCGCTATGCTTAAGGCTGCGGAGGTAGAAATCAAAAAGGAGCATCAAGTGTTGATGGTTAACAAGACCACTAGTTTCAAGAAAAAGGGCAAGGGAAAGAAGGGGAACTTCAAGAAGAATAGCAAGACAGTTGCTACTCCCACGAAGAAACCCAAGTCTGGAGCCAAGCCTGAAACTGAGTGCTTCTACTGCAAGGGGACTAGACACTGGAAGCGGAACTGCCCCCAAGTATTTGGCAGATAAGAAGGATGGCAAGGTGAACAAAGGTATATGTGATATACATGTTATTGATGTGTACCTTACTAATGCTCGTAGTAGTACCTGGGTATTTGATACCGGTTCGGTTGCTAATATTTGTAACTCGAAACAGGGACTACGGATTAAACGAAGATTGGCTAAGGACGAGGTGACGATGCACGTGGGAAATGGTTCCAAAGTCGATGTGATCGCCGTCGGCACGCTACCTCTACATCTACCTTCGGGATTAGTTTTAGACCTAAATAATTGCTATTTGATGCCAGCGTTGAGCATGAACATTATATCTGGATCTTGTTTGTTGCGAGACGGTTATTCATTTAAATCAGAGAATAATGGTTGTTCTATTTTTATGAATAATATCTTTTATGGTCATGCACCCTTAAAGAGTGGTCTATTCTTATTGGATCTCGATTGTAGTGATACACATATTCATAATATTGAAACCAAAAGATGCAAGGTTAATAATGATACTGCAACTTATTTGTGGCACTGCCGTTTAGGTCATATTGGTGTAAAGCACATGAAGAAACTCCATAGTGATGGACTTTTGGAATCACTTGATTATGAATCACTTGGTGCTTGCGAACCATGCCTCATGGGCAAGATGACTAAAACTCCGTTCTCCGGAACTATGAAGCGAGCAACAGATTTGTTGGAAATCATACATACTGATGTATGTGGGCCAATGAGTGTTGAAGCTCGCGGCGGGTATCGTTATTTTCTGACCTTCACTGATGATTTGAGCAGATATGGGTATATCTACTTAATGAAGCACAAGTCTGAAACATTTGAAAAGTTCAAAGAATTTCAGAGTGAAGTAGAAAATCATCGTAACAAGAAAATAAAGTTTATACGATCTGATCATGGAGGAGAATATTTGAGTTACGAGTTTGGTCTTCATTTGAAACAATGTGGAATAGTTTCACAACTCACGCCACCCGGAACACCACAGCGTAATGGTGTGTCCGAACGTCGTAACCGTACTTTATTGGATATGGTGCGATCTATGATGTCTCTTACCGATTTACCACTATCGTTTTGGGGTTATGCTTTAGAGACAGCTGCATTCACATTAAATAGGGCACCATCTAAATCCGTTGATACGACACCTTATGAACTATGGTTTGGCAAGAAACCAAAGTTCTCGTTTCTTAAAGTTTGGGGCTACGATGCTTATGTGAAAAAGCTTCAACCTGATAAGCTCGAACCCAAGTCGGAGAAATGTGTCTTCATAGGATACCCAAAAGAGACTGTTGGGTACACCTTCTATCACAGATCCGAAGGCAAGATATTCGTTGCTAAGAATGGATCCTTTCTAGAGAAGGAGTTTCTCTCGAAAGAAGTGAGTGGGAGGAAAGTAGAACTTGATGAGGTAATTGTACCTTCTCTTGAATTGGAAAGTAGTACATCACAAAAAAATGTTCCAGTGATTCCTACACCAATCAGTGAGGAAGTTAATGATGACGATCATGAAACTTCAGATCAAGTTTCTGCTGAACGTCGTAGATCAACCAGAGTACGTTCCGCACCAGAGTGGTACGGCAACCCAGTTCTGGAAATCATGTTACTAGACCATGATGAACCTACGAACTATGAGGAAGCGATGATGAGCCCAGATTCCGCAAAATGGCTTGAGGCCATGAAATCTGAGATGGGATCCATGTATGAGAACAAAGTGTGGACTTTGGTTGACTTGCCTGATGATCGGCAGGCCATCAAAAATAAATGGATCTTCAAGAGGAAGACCGACGCAGACGGTAATGTTACTGTTTACAAAGCTCGACTTGTTGCGAAAGGGTTTCGACAAGTTCAAGGAGTTGACTACGATGAGACTTTCTCACCTGTAGCGATGCTTAAGTCTGTCCGAATCATGTTAGCAATTGCCGCATTTTATGATTATGAAATCTGGCAAATGGATGTCAAAACTGCATTCCTGAATGGATATCTCAAAGAAGAGTTGTATATGATGCAACCAGAAGGTTTTGTCGATCCAAAAGGTGCTAACAAAGTGTGCAAACTCCAGCGATCCATCTATGGACTGGTGCAAGCATCTCGGAGTTGGAATATACGCTTTGATGAGGTGATCAAAGCATATGGTTTTATACAGACTTTTGGAGAAGCCTGTATTTACAAGAAAGTGAGTGGGAGCTCTGTAGCATTTCTAATATTATATGTGGATGACATATTATTGATTGGAAATGATATAGAATTTCTGGATAGCATAAAAGGATACTTGAATAAGAGTTTTTCAATGAAAGACCTCGGTGAAGCTGCTTATATATTAGGCATCAAGATCTATAGAGATAGATCAAGACGCTTAATTGGACTTTCACAAAGCACATACCTTGATAAGATTTTGAAGAAGTTCAAAATGGATCAGTCAAAGAAAGGGTTCCTGCCTGTATTACAAGGTATGAAGTTGAGTAAGACTCAATGCCCGACCACTGCAGAAGATAGAGAGAAAATGAAAGTCATTCCCTATGCCTCAGCCATAGGATCTATCATGTATGCAATGCTGTGTACCAGACCTGATGTGTGCCTTGCTATAAGTCTAGCAGGGAGGTACCAAAGTAATCCAGGAGTGGATCACTGGACAACGGTCAAGAACATCCTGAAATACCTGAAAAGGACTAAGGATATGTTTCTCGTGTATGGAGGTGACAAAGAGCTCGTCATAAACGGTTATGTCGATTCTAGCTTTGACACTGATCCGGATGACTCTAAGTCACAAACCGGATATGTATTTTTATTGAACGGTGGAGCTGCCAGTTGGTGCAGTTCCAAGCAGAGCGTCGTGGCGGGATCTACGTGTGAAGCGGAATACATAGCTTCTTCGTAAGCAGCAAATGAAGGAGTCTGGATGAAGGAGTTCATATCCGATCTAGGTGTAATACCTAGTGCATCGGGTCCAATGAAAATCTTTTGTGACAACACTGGAGCAATAGCCTTGGCGAAGGAATCCAGGTTTCACAAGAGAACAAAGCACATCAAAAGACGCTTCAATTCCATCCGCGATCTAGTCAAGGAAGGAGACATATAGATTTGCAAAATACATACGGATCTGAACGTTGCGGACCCGTTGACTAAGCCTCTTCCACGGGCAAAACATGATCAGCACCAGGACTCCATGGGTGTGAGGATCATCACTTTGTAATCTAGATTATTGACTCTAGTTCAAGTGGGAGACTGAAGGAAATATGCCCTAGAGGCAATAATAAAGATGTTATTTGTATTTCCTTGTATCATGATAAATGTCTTTTATTCATGCTAGAATTGTATTAACCGGAGACCTAGTACATGTGTGGATACATAGACAAAACAATATGTCCCTAGTATGCCTCTACTAGACTAGCTCATTGATCAAAGATGGTTATGTTTCCTAGCCATAGACATGAGTTGTCATTTGATCAACGGGATCACATCATTAGAAGAATGATGTGATGGACTAGACCCATCCGTTAACATAGCACTATGATCGTTTAGTTTTTCTGCTATTGCTTTCTTCATGACTTATACATGTTCCTATGACTATGAGATTATGCAACTCCCGAATTCCGTAGGAATACCTTGTGTGCTATCAAACGTCATAACGTAACTGGGTGATCATAAAGATGCTCTACAGGTGTATCTGAAAGTATTCGTGGTGTTGGCATAGATCAAGATTAGGATTTGTCACTCCGAGTGTCGGAGAGGTATCTCTGGGCCCTCTCGGTAACACACATCATAATAAGCCTTGCAAGCAAAAGACTAATGAGTTAGTCACGAGATGAAGTGTTACGGAACGAGTAAACAGACTTGCCGGTAACGAGATTGAACTAGGTATAGAGATACCGACGATCGAATCTCGGGCAAGTAACATACCGATGACAAAAGGAACAACGTATGTTGTTATGCGGTTTGACCGATAAAGATCTTCGTAGAATATGTAGGATCCAATATGAGCATCCAGGTTCCGCTATTGGTTATTGAACGGAGATGAGTCTCGGTCATGTCTGCATAGTTCTCGAACCCGTAGGGTCTGCATGCTTAACGTTTGATGACGATCGGTATTATGAGTTTATGAGTTTTGATGTACCGAAGGTAGTTCGGAGTCCCGGATGAGATCACGGACATGACGAGGAGTCTCGGAATGTCCGAGACATAAAGATTGATATATTGGACGACTATATTCAGACACCGGAAGTGTTCTGGAAAGTTTCGGAATTTACCGGAGTGCCGGAGGGGTTACTGGAACCCCCCGGGGGAATGGTGGGCCCTGGTGGGCCATAGGGGAGAGAGAGGGCAGCAGCCAGGAGGTGGCGCGCCCCCTCCCTAGGAGGAGTCCGAATAGGACAAGGGGAGGGGGCGCGGCCCCTCTTTCCCTCTCCCTCTCCCTTTCTTTCCTTCCCCCTTCTTCCTTCTTTGGTAGTTCCTACTAGGAATAGGATTGCAATCCTGTTCCTAGTAGGATTGCACCCTAGCCGCACCATAGGAGGGCCGGCCGGCCTCCCCCCTTGCTCCTTTATATACGGGGGCAGGGGGGCACCCAAAGACACACAAGTTGAATTGTTCTAGCCGTGTGCGGTGCCCCCCTCCACAGAAACACACCTCGGTCATACCGTTGCAGTGCTTAGACGAAGCCCTGCGCCGGTGAATACATCATATCCGTCACCACGCCGTCGTGCTGACGAAACTCTCCCCTGAAGCTCAACTGGATCAAGAGCTCGTGGGACGTCATCAAGCTGAACGTGTGCTGAACGCGGAGGTGCCGTACGTTCGGTGCTTGATCGGTTGAATCGCGAAGAAGTTCGACTACATCAACCGCGTCACTTGACGCTTCCGCTTCCGGTCTACGAGGGTATGTAGACACACTCTTCCCTCTCGTTGCTATGCATCTGGTAGATAGATCTTGCGTGATCGTAGGAATTTTTTTAAAATACTACGTTACCCAACACATCCAACTTGCTTGCTCACGAATCCTAGGGCATTTGAGGAAGCCCACCGTTGGAATATACAAGCCAAGTTCTATAATGAAAATTCCCACTAGTATATGAAAGTGACTAAACATGAGACTCTCTATCATGAAGAACATGGTGCTACTTTGAAGCACAAGTGTGGAAAAAGATAGTAGCAATTCTCCCTTCTCTCTTTTCTCTCATTTTTTTGGAGGGGCTTTCTCTTTTTTTAGCCCCTCTCTATTTTTTTTGGGCCATCTTCTTTTTTATTTGGACTTTATCTCTTTTTTTTGTTTCCTCACATGGGACAATGCTCTAGTAATGATGATCATCACACTTTTATTGATTTACAACTCGATATTACAAATCGATACTAGAACAAAGTATGACTCTATATGAATGCCTCCGGCGGTGTACCGGGATGTGCAATGAATCAAGAGTGACATGTATGAAAAATTTTGCATGGTGGATTTGCCACAAATACGATGTCAACTACATGATCATGCATGGAAATATGACAATATGATGCATGTCATATGAACGGGACGATGGAAAGTTGCATGGCAATATATCTTGGAATGGCTATGGAAATGCCATGATAGGTAGGTATGGTGTCTGTTTTGAGGAAGGATATATAGTGGGTGTATGGTACCGGCGAAAGTTGCGCGGTACAAGAGAGGCTAGCAATGGTGGAAGGGTGAGAGTGCGTATAATCCATGGACTCAACATTAGTCATAAGAACTCATATACTTATTGCAAAAATCTACGAGTCATCAAAACAAAGAAATCAACGCATGCTCCTAGGGGGGAGGTTGGTAGGAGTTAACCATCGCGCGCCCCCGACCTCCACACAAAGGTTGCCACTTTACAAATACCTCATGCTCTAACTTCGTCACATAGCGGCTCACCATACGTGCATGCTACGGGAATCACTAACCTTAACACAAGTATTTCTCAATTTCATAATAACTCCACTAGCATGACTCTAATATCACTATCCTCATATCTCAAAACAATTATCAAGTATCCAACTTCTCATCCTATTCAATGCACTTAGTGTGGAAGTTTTTACTACATTGATATTGGATGTCTATCATGTGAAGACTAGTTTTATAGCCTATGCACATTACCATGCTGTTTTAATAGACTCTCAAATGGATATAAGTGAAGCACAAGAGTTCACCTATTTCTTCAAAATAAAACCACCGCCATGCTCTAAAAGATATAAGTGAAGCACTAGAGCAATAACAAACTACTCCGAAAGATATAAGTGAAGATCAATGAGTAGTTGAATAATTATGTAACTATGTGAAGACTCTCTAAAATTTAAGAACTTCAGAACTTGGGATATTATTCAAACAGCAAGCAAAACAAAATAAACTAAATTGACGCTCCAAGCAAAACACATATCATGTGGTGAATAAAAATATAGCTCCAAGTATAGTTACCGATGGATGAAGACGAAAGAGGGGATGCCTTCCCGAGGCATCCCCAAGCCTAGGCTTTTGATTATCTTGAATTCCTTGGGTGACATGGGCATCCCCAATCTTAGACCTTTGCTACTCCTTGTTCCATAGTCCATCAAAGCAATACTCAAAACTTGAAAACTTTACAACACAAAACTTAGACAAAAATCTCGTGAGCTCCGTTAGTATAAGAAAGCAAACCACTACTCAGAGGTACTGCAATGAATTCATTCTTTGTTTATATTGGTGTTAAACCTACTGTATTACAACTTCTCGATGGTTCATACTTCCCAATATTACTCATAGATGCATCGCAATAAGCAAACAACACACGAAAAACAGAATCTGTCAAAGACAGAACAGTCTGTAGTAATCTGCAGGGTTGTCCTACTTCTAGAACTCCAAAAAATTCAAACTAAATTGTTAAATTTGCGAAATTTGGCTACAAATCATCTTCAAAAAGAATTAACTAAAAAGCACGCTCCAGTAAAATCCCACGACTACTTTAGTAAGCGCTAACGATTCTGTTTTTCACAGCAAGATCACATAAACTTCACACAAGTCTTCCCAAAGGTTCTACTTGGCACAAACACTAAACAAAACATGAAACCACATCTAATCAGAGGCTAGATGCAATATTTATTCCCTAACAGAAACAAAAGCATAGGAACTAAAATAAAGTTGGGTTGCCTCCCAACAAGCGCTATCGTTTAATGCCCCTAGCTAGGCATAATGATGCTCACATAAAAGATAAGAATTGAAACATAAGGGAGCATCATGAAGCATATGACTAGCACATTTAAGTCTAACCCACTTTCTATGCATAGGGATTTTGTGAGCAAACAACTTATGGGAACAATAATCAACTAGCATAGGAAGGCAGAACAAGCATAACTTCAAAACTTTAAGCACATAGAGAGGAAACTTGATATTATTGCAATTCCTACAAGCATATGTTTCTCCCTCATAATAATTTTCAGTTGCATCATGAATGGATTCAACAATATAACCAGCACAAAAAGCATTCTTTTCATGATCTACTTGCATAGAAATTTTACTACTCTCCACATAAGCAAAATTCTTCTCATTCGGAATAGTGGGAGTATCATAAGAGACTTCAATACTATAGATTGTTTCCACATTAAAAGAGTAATGTTCAGAGAAAGGGTAATCATAATCATGACAAGTTTTATCAGCATAATCATAACTAATTTTTATAGCATAAGTGTCATCACAATAATTATCATAAATAGGAGGCATGCTTTCATCATAATACCTTTGCTCATCAAAACTTGGGAGGCTAAAAATATCATCTTCATCAAACGTAGCCTCCCCAAGCTTGGGACAAACATTAATTGCAGCAAATTAATTCTCAAATATATCATTCTCATCAAACATAGCATCCCCAAGCTTGGGCCTTTCCATATCATAAGCATAATCAATCTCATCGTTAATAGTATGGATAGAACCGATAGTATAACAATTATCATCATCACAATGAGTAATGGAAGCAACATCATTTGGAAGGGATACCTTTTTGTCTTTGGTTCTCCATCTTTTCTTTTTATTCTTTACTTTATGTGTGGGTTCAATCTTCTTTTCGGAGCTCTTTATTAATGAGATTGGTTGAATAGAAGGCTCCTCCTCGTTACCTGATTCATCATAAGAAATAATAGGAGGATATTGGGAAATCTCTTCCCTTTCATTACTATTATCTTCATCTCCTATTTGTTTTCTTGTCTTAAGGTAGTTGGCAATATAAGGATTTTCAATGCAATTCACCGCACAATACATATATATTTCCTCTATATCAAATTCAAGAAGTTTATCAATGGCAACTCCTGGAAGAAACTTAGTTCTACATTTAATTTCTTCATAACCCAAAAGCAAGATAAGTTCATTATGATGTGCAAGGGAAATCAAGTCATCACAATGTTTGGACACGATTCAATCATGAAACAATTCACATTGGGTAATGAAATGACCACATTAATTGCAAAGTTCACAAGTACGGCTAAGATATTTTAAATTTTCAGCACAATTATCTAGCATCTGTAGCAACCATCTAGTTTCTAAATATTTATGCCTCTTGCAAAATCTATCTTCCCTCTTTGGTATGTACTTGCAAACACACTCCACAAAAATCAACATGCTTATATGAGATATTTTCATCATGACTAGTGCAATCATCATTAGTACCATGGATATTCAAAGGATTCGCACTAACAACATTGCAAGAATGCTCATCATTCAAGTCTTTAGTGCCAAGCATTCTATGTAATTCTTCTTCTAGTACTTGAGCACAATTTTCCTTTCCATCATTTTCACGAAAGATATTAAAAAGATGAAGGATATGAGGCAACCTTAATTCCATTTTTTTGTAGTTTTCTTTTTCAAACTAAACTAGTGATAAAACAAGAAACTAAAAGATTCGATTGCAAGATCAAAAGATATACCTTCAAGAACTAACCTCCCCGGCAACGGCGCCAGAAAAGAGCTTGATGTCTACTACACACCATTCTTCTTGTAGACGTTGTTGGGCCTCCAAGTGCAGAGGTTTGTAGGACAGTAGCAAATTTCCCTCAAGTGGATGACCTAAGGTTTATCAATCCGTGGGAGGCGTAGGATGAAGATGGTCTCTCTCAAACAACCCTGCAACCAAATAAAAAAGAGTCCCTTGTGTCCCCAACTCACCCAATACAATGGTAAATTGTATAGGTGCACTAGTTCGACGAAGAGATGGTGATACAAGTGCAATATGGATGGTAGATATAGGTTTTTGTAATAGGAAAATATAAAAACAGCAAGGTAGCAAGTGGTAAACGTGAGCATAAATGGTGTTGCAATGATAGTAGACAAGGCCTAGGGTTCATACTTTCACTAGTGCAAGTTCTCTCAACAAGGATAACATAATTGGATAATATTACTAGCCCTCAACATGCAACAAAGAGTCACTCCAAAGTCACTAATAGAGGAGAACAAATGAAGAGATTATGGTAGGGTACGAAACCACCTCAAAGTTATTCTTTCTGATTGATCTATTCAAAGTCCGTCATAACGTTCAATCTATCATAGAGTTCGTACTAGAATAACACCTTAAGACACAAATCAACCAAAACCCTAATGTCACCTAGATACTCCATTGTCACCTCAAGTATATATGGGCATGGTTATACAATATGCATCACACAATCTCAGAAACATCTATTCAACCAACACATAGAACTTCAAAGAGTGCCCCAAAGTTTCTACCGGAAAGTCAAGACGAAAACGTGTGCCAACCCCTATGCATTGGTTCACAAGGTCACTGAACCCGCAAGTTGATCACCAAACCATACATCAAGTGGATCACATGATATCCCATTGTCACCACAGGTAAACACGTGCAAGACATACATCAAGTGTTCTCGAATCCTTAAAGACTCAATCCGATAAGATAACTTCAAAGGGAAAACTCAATCCATTACAAGAGAGTAGAGGGGAAGAAGAAGATCCAACTAGAATAGAAAAGCTCGCGATACATCAAGATCGTGCCATCTCAAGAACACGAGAGAGAGAGAGAGAGAGAGAGATCAAACACATAGCTACTTGTACATACCCTCAGCCCTGAGGGTGGACTACTCCCTCCTCGTCATGGAGAGCGCCGGGATGATGAAGATGGCCACCAGAGAGGGGATCCCCCTCCGACAGGGTGCCGGAACAGGGTCTAGATTGGTTTTTGGTGGCACCAGAGGCTTTCGGCGGCGGAACTCCCGATCTAGGTTAATTCCCAAAGGTATCAGTATTTGTAGGAATTTTTGGAGTCGGGGCCAAGTAAAGGGGAGCTACGAGCCGTCCTCGAGATAGGGGGGCGCGCCCCCGTGCCCAGTGCGTGGCCCCTACCCTTGAGGGCAGCCCGTGGCTCTCCTGGCCCAACTCTTTTGCTTCGGGGGATTCTTTTGGTCCAGAAAAAATCGTCAAAAATTGGCTCGTCAATCGGACTCCGTTTGATTTTCCTTTTTGTAAAACCCTAATATAGGAGAAAAACAGAAACTGGCACTGGGCTCTGGGTTAATAGGTTAGTCCCAAAAATCATATAAAAGTGTATAATAAAGCCCATAAGACATCCTAGAAGGATAATATAATAGCATGGAACAATCAAAAATTATAGATACGTTGGAGACGTATCAGCAGGCGCTGGGGCGGTACCACTGCCGCGGCGTCCATGAAAGAACACTTGAAGTTGGTAACTTGGTCCCGAGGCGGGTCCTCTCCCGTGAGGGGCTACACAAGCTCTCGCCCATGTGGGAGGGCCCGTTCAGAATCGCCCGTCTCTCTAGGCCTGGTGTTGTGCGCCTGGAGATGTAGGATGGGATACCTATCCAGAATTCCTGGAACATCGAACACCTCAGGAGGTTCTATCCATAATCAAGGCTCCGTGCCCGTGAAGGTCTCCGCCCATGACACTCTCACATAATAATGAGTTGGGGCTGTACACGCCTCGGAGTCTCCTGTGCGTTGCCTACGGGCCCTCAGATGGGGCTCCCACCCATGCCCCAGTGGCAGTCCTTAGCTCCGCGCAGGGAAGAAGACGTAGTGTAGGGGTCGGACGCGACATTTTTCCTTTTTGCTTGGTGTTTGGCTGTCAGCCTTTTCTACTTCCTTGTCTATCAGCCCTTCCTCTGCCCCATGCTATGAAGTTCTCATGTTTCTCGCGCTTCCTGCATTTTGTTGAGAGTTTCGTGTTTGGGATCTTTCTCGCCGGTTTTAAGTTCAGCTGCGCCAGTCGCTCTTCTTCGCGCGCCTCGCGCGTGGTGGCTGGGGCACAGTCGGTCACCGGCCCTCGTCTGCCGTGGCCCCGTGACCTCGCCTGGCCAAGCCTGCTCAGGCTCTGGCGCCGGGCTTCTCAGTCCACGCAACCTATCTTACCGAGCCGCTCAGGCTTTGGTGCTCTAACCCGCGCTCGTCACTCTCAGCAGATCTCAGCGATTGACCCCCGCTCGGGGGCTGTACGAGCCCGTCAGACTCGGCCACCTCGTCACGACCCGATAGGGCTCATGATGCCGGAGTCAGGAGGACTCCGCCTCAAGACGACACGATGTGTAAAAGCTAAGTGATTTCACCCAGGCAACAAAAGCATGACAGCGAGTTCTCGCTTCTTACATATATCACAACCCATTACATGCCTCCTCAAGGCAACTTGAAATTTTGACGCAGTAAGGACATGAAGGAAAAGAAAGGAGAAGAAGCAGAAGTCGCTCGTGCTCAGTCGGAGTCCTCCAGTTCCTCTGGCTTCACCGAATCGCAGCGGCGCGGCGACCCCCTCCCCTCGCCGTGCCGAGCTCGGCGGCGTGGTGGTTCGTCGCGGCCGCCACTGCTGGAGGAGTTGCTGCTGCCATAGAGGGGGCCCCACGGCGCCCCCCAGGACTGAGGTCGTCTTCGGAGGAGGAGCTGCTCCTCCGGACGCCTTCCCCGTCGTCCTCCTCGTCATCGGCCTCAGGACAGTATCCAAGGCGCCTCCCTTCCTCCGAGAAGACCCTGAGGAATAGCATGGAGACGCCATCGTACCTGAAGTGGAGCGCACACCTCCCCTACGGCCGGCGTGCGCGAGCAAATGACTGCCAGCCGCGCTCCTGGAACACATCGCCCGAGGGAGCCACATCAACCTCCACCCAGGACACACCACTGCAACAACCGTCGGCCTGCAACCAGATACCTCCGAGGCCTCCGACCGGTAACACGTCGCCAAACGAGCGGGGAAGCCCGAGCCACGGGCCGCCGGGCTTCTCCGCCCACACCATGAACTCCCACGACACGTCGAAGGAATGGAGCTGCGGGCGTGGAGGACGCGCGGCCAACAGGCGCCGTTGCGCGCCTCCTCTCCCTCCGCGGCCATGACCGCCTTCACCACGGGAGGACGCCCCGCGCCGTCCACCGGCGGCCGTGGCGGGGCTCAGAAGGCCACGCCCGCCTCCCCGAGAAGCCGATACAGGCGCATCGGCTTACTTGCGGGGACGACCGCGACCCCTCTTTAATAGTAGTGGGACTGGATCCTTCGGGGTCTTCCCTTTCTCCGCGGCGGACGGCTTCCTCGGCGGCGCCATGGAGATCTCACAAAAAGAAAGAGAGCGAAGAACAAGCAAGGAGAAGACGACACTGGCTAGGAAACGGCTTGGGGGCTCCTCCCCCCTAGTCCCATTTATTGGGTGGAGGAGCCCAACCGCCAGCCACTGGCGTCGCAGCCATTACGCCCTCGTCGCATGCGCCAAGGAGTTATCAAGTCGCACGATCACCAAGGCTGCGTGGGAAGCGGAGCCGCCACGTCCCATCCAACAGTCGCATGCCGGCCTGGCCCAGAGCCTTTAGGGCCCGCAGTGCTTCGTCCTCGACTAAGGCTTCGCCCCGAAGCCAACTCCGCGTGCGCCTTGGGCCCGGGGGCTACTGTCGGCGTACTGGGAACCAGGGTCCCCAGACTTGCCTGTCTGCGGGCCGCGATGCGCTCCTACTACGGCCTGGTATGGCCCAGCTAATCAACCAGCTGCCCAAGACCCTCGCGAGGGAGCTAAGTCTCGCGAGGAGAACGACGTCAAGACCTCCTCACGAGCAGCCTCAGCAAGGTGCTCCGGAGGGGCGGAGAATCCAAGGCCAAGCCTGCCTCAGGAGGAGGCAGTGATATCAGCAGTGACGCATCGCGCCAGCAGGTGCTAGCGCGCGCCAGCGGTGCAGTTACCATTTCTGTGCAAGGGGGACAGCGCATCCGCAAATTCTCGAGGAGCGGGGCAAAGGTTTCCTCATTGGTGCAACAAGACTGAACACCGCAAGGACGACAAGGAGGATGTCGTCATCGAGCCCACCACCGCGTCATTGCCTGATCCTTTTGCAAGTGAAGACTGCTTTTGTCAGGGTAGGAACGTCCTTGTGTTCTCGCTCAAAAATGGCTATTGTGGGATCCCTTCCCGCCTAAACATTTTGGGGGAAGAGGACCATGGCCGCCTATATAAGTAGCTAGGATTTCCACTGTGAAAGGGATCGACTCATACACTCTGCCACCACGCAAGGAGCAAGAACACTTGCCTCTTGACCCTCCTGAGCTCGCCTCCTGAGCTCAGGAACCATTGTACTAGCTCATATCCCCGCTCGCCCGAGGCTAATCCACCAAAGCAGGAAGTAGGGTCTTACACCACAAGGTGGCCCCAACCTGGATAAACTCTTGTGTGTTCTGTCTGTTGTTTGCTTGAATCCTTCCACGAGACGAGAGCGAGGCGCTAGGTAGACGTGAGTGGGAGAGATCTTCGTTCGTGCCCCTGTGTTCGAACTTATCGGGTTTTGCGGAGCCCTGAATCCGACAATGAACTATCACTGAATTTTTTTATATATTCAAATTCGTGAACATGTGATCTTTAGAACAAGACTAATCTTGAATATATTTAAACTAGTCTAATTTTCGCTATTTCAATCATATTAGATTTTCAATTTCAGTGAAATGATTGAAACCATTTTCTGAAGAAAAACAATCATGCATATGAAACCATTTTCTGAAGAAAAACCATTGTCAAAGAATTAATTTCAGTTCTTCAAAAAGAATATTTCACTCACTGTGAAAACCTATTTCACTGTCATATTGTATGAAAGACTGGAACTTACTATTTCAAAAGAGTGGCATAAACAATTTTAAATTATTACAATGTCATTTCAGTTATTCCAATTCCATTTTCATGTTTGAAACAAGTGAAATTGTTATTTCAATTTAGTGATTGTATTGTATTTTTCTGAAACTAGTGAAATGGGTTAAATCTGTCTTTTGTGATTAATTAGTGTAATCAGTATTTTGAAACAAGTGGAATATAGTATTTTAATTAAGTGAGTGTAATGCGTTCTTTGAAATGAGTGAAATGTGAGAAATAAGATACTTGAAAAAATGAAATATATCAACTGTTTTGTGAAACTGTCTATTTCAAAGTGTGTCAGAGATATTACTACCAGATATAAACCGGCCAGGAGGGTCCGGTTTAATTCATCAAGATTATATTATCAGATGCCCAGCGGAGTATGAAGTAAAGATTGTAGCCCAAGAGGCTTGGAGCCCATATGTTAGGGCCCATAATTTGTAAACCGTCATACTATGTAACTTGGGATGTAAGATAGAAAGAGCAGAGACCGGGGCGGACACGTTTATGAGCCGGCCTCAGGACTCTGTAAATCGGACTGGGCATCACCTCTTATATAAAGGGCGACCCGGCGACGGTTGAGGACAAGAAACAACAGCTTGAGACACAGGCAAAGCAGATTTGCTCCCTGGTCATCGAAGCCCAAGCAATACCACACCAAACTAGACGTAGGCTTTTACCTTCATCGAAGGGGCCGAACTAGTATAAAATCCCTGTGTCCTTTGTCCGCTTTAACCCCTTTGAGCTAACCCGTAGCGATGGCCTCACGACTAAGTCCTTTTGCTAGGACATCTGTCGTGCTAAATCCACGACAGTTCGCGCCCACCGTGGGGCTATCGCACGATGGTTTCGAGTTCATGAAGGGCAGCTTTGAAGCGCTACGGGGCTACGCAGTGGGCCGGATGACTAAGAGTCATCGCGGCCAGATCTACATCGACGATGCAGGCTGGGGCCCCGAGGCCGATTCAATCGAATACGGGTACCGGGTCCCCTTTGGCGGCATCCACGTCTTCATCGGCAAGATCGGCGAACCGGGCCCTAAGCCGGACACCTTCCCCAACATCGTCGAGTCGGCTTAGCGTGTGAGACCTGCCCGGATTCAGCCCGCCGTGAAGAACGTCTTCGTTGGAGCAGTGCATGAAATACAAGCCGAGGACGGATCGGACTCTGGCGGCGAGACTGTTGTTTATTCCGGCGATGAATCTTCGTCCGAAGAGACCGAATCTTTGTATCTGCTGCAGGATGGCCGGTCTGAGGGTTGTTCCGATGTTGACAGTATTCTGGACCCCCTCGATCCGCCAAACAGGTTTGCTGTTTTCATGGCCGGATCACAATCCATGCAGCAGCCCTCGACAACAGGGGCGTTAACATCAGAGGCAATGGGATCTAGAGCTGGCGATCTTCCCCCGTCGCCTTCTGACACTCTATCCACCTTGGTCGACACTTTGACAGCGCTTGCAACAGCAGAGGTAGCCCAGGCCGACAAGGAGCAGCATGATGCGGAGATCGCTCATGTCAAGATCCAGATTGAACAAGCGAAATTGGACCTGGCTGCTGAGAAAGCTAGGATGGCTACAAGGCAGGCGGAGCTAGAGGCTTAGGCCTATCGGCTTATGTTAGACCAGACCGCCTCGCAAGGAGTAATGATGAGGAGACAATGATCTCGCCTACCGCCGGTTTATGAGGCAAGAAATCTCTTCAGCACACCGGGCGCAGGAACCAGTAACCAGCCGGAAGTAAACCGGGGAGGAGCACCGGGAACAGGCACGTCGGTTCAGCCACCGGCCGCAGAGCCGAATCGCCAAGTTGTGCCGACCCAGCATGTGCCCACCCCTCTCGGTCATTATTCTAATCCGTTGGACTACATAGTTGCTGCCGCTTCACAACTGGCCACCCTTCCCATTGAAGGTACCTCCCCCGTAGCAGTGGAGGCACGACGGGCCAAGGAGTTGCTGGACACGGTGCTAACTCAACAGCAAGCTTATTCATATAGCCGAGACAAGATTCACTCAACCCCTCGCCCGAGCCGGAGTTATACGAGGCGTCTGGATGAATCGGCCGTATCAAGCAGCGCACGGAGACGTCATCGGGCGAGGCAGGATAATCCGGCAGGAGAGGAAGCACATGCGCAAGATGTGGTGGTTCAGGCCAGACACACTGCCCAGTACGACGCCCGTCAGGCGACGCCGGTTCATCCCACCACCACAGTTGAACCAGGGGTCATGTCCAGTTCCCTCGGCGTACAGTGTCTCATCCCCGCTTTACGGAACGTAAAACTACCCAAAGATTTTAAAGGTCCACGCAAGGTGCCCAACTACACGGCGAATCTTGCCCCGGAGGCATGGGTTGAGAGTTACGAGATGGCAATGGAGATGCTCGATGTGGACGAGGCAGCATGCGCTAAGTATTTCACAATGATGCTCGAGGGTACGGTCCGAACATGGCTGAAGGGTTTACCACCTAATTCCATCGGATCATGGGGCGAATTACGGCGCCGGTTTATCAATAATTTCAAGGACACGTGCAAGCAGCCGATGTCTATTGTCGACTTAGCTGTCTGCGTTCAAGGGGAGCAAGAGTCTACAAGCAGTTGGGTGCGTCGAGTGTCCGAAATCTTGCACTCCTCCAATAGCATCAACCCAAGTACAACAATAGTAACCTTGGAAGGCAATTGCCGGTTCGAACCTTTGAGGCAGAAGTTGGGATGGCTCGAACGTGATTGCAACGACATGCGAACACTCATGGGCGCTTTGGTGAAATACGGAGATTCTGATAACACCAAATATCCAGACGCAGATGGAGACAAGTCAGGGAAGGCGAGCAAGAACGGTAAACTGCCGCAGGCCAGTCCGGCGAGTCAAGGATACAATGGCAAGCGTAAAGAGGAAGGCAGCTCAGACTTTGTGGCCAATACCAACGCTCAGGACAATGGGCAGCGCGGCAAGGGTAGACAGCCCCCACGCAACGGGAGGCCACCTATTAATCTAGAGAGCCAGTTGAACGTGCCCTGCCCAAAGCACGGTACAACGGAAAACCCGGCTACGCATCTCTGGAAAGACTGTTTCATTATGCAAGAATTTATGAAACAAACTAAGTATGATCATGGGCCCCCTGGCGGATCAGGCCCCGGTTTTCAAGCTCCGGGTTATCAAGGTGGCGGATCCGGTTCAGGATACCACGGCGGTAACGGTAACCACAATGGCAACAATCAGCATCAGCATAACCAGCAGCATGGTCAGGGCGGATACAACAACCATGAGAACAAACAGCGTCAACAGCAGCAGCAATCCGGATATCAGAATAATCCGAAGGAGCTGAGCAGTGGGCAGTATCACGTCTTTACCACGAGTTTATGCAAACGGTATCAGAAGGTTCTGAAGAGGGCAGTGCATTCTGTTGAACCGGCGATACCACGTTTTTTGCGTTGGTCTGAACAACCCATTGTGTGGAGCAGAGAGGATCACCCACCCCGGGTTGATAATCCGGGTCAGTTGGCTCTGGTAGTGGCACCACAGGTGGGTGGTTACAAGTTCACCAAAGTGCTTATGGATGGAGGCAACGGCATCAACATCCTATATTATGAGACTTTTCGGCGCATGGGGCTGACAGATAAAAAGCTTCGACAGTCCAACACAGTGTTCCATGGGGTACTACCCGGTAAATCGGCCTATCCAGTTGGCAAGATTGATTTGGAGGTCACCTTTGGAGATGAGCATGACTCTAGATCAGAGACTGTGACCTTTGAGGTTGTAAAAACCAAGAGCCCATACCACGCCTTGTTTGGGCGGCCGGTTTACGCCAAGTTCATGGCTAGGCCGTGTTATGTTTATTTACAGCTCAAGATGCCGGGCCACAAGGGAACTATTACGGTTCATGGGAACCGTAAAGTTGCATTGGAGTGCGAGGAAGGAGATGCAGCTTATGCTGAGGCGGTTTGTGCTACGGAGGAGCTGAAGTTCTATAAGGACAATGTAGATCCGGCGGATATGTCCCCGCTGAAGAAGCCAGCCACAGAGCATGATCTGGCATTGAAATTCAAATCGGCTGAGGAGACTAAGCAGGTGGATTTTGTTCCGGGCGATTCATCCAAGCACTTCACTATCAGCGCTAACCTAGATCCCAAATAGGAAGGCGCGCTCATCGAGTTCATCCGTGAGAACCGGGATATCTTTGCGTGGAAGCCTTCTGACATGCCAGGTATACCGAGGGAACTCGCTGAGCACAATCTTAATATCGATCCTAAGTTTAAACCGATCAAGCAGTATCTGCGCCGCTTCAATGAGGAAAGGAGCAAGGCTATTGGAGAAGAAGTGGCTAGGCTCTTGGCTGCATGCTTTATAGTGAAAGTGTTTCATCCAGAGTGGTTAGCTAATCCGGTGCTGATACGTCCAAAACGTATCTATAATTTCTGCTTGCTCCATACTTCTTTTGTGTGATATTGCTATGATATTGATGCACTTCCATACACTTTTGATCATATTTGGACTAACTTATTAACTCAGTGCACCACAGTGCCAGTTCCTGTTTTCTGCTGTTTTTCTATTTCAGGTTTCCCCCATATTAAAAGTGCTCCAAAAATTCCAGGAAAAATATAGGAAAAATCAGCGTACAGGAAGCTTCGCGAAGAACCAAAGATGGGCCAGAGGGGAGCCAGGGGAGGCCCAGGCGGCCACCTGGCGCGGCCCCACCCCTGGCCGCGCCAGGGGGGCGCCTGGGGCCCCTGCTCCGCCTCTGGCTGCCCCCCTTCGCATATATATCCCTCTCGTCCCGAAACCCTGGAAGACAGAACCCTTTTTTGCGATCTCGCCTCTGTTCCGCCGCCGCAGCGCTTCCAAGATCGGGAGCATCAGGAGAACTCTTCCCGGCACCCTGCCGGAGGGGAGAACCACCACCGGGAGCTTCTCCACCACCATGGACGCTTCCCGGATGAGTCGTGAGTAGTCCACCTTGGACCATGGGTCCATGATCAGTAGCTATGTGATGTTCTCCTCCCCTCTTTGCTCTTCATGGTTTAGACCTCGTGAGCTGCCCTACATGATCGAGGCACATATGTAATCTTTCTGCTGTTGCTTTGTTGAGTTTGCTGGGATCTGATGGATTATGAGACTATGTTTAGATTGTGTTTGAGTAATATATTTGATTCACCTCTTTTATATCTTTGTTCTTGAGTAATTCTTGCATGTTCTCCGTTGCTGTTTATTGCTTTGGCCAAGTAGTAGGTAGTAACTCCAAGAGGGAGCGTTATGCTTGATTGTGGGTTCATGCCCCCTGATGACTAGCTTGAGTGACAGAAACATGAGTCTAGGGGATGTGTTGTCGCCACAAGGGAGAAAACAACGGTGCTTGTACTTGCGGGTGCAAGGATTGTTTACTTTACGCAAAGTTCTTTTAATGCAGTTGTCTGTTGCTTTGAGTTTACACTTTGGGTGTGATTCGCAACTTAATACCAGCGAGATGTTCTGGATAGATATCTCAAGGTGGATGATTAGTAGTAGATGCAAATGGATTTCGGTCTACTTGCCTTGGCGTACCGCCCATGCTTTTGAGCCTCTACCTTTCTTTGCAGCATAGTTAGCATTGGTTTGCGCACATAATCCTGTCAATTGCCCAGCTGTAATTTGTTTACCTCGCTTTGCTGTTTTATCGTCTTTTGGGAGAGATACATCACTAGTGAACATCATGGGACCCCGGTCCATATTACCACCGCTGATCATACCTTCTATTTACTTCCTGTTTTTATTTCCTAGTTGCAGTCATAGCTATCATTATTATCTCTTGTGTTTGATCCTTTGTAAACAACAAGGCCGGAGGGATTGACAACCTCTCTGTACTCGTTGGGAGCAAAGTTATCTGTATCTGTGTGCAGGTCCCGTCAACCGCTAAGTTTCTGGCGTCGTTGACACCTACTTGTCGACCCTCGGAGTCTCACGGGATTCGATCCTTGGTATCTTTGCCAAGGGAAATTTGCCGCTACGCTACATCTCAACCTTCCACTTGGGGTAACCAACGAGGGGCGAGAAGCCATCAAGCAAGTTTCTGGCGCCGTTGCCGGGGACTCCACTCTTCAAGATAAGGGAGTTGCACGCTATCTTTTATATTTGCTTTTTAGTCTTGTTAGTTTTCCTTTCAGTTTTTGCTTTAGTGTCCCTTACCAAAAATCACAAAAATAGTTATATTGCTTGCTGCTGCTATGGGTTCCACCAAGAACACCAAGTTGTGTGACTTCACTAGTCATAACAACAATGACTTTATCTGCACGCCTATTGCTACACCTGCCACTTCAGCACCTTCTTATGAGATTAAACCTGCTTTGCTGAACCTAGTTATGAAAGATCAATTCTCCGGTGCTGGAGATGATGCTGCTTTGCACTTAAATAATTTTGTTGAGCTTTGTGATATGCAAAAGTACAAAAAAGTAGATGGTGATATTGTTAAGCTTAAGCTTTTTCCTTTCTCCTTGAGAGGAGGAGCCCAAATCTGGTTTCAATCCTTGCCTAGGAATAGTATAGATTCTTGGGACAAGTGCAAGGATGCCTTTATTGGGAAGTACTATCCCCCTGCTAAAATTATCCAATTAAGGAGTAAAATATTGAATTTTAAACAATTGGATAATGAACACGTTGCCCAAGCTTGGGAACGCATGAAATCTCTTGTCAAGAACTGCCCTACTCATGGTTTGACTACTTGGATGGTTATCCAAACTTTTTATGCAGGCTTGAACTTTACCTCGCGGAACTTGTTAGATTCGGCCGCGGGAGGAACCTTTATGTCAACTACACTTGGTGCTGCCACAAAGCTTCTCGACGAGATGATGACCAATTATTCCCAATGGCACACCGAACGCGCTCCAACAGGTAGGAAGGTAAACTCTATCGAGGAGATTTCCTCCCTAAATGAAAAAGTTGACTTGATCATGTCTCTGCTTTCCAAGCAATCTTCTATTGATCCTCATGATGTTCCTTTAAATTCTTTGATTGCTCAAGATCAAGTAGATGTGAACTTTATCTCTAGAAACAATTTCAATAACTATGCTTATAGGAGTAATTTTGGTAGCAACCCTAGAGATAGAGACATGCCTAGTTATGACAAACTTCTAGAAATAGAGAAGGCCACTAAGAACTACATGTGCACCCAATATGAACAAAACAAGACCTTCTCGAGGCAATTAGATGAGCATACTGCTATCTTGCAAGACATTGGTAGACAACTGGAGAGCCTAAATATTGAGATTTCTAACCTCCAGACTAGGCTCACCATCACTGAGACCCAAGTTTCCAATATGTCCCACACACAAGCCACTTTGATAAACCAAATGGCAGCTAAACCTGAAGTGGTTGCACCCCTGAAGGAGGAAGAAGATAGAATTAAGAGCCTTCCTACCCACCACACTGTTGCTAATATCCAAGTTGTTGAGGATATCCAAACTCTTAGCACCCAATGCACTCCAAGTCCCATTGGACCGATTAATGGTGATGCTATGACCTCAACCATAGAAGAAGAAACTCCTATGACCATAGAATCTACCAAACAAGTGAGCCTAAAGGACACCACTACCACTTTACTTGATAGTAGTGACCTTGATTTTGATAATTGCACCCTTTCTGAAGTTATTGGTTTTCTTCACAAGATGTCTAGAGATCCCCACACTAGCACACTTAATCTTTCCTTCACGGAGCATATCACTAATGCTCTCATCAAAGCTAGGGAGGAGAAGCTTAGGGTAGAAGCCTCTGTACCTAGAAAGCTAGAAGATAGTTGGGATCCTATGATTAAAATTAAGTTGAATAACTTCTCTTGCTATGCTTTATGTGATGTTGGAGCTAGTACCTCCGTTATGCCCAAAAGAATGTATGATATGTTTGAATTGAAACCTTTTGATCCTTGTTCTTTTGGTGTTTGTCTTGTTGATTCTTCCGTAAAGAAACCTTTGGGGAAGATCAACGATGTTCTTATCATTGTCAATGACAATTATGTTCCCGTTGATTTTACTATTATGGATATTGGATGTGAACCTTCATGTCCAATTATTTTGGGACGTCCTTTTCTTCGCACCGTTGGTGCTATCATTGACATGAAAGAGGGGAATATAAAATTCCAATTCCTTCTCAAGAAAGGGATGGAACACTTCCCTAGAAAGAAGATTAAGTTGCCTTTTGAGTCCGTTACACGGGCTAGCTATTCTCTTACTCTTGATAAAACTTGCTCTTCTCTTTTTGCATCATGCCTAACTTAAAGGCATAAAAGAAAGCACTTTTGGGAGGCAGCCCACAACGAATTAGGTTTTATTTTGCTTTTGTTGTGTCTTGATGTTTGTTACTACAGTAGCATCATCATTGTATCTTTTCTTTTCAGCTTTGTGCCAAGTTTAGCCTCCGATTGCAAGAAATTTCAAAAGTTGTGACGTGCTGTCGAGAAAACAGATTCTGTCCTTGGACAGAAAAATTCGAATAAAATCACCAGATCTCTTTTTGATCTGATTTTTTTGACAGCGTGCTATATACAATTGGCTTTCGATCGTCTGTTCTGAGTTTTTTGATTTGAGTTGCAGAAGTGCCCCAAAAAAATTATTTACTACCTGCTGGTCTGTTTTTCACAGATTATGTCATGTTTTGCCTTTTCTTCGTTTTGCAAATCTTGAGCTTGCTTTTTCTTTGCAAAAACCTTTTGGCAATCTTGAGAAACAGTAGGTCTTCAAGATTATTTTTATTTCCAGTAGGGAAAAATTATTTTATTGTGGGTACTAACCTCGCTAATCAGATTATGATGAGTTATGTATGAAGGGAGTTTTCAAGTGTGCGAGGGAAGATGATAAAAGAAGATTCAGGAGGGTCAAACGCTCAAGCTTGGGGATGCCCCCGTGCACCCCCAAGAAATATTCAAGAAGACTCAAGCGTCTAAGCTTGGGGATGCCCCCATGCATCCCCTTCTCCATCA
This sequence comes from Secale cereale, assembly GCA_902687465.1. Lineage (NCBI taxonomy): Eukaryota > Viridiplantae > Streptophyta > Magnoliopsida > Poales > Poaceae > Secale > Secale cereale. The sequence goes on along the minus strand of LR738715.1, from coordinate 746,615,855 downwards.
ACAATTATCAGTTCGTCTTTCGTTCCACTATATTTATCACTTCATGCGTTATGTGCTATGCTTGGAGCGTCTCGCTCTTAGTTTCCTTTTTTAGTTTTCTTTAGCTTTGCTTGCTGTTCATAACAAGTTAGAACCCAGCTTTCTTTGTGTGGGAGAGAAACACGCTCCACTTCAACCTAGAACACAACATAGGATTTTCATGCTTATCTTTGATGTGTGTGTTCTTTGTCTTTCCATAGCTGCTGTCATGTTTAGCTCTTAGTTTTCATGCTTTTCTTTTTAAAGAGATTTTGTTTAGTTGCTTGCTGAACTCTCTTGAGTTTTCATGTTTATCTTGTTAAGAGAGTTTGCCTGTTGCACTGAGTTGTGTGTCTTAACTTAAAGTAGGTAATTGAGGTTGCTATTTAATTTTAGTAGTAACTTGCAATAGTTTTGAGGTATTTCCATGAGTAATGTCTGAACTTTTGGTGTCAAGAGCTTTAGCCTATTAGTGATAGATGTCGTATTTTGGGCAATCCATGTTTATTTTCGAAAACCTACAAAATAGTTGAGAACTTTAGCTACTAGATGGATCACTAATCTTTGGAGGGATCGAATATTAGAGTACACTCACGTACCATGAGTCGAGGATGCGCAAGGCTAACCAAACCCCCATACACTCCTCCTCGGGGTACTTGTCTCTTTGTGAACCTCCTAATTAGATTGAGAGTTACCGATAATAAGTGCATGAGTTCTTCGGACTAATGTGAGTATTCGAAAGTTGACACTTCCACCTAGCCATATTTTTCTAGCCTCTTCGGTACCGTGCATAGCCCTTTCTCACCTCGAGAGTTGACGCATACTTCGCCGGTGCAGCCAAATCCTTGGCACGATACGCTCTGTCATCATAAGCCTCATTATATCCTTCCTCAAAACAGCCACCATACCTACCTATCAAGGCATTTCCATAGCCTTTCCGAGATACATTGCCATGCAACATCCATCTTCTCATGACTTGATCTTCATGTCATACATGCCTTTTGCTTGATCGATGAGCCGCATGCTAGTTGGGCCTTGCCCTAATCATTGCTACATGACGCGCTAGTAGGTGCTAGTGCTTAAGAAAAACGGAACTTGGAGAATGTGTGTTGATTACACAGATTTGAACAAGGCTTGCCCAACTGATCCTTTTGCTCTCCCCCGTATTGATCAGATTATTTATGCTACGGCAGGATGTGAGCGGCTAAGTTTTTTGGATGCATATTCAGGTTATCATCAGATCAAGATGGTAGTTAAGGACCAGGAGAAGACATCCTTTATAACTCCATTTGGAACCTTCTGCTATGTATCTATGCCATTTGGGCTTAACAGCGCCCAGGCAACCTACCAGTGTTGTGTGCAGAACTGCCTACAAGGGAAGATTGGGCGGAATGTTCATGCATATGTTGATGGCATTGTGGTGAAATCCAGGGAGGAGGAAACGCTGATAGATGATTTGAAGTAAACTTGTGATAATCTCCGTGCCTATAAAATGATGCTTAATCCGGAGAAGTGAGTTTTTGGAGTTCCGGCAGGCAAGCTCTTGTGGTTCTTAGTGTCAAACAGAGGGATTGAAGCTAATCCAGAGAAGATCAAGGCGATCACGTCCCTGGCTAAACCGGCGTGCATCAACGATGTCCAACGCATGGCGGGCTGTATTGCAGCACTGAGCCAGTTTATCAGCCATTTGGGGGAGAAGGCAATCCCACTTTATCAGATGATGAAGAAGACATAACGGTTCTTCTGGAGTGATGCTGATGATGCTGTGTTCGAGGATTTGAAGAGGCAATTGGCAGAGCCGCCGGTCCTTGCGGCCCCGGTTGGCAATGAGCCGCTGCTATTATACGTAGCTGCCAACGCCCGTGCGGTAAGCGTTGCCATTGTGGTAGAGCGCAAGGAGGCATGCAAAGAATATCCGGTTCAACGACCAGTTTACTACATCAGTGAGGTGCTCATTGAGTCAAAACAGAGATATCCACATTGGCAGAAACTGGTATATGGAGTGTTCATGGCAAACCGGAAGCTGAAGCACTATTTTCAGGGCCGCCCAATCACCGTTGTCAGTTTAGCTCCGTTAGGGGATATAATCCAGAACAGAGAAGCCACTGGTAGGGTTCCAAAATGGGCCATTGAGCTTAGCCCGCACGGATTATAGTATGTGCTCCGTACTGCTATAAAATCCCAAGCGCTGGTGGATTTTATTAACAATTGGACAGAGTTGCAAGCACCCGAGGAGAAGCCGGATCATACATTGTGACGCCCCGGAATTGACCGTACACTAATCATGCACGTAAATGTGTACGACCAAGATCAGGGACTCACTGGAAGATATCACAACACAACTCTAGACACAAATTAAAATAATACAAGCTTTATATTACAAGCCAGGGGCCTCGAGGGCTCGAATACATAAGCTCGAAAACACAATAGTCAGCGGAAGCAATAATATCTGAGTACAGACATATGTTAAACAAGTTTGCCTTAAGAAGGCTAGCACAAATATAGCAACGATCGAAAAGGCAGGGCCTCCTGCCTGGGACCTCCTAACTACTCCTCGAAGCCGAACTCCATGTAGAAATATCATTGGGATCCTATGGCTCCTGGACTCCACCATCTAGTTGCGTCAACCAGAAATAAGAAAGAAGGGGGAAAAGGGGGAGCAAAGCAACCGTGAGTACTCATCCAAAGTACTCGCAAGCAAGGATCTACACTACATATGCAATGGTATATGTGTAAAGGGGTAATATATGTGGGTTAAACTGCAGAATGCCAGAATAAGAAGGGGGTAGCTAATCCAATCGAAGACTACACTTCTGGCCACCTCCATCTTGCAGCAGTAGAAGAGAGAAGATGGAAAAGTAACAAGTATCAAAGCGTCAACAAGATAAAGGCAAGTGGAGCACAGACTTGTCAAGTTATGCTCAGCTTAGTGCCCAGGAACTCCATTCTGGGTATCTGAACTGGCTCTTCACCAGCCGTGACTATGAAGCCGACTTAGTCAACATGATGAAGGATAAATATGAGGTGACTTTCTTTCCTTTTTCTTTCCGTTTCTGCTTTGTACTTTGCAATCATACCTTTAGGCCATAGTAGCCCCCAAGTGCCGGTTTAGCTTCACTGTAGGTGAACCGGGACTTCACTTATGTCTGAGAATGAATGTACATTAGCCCCCAAGTGCAAAGGTCATAACTTGTTTATGTGCTTGGGACTTGTCTGAAAAATTGTATTTCTTTTACTTCAATTGTACATTAGCCCCCAAGTGTCGAGTGCATAACTTGTTATGTGCTTGAGACTTTGATTGATCTGTCCTTCTAACACGTTTCCTTTCCTTGCAGGCTGACTTGAACCGGAGAGCTTCGGAGGCAACTGAGCTCCGGAATAGCTTGGCCTTCCATGAGACTGCTTCAACCAAAGCTAAGGAAGAACTTGTCATTGCTTTAACTAACATGGAAAAACTGAAGAAAGATTTTTAAGCGGAGCGGTCCACATGGGAGGTGCAAAGAGACGCTCTAGAAAAAAGAGCGAAAGATGCTGAAGTTGATCTCAATCCGGTTACGCACAAGCTATCCGAGTTGAAACAGCAAATACAGAACATGACATCGGCTATCTTCGGTGAGTACCTGTCTTCGTATGTTTGCATCCTTGCAATCTTTATTCTGCTCCGGTTTAACTTGCCAATTGTATATAGGGAGGCGCATAACTCATCTTGGAGATGATGTTCGGAAGAAGCTCAAGGCTGCTTATACCCTGGTGGAGCAGCTCTACTCCGGTGCTCAAAGGGCTATCAACGCCATGTCACACAATAAACCGGCTCTGACCACCATCCAAGCCACTCTGGAAAAGCTATTTGTCTTGCCTCCTCGACTCGTTGAGGTAAAGAAATCTGCTGCACGAGCTGGTTCTCTTATGGCATTAACCCGGGCCAAAACATGGGTCCCCGATTTTGATCTGGCAGAGGCCATGAATGGTTACCCTAGCATGAAAGAGGACGGGTCAGCCTTCTCTGCTGAAGATCTCCGTTCTTTAACGAATGACATGCGCCCTCTTGCCAGTAAGCTTGTTGACGAAGCAGATTTAACAAGGTATCATCCGTCTTACGATCTAGAGAATTCACGGGTGGAGCGGCCGGTTTACGACACTGAAAATCTGATCCCACCAGTTCGTAAGCACACTTTCGCTCCAGACATTGACCCGTCAGATCTTATAAATGATGGAAGTGTATTTCCGTTCCCTCTCCAAGATTGACTGGAGCGCTCCTGATTTCCAGCAGCTGCCAAAAGTCGACGAAGATCCGGCGCAAGTTGACCCTCAGCCTTCGTAGCGTGCTGAAGAAGAGCCCTAAACCGTCCCAGTTTAATTTTTAGTTGCTGAATACTTTGCAAGAAACTTTGATCCATTCGGGCCTACAAGTGCCTTGTAATAGAATAGTTGAAATACTGCCTTTGTCCCACTGTTATGGTATTATTTTGATTGGCATCTCCCAATTAATCTTCTGTTTGCAATGTTTTAACAGCTTATATTACCTGTGCATGCATGAACGAAGCTAAAAGATGTCCTGGCGGTTTACCAACGGACGGATTATATTGCCCTGATATATATTCCAAATAGATAGCTTTTGAACTGCATATAAAACGCAAACATATACCATACCTCCGATTAAGTGTACCCGTAGACCTTAACCCGGTAGGAATAACTTAAATCGCGGGCGGTCATGAGGCCCTTGGCTCTCTTATTGGCTTAGCATGATGGCCGATCCGGGTTATGATGAATGTCGGTTTAACTCTCGCTGGTGTTCATGACCCAGACTTTATGATCAACCTTGAAGCTGTCCAGTCTCGCATCAATGGACTTGGTTAAAAACCAATGACCGTGACGACCAAGATTTGTGAAATCATAAAAAATCGAAATAAGGTTTTTTGGGAAAATAAGACCATGTAGTCGAGGCTTTTTACGAGCTGCCAAGCTCCAAATTCGAGGCTTTTTATGAGCTGCCAGGCTACTGTCATTAACCATTTTAGCAAAGCCTATCAAGATACTCCGCAATCCTTAACCAAATCATCGATGACAAGCTACCCAATGTTTCAAATCTCGTAAAGATTTTGTCTTTAGGTAATCAACTCGATGATCGTCAATTTAACGTGGCCAAGTTCAGGGTCTCGAAGGATTGACTTGAGGCAGGTTCGACGGGTCATACCAGGTTTACCTGGACGGCGTGAATTACTTGATGCAGGCAGGTTAATCCGGGGTTTTAGGTGCATGCACCGGGCTTCCAAGCCATGTTCACTACAAGGGTATTCAACTCTATGCGAGCCCCCGAGTAGTGTGTGAGCCGTTTGCTCGTCAGGGCATATGTTTGAGCTGGGTTAGGCACCAACACTCTCTTTTACCCCTCATCATCATGTGGAAATTGCCGAAGCAACCAGAGCAGTGCTCTTATGATGGGCTTCATACCGCTGCCGGCTTAAGAGGCCATGGAAAAAACTTCCTTGCCCGCGGAAGCCCCCATGTGGCTCTTGTTCGTATAGATAAGATAGTGTTGGAAATATGCCCTAGAGGCAATAATAAAAGTATTATTATTATATTTCCTTGTACATGATAATTGTCTGTTATTCATGCTTGAATTGTATTGTACGGAAACAGCGATACATGTGTGAATATATAGACCACAATGAGTCCCTGTTAAGCCTCTAGTTACTAGCTCGTTGATCAACAGATGGTCACGGTTTCCTGACCATGGACATTGGATGTCATTGATAACGGGATCACATCATTAGGAGAATGATGTGATGGACAAGACCCAATCCTGAGCCTAGCACGAGATCATATAGTTCGTAATGCATAAGCTTTTCAGTGTCAAGTATTTATTCCTTAGACCATGAGGTTGTGCCACTCCCGGATGCCGTAGGAATACTTTGGGTGTGCCAAACGTCACAACGTAACTGGGTGGCTATAAAGGTACGCATCGGGTATCTCCGAAAGTGTCTGTTGAGTTGGTACGAACCAAGACTGGGATATTGTCACTCCGTATGACGGAGAGGTACCTCTGGGCCCACTCGGTAAGACGTCATCATAATGAGCTCAAAGTGACTAAGGAGTTAGTCACGGGATGATGGATTACGGAACGAGTAAAGAGACTTGCCATGACGAGATTGAACAAGGTACCGGGTATACCGACGATCGAATCTCGGGCAAGTACCGTACCGATGGACAAAGGGAATAACGTACGGGATTGAGTGAATCCTTGACCCAGTGGTTCATCCGATGAAGATCATCAAGGAACACCTGGGAACCAACATGGGTATCCAGATCCCGCTGTTGGTTATTGACCGGAGAGTCGTCTCGGTCATGTCTGCGTGTCTCCCGAACCCGTAGGGTCTACACACTTAAGGTTCGGTAACGCTAGGGTTGTAGAGATACATGCACATGGAAACCCGAATGTTGTTCGGAGTCCCGGATGAGATCCCGGACATCACAAGGAGTTCCGGAATGGTCCGGAGGTAAAGAATGATATATAGGAAGTCCAGTTTCGGCCATCGGGTGAACTCCGGGGGTCACCGGGAGTGTCCCGGGACCACCAGAGGGGTCCCGGGGGTCCACCGGGTGGGGCCACCCATCCCGGTGGGGCCCCTAGGCCGCAAGGGGAAGGGGGCCAGCCCCTGGTGGGCTGGCGCACCCATATGGGCCCCCCTCCATGCGCCTAGGGTTGAAACCCTAGGGGGAGGGGGCGCCCCCTATGCCTTGGGGGGCAAGATTCCCCCCTTGGCCGCCGCCCCCCTGGAGATTAGATCTCCCAGGGCCGGCGCCCCCCTGGACCCTATATATAGTGGGGGGGAGAGGGCAGCCGCACCCCAAGCCTCTGGCGCCTCTCCCCCCTCCCGTCACACTTCCTACTCCTCCGCATGGCGCCGGCGAAGCCCTGTAGGATTTCCTACTGCATCCACCACCACGCGTCGTGCTGCTAGATCTTCGACGACCTCTCCTGCCCCCTTGCTGGATCAAGAAGGAGGTGACGTTGTTGTACCATACGTGTGTTGAACGCGGAGGTGCCGTCCGTTCGGCGCTAGGATCATCGGTGACGAAGAACGCGAAGAGTACGACTACTTCATCCACATTCCTTCGAACGCTTCCGCACGCGATCTACAAAAGGGTATGTAGATGCACTCCAGTATGCTCGTTGCTAGATGACTCCTTAGATTGATCTTGGTGAAAGCGTAGAATTTTTTTGAATTCTGCTACGTTCCCCAACAGTGGTATCAGAGCTAGGTCTTTTGCATAGCATCTTGCATGAGTAGAAGACAAACAAGTTGTGGGCGTTGAGTTTGCTCAATTTTCTTACCGTTACTAGTCCAATCTTGATTCGGCAGCATCGTGGGATGAAGCGGCCCGGACCGACCTTACACGTACGCTTACGTGAGACTGGTTCCACCGACAGACATGCACTAGATGCATAAGGTGGCTGGTGGGTGTCTGTCTCTCCCACTTTAGTCGGATCGGATTCGATGAACAAGGTCCTTATGAAGGGTAAATAGAAATTGACAAATCACGTTGTGGCTTTGGCGTAGGTAAGAAACATTCTTCCTAGAAAACCTTTAGAAGTCACGTAAAACTTGCAACAACAATTAGATGTCGTCTAACTTGTTCTTGCAGCATGTGCTATGTGATATGGTATGGCCAAGAAGATGTGATGAATGATATATGTGATGTATGAGATTGATCATGTTCTTGTAATAGGGAATCATGACTTGCATGTCGATGAATTTGACAACCGGCAGGAGCCATAGGAGTTGTCTTAATTATTGTATGACCTGCGTGTCACTGAATAACGCCATGTAATTACTTTACTTAATTGCTAAACGTTAGCCATAGTAGTAGAAGTAATAGTTGGCGTGACGACTTCATGAAGACACGATGATGGAGATCATGATGATGGAGATCATGGTGTCAAGCCGGTGACAAAGATGATCATGGTACCCCGAAGATGGAGATCAATGGAGCAAAATGATATTGGCCATATCATGTCACTTTATTTGATTGCATGTGATGGTTATCATGTTTATGCATCTTGTTTACTTAGAACGACGGTAGTAAATAAGATGATCTCTCACTAAAATTTCAAGAATTGTGTTTCCCCTAACTGTGCACCGTTGCTAAGGATCGTTGTCCCGAAGCACCACGTGATGATCGGGTGTGATAGGTTCTAACGTTCGCATACAACGGGTGTAAGCCAGATTTACACACGCAATACACTTAGGGTTCACTTGACGAGCCTACCATGTACAGACATGGCCTCGGAACACGGAAGACCGAAAGGTCGAACATGAGTCGTATAGAAGATACGATCAACATGAAGATGTTCACCGTTGATGACTAGTCCGTCTCGCGTGATGATCGGACACGGGATAGTCGATTCGGATCATGTATCACTTAGATGACTAGAGAGATGTCAATCTGAGTGGGAGTTCATTAAAATTTGATTAGATGAACTTAATTATCATGAACTTGGTCTAAATTCTTTACAATATGTCTTGTAGATCAAATGGCCCACGCTCATGTCACCCTCAACTTCAACGCGTTCCTAGAGAAATCCAAGCTGAAAGATGATGGTAGCAACTATACGGACTGGGTCCGTAGCCTGAGGATCATCCTCATAGCTGCCAAGAAAACTTATGTCCTAGAAGCACCGCTAGGTGACGCTCCCGCCCCGGCAAACCAAGATGTTATGAACGCTTGGCAGTCGTGTTGTGATGATTACTCCCTAGTTCAGTGCGGCATGCTTTACAGCTTAGAATCGGGGCTCCAAAAGCGTTTTGAGCACCACGGGGCATATGAGATGTTCCAAGAGCTGAAAATGGTTTTCCAAGCTCATGCCCGAGTCGAGAGATATGACGTCTTCGACGCATTCTACAGTTGTAAGATGGAGGAAAACAGTTCTGTCAGTGAGCACATCCTCAAGATTTCTGGGTTGCACAACCGCTTGTCTCAGTTGGGAATGAATCTCCCACACGAAGCGGTCGTTGACGGAATCCTCCAGTCGCTCCCACCAAGCTACAAGAGCTTCGTGTTGAACTTCAATATGCAGGGGATGGAAAAGTCCATTCCCGAGGTGTATTCAATGCTGAAATCAGCGGAGGTGGATATCAGGAAAGAACATCAAGTGTTGATGGTCAATAAAACCACTAAGTTCAAGAAAGGCAAGGGTAAGAAGAACTTCAAGAAGGACGGCAAAGGAGTTGTCGCGCCCGGTAAGCCAGTTGCCGGGAAGAAGCCAAAGTATGGACCCAAACCTGAAACAGAGTGCTTTTATTGCAAGGGAATGGGTCACTGGAAGCGGAACTGCCCCAAATACTTAGCGGACAAGAAGGCCAGCAACGTCAAAGGTATATGTGATATACATGTTATTGATGTGTACCTTACCAGCACTCGTAGTAGCTCCTGGGTATTCGATACCGGTGCAGTTGCTCATATTTGTAACTCTAAGCAGGAGTTGCGGAATAAGCGGAGACTGGCGAAGGACGAGGTGACGATGAGCATTGGGAATGGTTCCAAGGTCGATGTGATCGCCGTCGGCACGCTGCATCTACATCTACCCTCGGGATTAGTTTTAAACCTTAATAATTGTTATTTAGTACCAGCTTTGAGCATGAACATTGTATCTGGATCTCGTCTTATGCGAGATGGCTACTCATTTAAATCCGAGAATAATGGTTATTCTATTTATTTGAGAGATATGTTTTATGGTCATGCCCCGCTGGTCAATGGTTTATTTTTGATGAATCTCGATCGTGATGTTACACATATTCATAGTGTGAATGCCAAAAGATGTAAAGTTGACAATGATAGTCCCACATATTTGTGGCATTGCCGCCTTGGTCATATTGGTGTCAAACGTATGAAGAAGCTTCATGCTGATGGACTTCTGGAGTCTCTTGATTATGAATCATTTGACACGTAAGGACCATGCCTTTTGGGCAAGATGACCAAGACTCCGTTCTCCGAAACAATGGAGCGAGCAACCAACTTATTGGAAATCATACATACCGATGTGTGCGGTCCAATGAGTGTTGAGGCTCGCGGAGGCTATCGTTATGTTCTCACCCTCATAGATGACTTGAGTAGATATGGGTATATCTATTTGATGAAGCACAAATCTGAGACCTTTGAAAAGTTCAAGGAATTTCAGAATGAGGTTGAGAATCAACATGACAGAAAAATAAAGTTCTTACGATCAGATCGTGGGGGTGAATATTTAAGTCATGAATTTGGCACGCACCTTAGGAACTGTGGAATTGTTTCACAATTGACACCGCCCGGAACACCTCAGCGTAACGGTGTGTCCGAACGTCGAAATCGTACTCTGTTGGACATGGTGCGATCTATGATGTCCCTCACCGATTTACCGCTATCTTTTTAGGGTTATGCTTTAGAGACTGCCGCATTCACTTTCAATAGGGCTCCGTCGAAATCCGTTGAGACGACACCGTATGAACTTTGGTTTGGCAAGAAACCAAAGCTGTCGTTTCTGAAAGTTTGGGGTTGCGATGCTTATGTCAAGAAACTTCAACCTGAAAAGCTCGAACCCAAATCGGAAAAATGCGTCTTCATAGGATACCCAAAGGAAACTATTGGCTACACCTTCTACCACAGATCCGAAGGCAAGGTCTTTGTTGCCAAGAATGGATCCTTTCTGGAGAAAGAGTTTCTCTCAAAAGAAGTGAGTGGGAGGAAAGTAGAACTTGATGAGGTGACAGTCACCCCTCCCGAACCGGAAAGTAGCGCAGCGCAAGAAATTGTTCCTGAGGTGCCTGCACCGACAAGGGAGGAAGTTGATGATGATGATCATGAAGAAACAGATCAAGTTACTACTGAACTTCGAAGGTCCACAAGGGCACGTTCCGCACCAGAGTGGTACGGCAACCCTGTCATGGAAATTATGTTGTTAGACAACGGTGAACCTTCGAACTATGAAGAAGCGATGGCGGGCCCGGATTCCAATAAATGGCTTGGAGCCATGAAATCCGAGATAGAATCCATGTATGAAAACAAAGTATGGACTTTGGTGGACTTTCCTAATGACATGCACGCCATAGAAAACAAATGGATATTTAAGAAGAAGACAGACGCAGATGGTAATGTGACCATCTATAAGGCTCGGCTTGTCGCTAAGGGTTATCGACAAGTTCAAGGGATTGACTACGACGAGACTTTCTCTCCCGTAGCGATGCTGATGTCAGTCAGAATCATGTTAGCAATTGCCGCATTCTATGATTATGAGATATGGCAAATGGACGTCAAAACGGCATTCCTTAATGGCTTCCTCAAGGAAGAGTTGTATATGATGCAGCCGGAAGGTTTTGTCGATCCAAAGAATGCTAACAAGGTGTGCAAGCTCCAGCGCTCGATTTACGGGCTGGTGCAAGCATCTCGGAGTTGAAATATTCGCTTTAATGATGTGATCAAAGCGTTTGGCTTTATACAGACTTATGGAGAAGCCTGTATCTACAAGAAACTGAGTGGGAGCTCTGTAGCATTTCTCATATTATATGTGGATGACATATTGCTGATGGGAAATGATATAGACTTCTTGGAAAGTGTAAAGGCCTACTTGAATAAGAGTTTTTCAATGAAGGACCTTGGAGAAGCAGCTTACATATTAGGCATCAAAATTTATAGAGATAGATCAAGACGCCTCATCGGTCTTTCACAAAGTACATACCTTGACAAGATATTGAAGAAGTTCAATATGGATCAGTCCAAGAAGGGGTTCTTGCCTATTTTGCAAGGTATGAGATTGAGCAAGGCTCAGTCCCCGACCACGGCAGAAGATAGAGAAAAGATGAGTGTCATTCCCTATGCCTCAGCCATAGGTTCTATCATGTATGCCATGCTGTGTACCAGACCTGATGTGAACCTTGCCATAAGTTTGGTAGGGAGGTACCAAAGTGATCCCGGTATGGAACACTGGACAGCGGTCAAGAACATCCTAAAGTACCTGAAGAGGACTAAGGATATGTTTCTCGTTTATGGAGGTAACGAAGAGCTCGTCGTAAAGGGTTACGTCGATGCTAGCTTCGACACAGATCTGGATGACTCGAAGTCACAAACCGGATATGTGTATATTTTGAATGGTGGAGCAGTCAGCTGGTGCAGTTGCAAGCAGAGCATCGTGGCACATTCTACATGTGAAGCAGAGTACATAGCTGCTTGCGAAGCAGCACAAGAAGGAGTCTGGATGAAGGAGTTCATCACTGACCTAGGAGTCATTCCAAGCGCGTCAAGCCCGATGACTCTCTTCTGTGACAACACTGGTGCTATTGCCATTACCAAGGAGCCCAGGTTTCACAAGAAGACCAAACACATCAAGCGACGTTTCAACTCCATCCGGAATTATGTTCAAGATGGAGACATAGATATTTGTAAAGTGTATACGGATCTGAATGTCGCAGACCCGTTGACTAAGCCTCTTCCACGGGCAAAACATGATCAACACCAGAACTCTATGGGTGTTCGATTCATCACAATGTAACTAGATTATTGACTCTAGTGCAAGTGGGAGACTGTTGGAAATATGCCCTAGAGGCAATAATAAAAGTATTATTATTATATTTCCTTGTTCATGATAATTGTCTGTTATTCATGCTTGAATTGTATTGTACGGAAACAGTGATACATGTGTGAATATATAGACCACAATGAGTCCCTGGTAAGCCTCTAGTTACTAGCTCGTTGATCAACAGATTGTCACGGTTTCCTGACCATGGACATTGGATGTCATTGATAACGGGATCACATCATTAGGAGAATGATGTGATGGACAAGACCCAATCCTGAGCCTAGCACGAGATCGTATAGTTCGTAATGCATAAGCTTTTCGGTGTCAAGTATTTATTCCTTAGACCATGAGGTTGTGCAACTCCCGGATGCCGTAGGAATACTTTGGGTGTGCCAAACGTCACAACGTAACTGGGTGGCTATAAAGGTACGCATCGGGTATCTCCGAAAGTGTCTGTTGAGTTGGTACGAACCAAGACTGGGATATTGTCACTCCGTATGACGGAGAGGTACCTCTCGGCCCACTCGGTAAGACGTCATCATAATGAGCTCAAAGTGACTAAGGAGTTAGTCACGGGATGATGGATTATGGAACAAGTAAAGAGACTTGCCATGACGAGATTGAACAAGGTATCGGGTATACCGACGATCGAATCTCGGGCAAGTACCGTACCGATGGACAAAGGGAATAACGTACGGGATTGAGTGAATCCTTGACACAGTGGTTCATCCGATGAAGATCATCGAGGAACACGTGGGAACCAACATGGGTATCCAGATCCCGCTGTTGGTTATTGACCGGAGAGTCGTCTCGGTCATGTCTGCGTGTCTCCCGAACCCGTAGGGTCTACACACTTAAGGTTCGATAACGCTAGGGTTGTAGAGATACATGCACATGGAAACCCGAATGTTGTTCAGAGTCCCGGATGATATCCCAGACGTCACGAGGAGTTACGGAATGGTCCGGAGGTAAAGAATGATACATAGGAAGTCCAGTTTCGGCCATCGGGTGAACTCCGGGGGTCACTGGGAGTGTCCCGGGACCACCGGAGGGGTCCCGGGGGTCCACCGGGTGGGGCCACCCATCCCGGTGGGGCCACCCATCCCAGTGGGGCCCCTTGGCCGCAAGGGGAAGGGGGCCAGCCCCTGGTGGGCTGGCGCACCCATATGGGCCCCCCCTCCATGCGCCTAGGGTTGAAACCCTAGGGGGAGGGGCGCCCCCTATGCCTTGGGGGGCAAGATTCCCCCCTTGGCCGCCGCCCCCCCTGGAGATTAGATCTCCCAGGGCCGGCGCCCCCCTGGCCCCTATATATAGTGGGGGGGAGAGGGAAGCCGCACCCCAAGCCTCTGGCGCCTCTCCCCCCTCCCGTCACACTTCCTACTCCTCCGCAGGGCGCCGGCGAAGCCCTGCAGGATTTCCTACTGCATCCACCACCACGCCGCCGTGCTGCTGGATCTCCGACGACCTCTCCTCCCCCCTTGCTGGATCAAGAAGGAGGTGACGTTGCTATACCGTACGTGTGTTGCACGCAGAGGTGCCGTCCGTTTGGCGCTAGGATCATCGGTGACGAAGAACGCGAAGAGTACGACTACTTCATCCACGTTCCTTTGAACGCTTCCGCACGCGATCTACAAAAGGGTATGTAGATGCACTCCAGTATGCTCGTTTCTAGATGACTCCTTAGATTGATCTTGGTGAAAGCGTAGAATTTTTTTGAATTCTGCTACGTTCCCCAACAGATAGCTGATTCCTTGATGTGTCAAGGGCGCCAGTTTAGGAGGCCATGGAAAGCTTCGGTGGAAACTCCCATGTGATACTCCTTTGAGAAAAACACGGCTGGTTCCTTGATTCTATCAAGGGTGCCGGTTTAAGAGGCCATGGAAGGTTTCTTTCGAAGCCCCCATGTGATACTCTTGTGTAAAAAACATGGCTGATTCCTTGATTCTATCAGGGGCGCCGGTCTAAGAGGCCATGGAAGGTTTCTTTCGAAGCCCCCATGTGATACTCTTTGCGAAGAAGATGGCTGATTCCCCGGTGTTTCGGGGGCGCCAGTTTATTTTATTAATCATAATATATACATTGTACATAAAGCGGAGCCAATGGCTCAAGTATAATAAGGTCGAAGAAGAGCGATGTTCTACGGCCGCTTGGTCTCCTCCTCTGCCGTACGTGAGTCCTTATGTTCTCGAATGTCGACAAGGTAGTATGATCCGTTGTGCAGGTTTTTGCTGACCACAAAGGGTCCTTCCCAGGGCGGGGATAGCTTGTGCATATCTGTCTGGTGCTGGATGAGCCAGAGCACCAGATCTCCCTCCTAGAACGTCCTGGTCTTAACCCGGCGGCTGTGGTACCGACGCAGGTCTTGCTGATAAATCGCCGATCGCGCTCCTGTCGTGTCCCGTTCCTCGTCTAGCCGGTCCAAGCTGTCTTGTCTTGCTTGTTCATTATCTCCTTCAACGTAGGCCGCCACCCATGGTGAGTCATGCCGGATATTACTAGGGAGGACCGCTTCAGCACCGTATACCATGAAGAAAGGTGTGTACCCTGTAGATCTGTTAGGTGTAGTGTTGATGATCCATAAGACAGAAGGCAACTCCTCCACCCAACAACCCGGCGTTCTTTGCAAAGGAACCATAAGCTGGGGCTTGATGCCTCTCAAGATTTCTTGGTTGGCTCTCTCAGCTTGGCCATTGGACTGAGGGTGAGCTACTGATGATACATCAAGGCGTATATGTTCTCTTTGACAGAACTCCTCCATGTCCCCTTTAGATAGATTGGTGCCATTATCAGTTATAATGCTGTGTGGAAAGCCAAACCGGAAAATCACCTTTTTGATGAACTAAACCGTTGTTGCTGCATCACACTTACTGACAGGCTTTGCTTCAACCCACTTTGTAAATTTGTTCACTGCTACCAGCAGGTGGGTTTTCTTATCTTGGGATCTTTTAAAGGGTCCAACCATATCAAGCCCCCAAGTTGCAAACGGCCAAGTGATTGGAATCATCCGCAGCTCATGCGCCGGTATATGAGCACGCCGTGAGAATTTCTGGCAACCGTCACATTTTCTGGCCAAGTCCTCTGCGTCGGCGTGAGCCGTCATCCAGTAGAACCCATGACGAAAAGCTTTAGCTACCAAGGATTTTGAACCGGCGTGATGACCACAATCCCCTTCATGAATCTCTCGAAGAATATCACAGCATTCCTCTGATGATACACACGGCTGAAACGCCCCAGAAACGCTGCGGTGATGAAGTTCTCCATTGATGATAGTCATAGACTTAGACCGCCGGATTATCTGCCGGGCCTCAACTTCGTCCTCTGGCAACTCCCCTCGGCTCATATACGCAAAGTAAGGGAGTGTCCAATCCGGAATGACGTGAAGTGTTGCGACCAACTATGCTTCCGGATCAGGAACAGCCAAGTCCTCCTCTGAAGGTATCTACACTGACGGACTATGCAATTCATCCAAGAAAGTATTAGGCGGAACCGGTTTACGCTGAGAGCCCAGCCGGCTTAACGCATCGGCTGCTTCATTTTTCCATCGGTCTATGTGATCCACCTGATATCCCTTGAAATATCCTACAATTGCATCTACTTCTCGTTGATAGGCTGCCATGAGCGGATCCTTAGAGTCCCACTTACCAGATACTTGTTGTGCCACCAGATCTGAATCACCAAAGCACTTAACCCGGCTCAAGTTCATCTCCTTGGCCATCCGCAAACCATGGAGGAGAGCTTCATACTCAGCAGCATTGTTAGTACAAGGGAACATTGAACGGAGGACGTAACAGAACTTATCACCTCGCGGGGAAATTAACACGACTCCAGCCCCCGAGCCCTCCAATTGCCTTGAACCGTCAAAGTGAATAGTCCAATATGTATGATCCGGCTTCTCCTCAGGCGCTTGCAATTCTGTCCAATCATTGATGAAATCCACCAGTGCTTGGGACATTATAGTAGTACGGGGCACATATTTTAATCCGTGCGGGCTAAGCCCAATGGTCCACTTCGCCACTCTGTCAGTGGCTTCTCTGTTCTGGATTATATCCCCTAACGGATCTGAACTGACAACAGTGATGGGGTGGCCCTGGAAATAGTGCTTCAACTTTCGGTTTGCCATGAACACGCCATATACCAGCTTCTGCCAGTGTGGATACCTTTGTTTCGACTCGATGAGTACCTCACTAATGTAGTAAACCGGCCGTTGAACCGGATATTCTTTGCCTGCTTCTTTGCGCTCCACCACAATGGCCACGCTGACTGCACGGGCATTGGCGGCCACGTATAACAACAGTGGCTCCTTGTCAACCGGGGAAGCAAGGACCGGTGGTTCTGCCAATTGCCGCTTTAGATCCTCAAATGCAGCGTTTGCAACATCGCTCCAGACAAACCGGTCCGTCTTTTTCATCATCTGATACAGCAGGATTGCCTTCTCCCCTAAACGGCTGATGAACCGACTCAGTGCTGCGATACGACCTGCTATGCGCTGAACATCATTGATACACGCCGGTTTAGTCAAGGATGTGATCGCCTTGATCTTCTCCGGATTAGCTTCAATCCCTCTGTTTGACACTAAGAATCCAAGGAGCTTGTCCGCTAGAACACCAAAAACACACTTCTCCGGATTGAGCATCATCTTATAAACTCGGAGGTTGTGAAAGGTTTCTTTCAAATCCTCTATTAGCGTCTCCTCCTTTCTGGATTTTACCACAATGTCATCAACATATGCATGGACATTTCTCCCAATCTGCCCTTGTAGGCAATTCTGCACACAATGTTGGTAGGTTGCTTGGGCACTCTAGAGCCCAAAAGGCATGGATACATAGCAGAAGGCTCCAAAGGGTGTTATGAAAGTTGTCTTCTCCTGGTCCTTAACTGCCATCTTGATCTGATGATAACCTGGATATGCATCCAAAAAACTTAGCCACTCACATCCCGCCGTAGCATCGATAATCTGATCAATCCGGGGGAGAGCAAAAGGATCAGTTGGGCAAGCCTTGTTCAAGTCTGTGTAGTCAACACACATCCTCCATGTTCTGTTTTTCTTGAGCACCAGTACTGGATTAGCCAACCACTCTGGATGAAACACCTCAACTATGAAGCCTGCGGCCAAGAGCCTAGCCACTTCTTCACCTATAGCCTTACGCCTCTCCTCATTGAAGCGCCCCGCAAATACTGCTTGACCGGTTTAAACTTCGGATCAATATTAAGATTGTGCTCAGCGAGTTCCCTCGGTATACCTGGCATGTCAGAAGGCTTCCATGCAAAGATATCCCGGTTCTCACGGATGAACTCGATGAGCGCGCTTTCCTATTTGGGGTCTAGGTTAGCGCTGATAGTGAACTGCTTGGATGAATCGACCGGAACAAAGTCGACCTGCTTGGTTTCCTCTGCCGATTTGAACTTCAACGCCGGATCATGCTTTTGTAGTTGGCTTTTTCAACGGGGACATGTCTGCCGGATCAACATTGTCCTTATAAAACTTCAGCTCTTCCGTAGCACAAACTGCCTCAGCATATGCCGCGTCTCCTTCCTCGCATTCCAACGCGATCTTACGGCTCCCGTGAACCGTGAGGGTTCCCTTGTGACCCGGCATCTTGAGCTGCAGATAAACATAACATGGCCTAGCCATGAACTTGGCGTAAACTGGCCTCTCGAACAGAGCATGGTACGGGCTCCTGATCTTTACCACCTCAAAGGTCACAGTTTCCGATCTAGAGTCATGCTCATCCCCAAAGGTAACGTCTAGATTGATTTTTCCAACTGGATAAGCCGATTTACCGGGCACTACCCCATGGAACACTGTGTTGGATTGTCGGAGCTTCTTATCTGTCAACCCCATGCGTCGAAAAGTCTCATAGTATAGGATATTGATGATGCTGCCTCCATCCATAAGAACCTTTGTGAACTTATAACCGCCCACCTATGGTGCCACCACTAGGGCCAACTGACCCGGATTATCAACCCGTGCCGGGTGATCCACTCTGCTCCATATAATGGGCTGCTCAGACCAACGCAAAAAACGCGATATCGCTGGTTCAACAGAGTGTACTGCTCTCTTCAGAACCTTTTGATCCCGCTTGCACAAACTTGTGGTGAAAACATGATATTGCCCACTGCTTAGCTCCTTTGGATTATTCTGATATCCGGATTGCTGCTGCTGCTGACGCTATTGATTCCCTTGATTGTTGTATCCACCCTGACCATGTTGCTGGTTATGTTGATGCTGATTGTTGCCATTGTGGTTGTTGTTACCGCCGTGGTATCCTGATCCGGATCCACCACCCTGATAACCCGAACCTTGAAAACCGGGACCTGACCCGCCGGGGGGCCCGTGGTTATACTTGGCATGTTTCATAAACTCTTGCATAATAAAGCAGTCTTTCCAGAGATGCGTAGCCGGGTTTTCCTCTGTACCGTGCTTTGGGCAAGGCACGTTCAACTGGCGATCTAGATTAATAGGCGGCCTGCCGTTGCGTGGGGGCGGTCTACCCTTGCGGCGCTGCCCGTTGTCTTGAATGTTGGTATTGGCAACAAAGTCTGAGCTGCCCTCCGCTTTACGCTTGCCATTGTAACCTGTGCCCGCTGGATTGGCCTGCGCCGGTTTACCGTTTTTGCTTGCCTTCCCGGACTTGTCTCCGTCTGCATCTGGATACATGGTGTTATCAGAGTCCCCATACTTTATCAAAGCGCCCATGAGCGTTCCCATATCATTGCAATCATGTTTTTGTCGTCCCAGCTTCAGCCTCAAAGGCTCGAACCGGCAATTACCTTCCAAGGTTACTATCGCCGTACTTGGGTTGATGCTATTGGAGGAGTGCAGCCGTGCAGGATTTCAGATACTCGCCGCACCCAACTACTTGTGGTCTCTTGCTCTCCTTGAACACATGCTGCCAAGTCAACCACGGACATCGGCTGTTTGCACGTGTCTTTGAAATTATTGATAAACCGGCGACGCAACTCACCCCATGATCCGATGGAGTTAGGTGGTAAACCATTTAGCCATGTCCGGGATGTGCCCTCAAGCATCATTGTGAAGTATTTGGCACACGCAGCTTCGTCCACATCAAGCATCTCCATAGCCATCTCATAACTTTCAACCCACGCCTCTGGAGCCAGATCCGCCGTGTAGTTGGGTACCTTGCGCGGGCCTTTGAAGTCTTTGGGTAATTTCACGTTCCGTAAAGCGGGGATGAGACACTGCACCCCCAAGGAACTGGACATGATTCTTGTTTCTGCGGTGGTGCGGTGAACCGGCGTCGCTTGACGGGTGCCGTCGCGGGCAGTATGTCTAGCATGGTCCACCACCTCTTGGGCATGTGCTTCCGCTCCTGCCGGATTATCCTGCCTCTGTCAGTGCCATCTCCGCGCGCTGCTAGATACAGCCGGTTCATCCAGGTGCCTCGTGTAACTTCGGCTAGGGCGGGGGGTTGAATGAATCCTCTCCCGGCTATAGGAATAAGCTTGCTGTTGTGTTAACGCTGTGTCCAGCAACTCCTTAGCCCGTCGTGCCTCCATTGCTATGGGGGACATCCCCTCAATCGGAAGAGCGGCCAGCCATGAAGCGGCGGCGATAATGTTGTCCAACGGGTTAGAATAATGGCCGGGAGGGGTGGGTACGTGTTGTGTCGGCACAACTTGGTGATTTAGCTCCGCGGCTGGTGGCTGAACCGACGCGCCCGTCCCTGGGGCTCCTCCCAGGCTTACCTCCGGACAGTTACTGGTTCCTGCTCCTGGTGTGCTAAAGAGATTCCTTGACTCATAAACCGGCGGCAAATGAGATCGTTGTCTTCTGTACATTACCTCCTGCGAAGCGTTCTGATCTAACCTAAGCCGGAAGGCTTGGAAATCTAGCTCTGCCTGTCTTGTAGCTATCCTGGCCTTCTCTGCATCCAGATCCAACTTAGCTTGCTCAATCCGGCTCCTCACCTGAGCGACCTCTGCATCATGCTGCTCCTTGTCGGCCTGGGCTACTTCTGTTGTTGCGAGTGCTGTCAAAGTGTCGACTAGGGTGGATAGGACGTCAGAAGGCGATGGGGGAAGGTCTCCAGCTCTGCCTCCCATTGCCTCAGAGGTTAACGCCCCGGTCGTTGAGGGCTGCTGCATGGTTTGTGATCCGGCCATGAAAACAGCAACCCTGTTCAGCGGATCGAAGGGGTCCGGAATACTATCGCCATCGAACACACCCTCAGACCGGCCGTCCTGCAACAGATACAAAGATTCGGTCTCTCCGGATGAAGATTCATCGCCAGAATAGACAACTGTCTCGCCACTAGAATCCGATCCGTCCTCGGCTTGTATTCCATGCACTGCTCCGACGAAGACGCGCTTCCCGGCGGGCTGAATCCGGGCTGATCTCGCATGCTGAGCCGGCTCGACGATGTTGGGGAAGATGTCCGACTCAGGGCCCGGTTCGCCGATCTTGCCAATGAAGACATGGATGCCACCGAAGGGGACCCGGTACCCGTATTCGATTGAATCGGCCTCGGGGCCCCAGCCTGCATCATCGATGTAGATCCGGCCGCGATGACTCTTGGTCATCCGGCCCACTGCGTAACCCTTGAGCCCTTTAAAGCTGCCCTTCAAGAACTCGAAACCATCGTGCGATAGCCCCATGGTGGGCGCCAACTGTCGTGGATTTAGCACGGCAGATGTCCTGGTTAAAGGACTTAGGTGTGAGGCCATCGCTCGGATTAGCTTAAAGGGGTTAAAGCGGACTAAGGACACAGGGAGTTTTATACTAGTTCGGCCCCTTCGATGAAGGTAAAAGCCTACGTCTAGTTTGGTGTGGTATTGCTTGGGCTTCGATGACCAGGGAGCGAATCCGCTTTGCCTGTGTCTCGAGCTGTTGTTTCCTGTCCTGAACTGTCGTCGGGACGTCCCTTTATATAGGAGGCGACGCTCGGTCCGGTTTACAGAGTCCCGAGGCCAGCTCATAAACGTGTCAACCTCGGTCTCTACTCTTTCTATCTTACATCCCAAGTTATATGGTATGACGGTTTACAGACCATGGGCCTTATACATGGGCCCTAAACCTCTATGGGCTATAACCTCCTGTTACATACTCTACCGGGCTTCTGATAATATAACCTTACCAGCGTAATCCGGACCCTCCTGGCCGGTTTATACCCGATAGTCATATCCCTGACACACTAATTCTTATCCCTAAATAAAATAGTTTAGTATTCTATAAGATACAAGCGGCATTTATTTAATTGTTTTACCTACTATTTTAATTATTTTAGAGCAGTTAATCATTTTACAAAAATGTGGTTTCTTTACCATACATACATATGATTTATTTGCCACATCCAAAACATTTTATTATTAATGTTTGATTTTTTTTATTGTTTGACTTGATTTTGAATTTTGAATTCGAATGGTTTCGAATCAACGCGAGATTACCAACAGTAACCGCGGTGACAAGGCATCATTAGTAGAGGGTTACTGTAGCTTGATTATCCGGGCGTCACAATTCTCCTCCACTACAAGAAATCTCGTCCCGAGATTTAGGAGGTAGAGTTGGGGGAAGGTCTGGTTACGATATCCTAACGGATCTTCTCGAAGAAGTTAATCCCTTTTGTTGATGTCTATATTTATCTGCTTCAAGTCATCGTGATCAAGTCGTCATCCTTTCTTCGGGATCTCCATTGTCCTACGAACGCGGCCAGGGGGAAATACTCCGGAAGAACGCATCTCCACAAAGTTGGGCATCTGACGGTGAACTCAATGGGAAATACACGAGGTAACCCCACGAGTTGTAATTCAGTGAGCTTGTTGAGTGCAATATACGATGGTACCAAAGTTTCAAATGGGTAGGCAATCATTCGATGCCTAGACAAAAGCTAGAATGGGGGGGGGGGCTTGGACCACGAGAATAATATGGTGTTTGATACCAGGATGAAACATGGTAGAATTTAGCTCATGAATCACATACGAAGCCAGGTGCAAAGGATACATTAGAATCTGGGTTGTAAAGAAGAGTCAGGTTTCGACCTAGTGGATCTGTGGGTTATGGGCCCACCATGTGGGTTGAAAATAGGAAGGGTGGTGACATCTTGCACAGCCGCGACAGGGAGGCATGTCAGTGGATAGCTTGTCAGCTATGTCGGCTACAATGTCGGTACCAAGGACAGGGAACGAGGAGAACCATTTTCCCGCTCATTAAATCGAGGCGGACCAATAGGCAAAGTTCTCGTTCATCGGTGGTTACCGGAATGTTATCAACAATAGGAATAGGATCTTACTGATAGAGTTGTATAACAAGGTGTTTACATAAGCAGAGAATTATTACTGCTTAGATTATATGTAGATCAAAGAAAGGTTAAACAAACAAATGGAAGGAAAATTGAGATTCCACATAATTAATAGGAGTATATCCTTCCCATGGACAAGAAGAACATGACATACAGGGTAGGAGAGCAAGTACCCAACCATTCAAATAAATAGGCAAGGATTAATCAAGATGTTACCCATACAACGGTGTTTGGATAACTGACCAAGAAACCTTTAGCATCACACCTCCAATGTTCTTGTTGATGAGCGGGGTATCATAGTAATGCTTCGAGGTAGCAATGATATGGTGTTTCAATCAAGGGCCAGACTTTGGATACACAAAGGATCCATCAGGAGCAACTTATAAAATAAGTCTTACAATTTCCTCCTGGAAGAATGGTTATCCTTGCAAAAGAAATTATAATGATGGGTCCTCCAGCCAGGGGTGCTAGGCATGACATCATATTACCAGGTCATCAAAGGAACAACATTATAACTACTGGAAAGTTGTCCCAACCATCATATCTGACCGAGATTCAGATCCGATTGGTGTCATGATACCTCAGACTCGGGATGTTCGAGAAGAAAAGGTGCAACACAAATCGACGAAATGGCATTGCAAGATTCTCGGGAAATGAACTATGGGAGCGGGTTCCAGACACAATAGTTCATCATTAAACCAAGGAGAGGATGAGGAGTGGCTAATGGGCATCAGCGACAATACATCGAGAATTCCAAACGGATGGATTTCCATAATAATGTGAACAAGAAGATGACACTTGCCAATTCAAATGATATAATGTTGTATGCTCGAGGAAAACATACACCATTAATCATTAGTTGAAAGGTGTGCCCAAAATATGACCTAGGCAGCAAGATCAATGTTAGAGTGACGATTCAATAACCAACAGTCTAAGAACAAACTATGGATCGTTAACTTCAAAGCAATAGGGTTGCTAGAAATACAGAACTCAAACAGGATCGTTAGCATATTGGTATCCTAGTTAAAAACAACATGGGGACCAATGAAGAATGGTGATGGTGAGAAGTATCATCATACCGAGAATTTCTAAGAGGTGGAGCAATCCCCACAACATTCTCGACATAAAAGATAGTAATACTTCAAGGCAGAACACAACACTCACTGGAGAGCAAGTTGTATTCATAACATGGACAAGTTCGCGATGAAAGGAAGTCAATGGTGTTTTCGATGATAATAAAAATCATCGAGGGCAAGGAGGGTATTTCTCATCATGATCACAGTTGACATCTCGGAAGAAGTCAAAGTGTTGAAGGTGATCCGACACATTTGTCGGGGGGTCAAGAGGATGCTATCAAGCAACAATGGCAACAAGCAAGAGAAAGATGAAGTGGCAAGTTGTAGGGTCAATATAAAAGGTGCAAGCTTGGAACCAAAGTTGCCTTTCAAGACAAGCAACATGATGTTGAAAGCTCGACGTAAGTCGTGCTCACACACTGAAGAATTCGTGCACCAGAGAATGACAAGGTAGCATAGTCAAAGATAGCAAGACCAGGATGCAGCTGATAGTCTTGGAATGACCAGACTGAGTTTAGAATTTCCCAGTAAAATACTAGGGGTATTTGATTTGTAGTGCGGAATAATTTCACTAGTCGGTGTCCTCGGTTGACAACAACCCAGAACCCGTAGAGTGATTACGACAAGGAAAGACATTACTTCAACAAAGTTAGTAAGATGTGGTGCAATGGTAAGACATCTTCGAGATTCCAGGGGGTAATACTCGAAGGTAGAACATGATAGAAGTAGAACCGAGTCATTGACCCGTGACAGTAGATACTTCAACCTTGCCAAAAAATAGACGAGGCACTGGAATGAATTTCCGTCAGATATATTAGATCAGGACAGCATGGTCAGAACCATAACTGTAAGGAATCAATTCAAGAATACCGAAAGAATCATACAGCTGGATAATCATTTTTGCAAGAAGCTTCCGAGACGGTCTACATCATTTTCATGGGCATGGACACAAAGTTCAAGGTCGACTCCCACTTATTTAATGCATATCATTTCATTCACCTCTCGCCTTGATAAAACTGTAGTGTTGGAATTTTATCTGGTAGAACACTGAAAGAGTATGACTTGTGAAAACTTATGGGTTCTCACGGATTAGGGGAAGGCATAGGTTCAACCCATTGGGCATCTTAGTAACCTATACCTCAAGTTTCAAAAGTAAAATACACAAGCTCGAAAGCAGACCATGGTTGGCCAAGCAGAGGATACAATTTACCAAAGGCATTATGTATCGGGGGAAGAACTCACAAGGTGATTGAATATGAAGGACACTGTCGGATAACAATCCAACAATGGATCAAGCGATCCACAACGGAGCTAATGTGAGTATCGGTACTCACTCAGAGGAAGAAAGAATGCAGAGGCATCAGATTCAAGAATCACCTGATTAGCCTGATGCTTAAATAGAAAGAAATTAAGGTTTCCAAAACGAAGGATCAGAAGCAGACGCTCTGATCAAGGATGGGTAAGTTGAAAACACTTAGCTGGACAATCAATAAAGGCTTGAATTGCCGAGAACCAACTCATGTCCGGAATGACGTCTGAGCCGGAAAGATAATTTTATAAAAGATAAACTGATGTCTGTGTGCACACGCACACATTGAATCAATAGGCTCAAAATGGCTAAGACAAGGGATGTTAACAAAGAGTACTAGTCATATGGAATTAACTATATGGCAAGCAGGGAAGAATTTTAAGGGTAACAGGCTGCAGAGGATTTTCAAAAGATCGAAAAGTATTCCGAAGAATTTTGTGAGACACATGAACAATTGAGAAGAACGGGTCCTTGATAAATGTGAGGAAATAACCGTAAGGGTTTTTATGCGAAATAAAACTGCAAGACAGTAAACTCAAAGGATTATTGGGACAACGAAAAATATTTCGATGCATCTTGTAACAAAAAGAGCGACGAGGAATGATCATGAGAATGACAAGTGCAAGCAGATATCCATAGGGATATATCGGTTGCAATGAACTGCAAAGGCGATGAGCACAAGGGTCTCGGGAAATTATCAAGGGATATCCTCGAAATCTTCTGACGAAGCAGGTGATCTTCCGGAATGAGGGCTCTCCGGGAGAAACAGTTACGAGAACCTAGAGTCAGAGTTAGTAAAATCTTTTAAACCGAATAGAAGAGAGATTAGATCCCCAGAGTAAAGACGAGGAATAAAAGATCCTAACACCACCCATTGATGCTGCGGGCCCGTAAGCCACACAACAAGTTAGTAAATTTGTTTTTCAAAGACTAGACTCAACTTCGGCCAAGGAGTTGGAAAGGGGGATTCCTACAGGTAGTCGGTTCTGCTACCAACTTGTGACGCCCCCGAATTGACCGTACACTAATCATGCACGCAAATGTGTACGACCAAGATCAGGGACTCACTGGAAGATATCACAACACAACTCTAGACACAAATTAAAATAATGCAAGCTTTATATTACAAGCCAGGGGCCTCGAGGGCTCGAATACATAAGCTCGAAAACACAATAGTCAGCGGAAGCAATAATATCTGAGTACAGACATATGTTAAACAAGTTTGCCTTAAGAAGGCTAGCACAAATATAGCAACGATCGAAAAGGCAAGGCCTCCTGCCTGGGACCTCCTAACTACTCCTCGAAGCCGAACTCCATGTAGAAACATCATCGGGATCCTCTAGCTCGAGGACTCCACCATCTGGTTGCGTTAACCAGAAAGAAGAAAGAAGGGGGAAAAGGGGGAGCAAAGCAATCGTGAGTACTCATCCAAAGTACTCGCAAGCAAGGATCTACACTACATATGCAATGGTATATGTGTAAAGGGGTAATATATGTGGGTTAAACTGCAGAATGCCAGAATAAGAGGGGGGTAGCTAATCCAATCGAAGACTACGCTTCTGGCCACCTCCATCTTGCAGCAGTAGAAGAGAGAAGATGGAAAAGTAACAAGTATCAAAGCTTCTGGCAGCCTCCGTCTTGAGTAGCTGAAGAGTTCACCAAGTAACATCGTATAGCATAATCCTACCCGGCGGTCCTCCCGCACATCACCCTGTGAGAGAGCAACCACCGTGTTATATCTGGAACTTGTCTGGGTGTGTTTTATTAAGTATCCAGTTCTAGTTGTCATGAGGTCAGAGTACAACTCCGGGTCGTCCTTTTACCGAGGGACACGGCTATTCGAATAGATTAACTTCCATGCAGGGGTGCACCACATAACCCAGCACGCTCGATCCCATTTGGCCGGACATACTTTCCAGGGTCATGCCCGGCCTCGGAAGATCAACACATCGCAGCCCTACCTAAGCACAACAAAGAGGTTGGCACGCAGGTTTAAGTCCTAGGTGCGCAGGGGTCCGGGTCCATCGCCCAACGCACACCTGCACGTTGCGTATGCGGCCGGTAAGCAGACCTAGCCTCTCCTAATACCAGAGTAGGCTTTCCAGTCCAATCCGGCGCGCGCCGCTAAGTCGCCGACGTCAAGAAGGCTTCGGCTGATACCACGACGTCGAGTGCCCATAACTATTCCCACGTAGCTGGTTAGTGCGTATAGGCCAATGGCTAGACTCAGATCAAATACCAAGATCTCGATAAGCGTGTTATTATGAAATAACCGTGGACAACGACCAGGGCCAGGCCCACCTGTCTCCTAGGTGGTCGCAACCCGCCATGTCGCTCCGCCACAAAGTAACCATCAGGGGGCTGTCGGCAACCCAGGCCCACCACTACCTGTGTGGAACCACCTGCCCCTTCAGCCCCCATATCCGAATCAGCATCATGTGTATGTAATAGTATAATATATACCCGTGATCACCACCCGAGTGATCACGGCCCGAAACTATAGCATGGCAGACGGACAAGGATGTGGGGCCACTGATGGAATACTAGCATCCTATACTAAGCATTAGGATAGCAGGTAAAGGTATCAACGGTTGTAGCAACAATGACAGGCTATGCAACAGAATAGGAGCTACCGAATCAACAACAGTAGTAAACTAATGCAAGAGTAAGTGGAAGGAGAATAGGCGATATCTGGTGATCAGGGGGGGCTTGCCTGGAAGCTCAGCCGAGAAGGAGGGGTCGTCAACACCGTAGTCGAACTGGGGTCGCCGGCAGTCTCAGGGTCTATCGGAAAGAAGTAACGGAGAGGGAACACAATAAATAACAGAGCAATCAAAGCATCACAAAGCGTAACAAGACAATACGCGGTGCTAGGGGTGGCCTAACGCGGTGGGAGGTGATACCGGCGATGGAGGGAAACATCCGGGAAAGTATCCCGGTGTTTGACATTTTCGGACAGATGAACCGGAGTTGAAAAATTGCAGGTTCGCTATGCTAGGGACGTATGGTTGACAAACGGACCGCGTATTCAGATTCGTATCGAAATTCTGAGCAACTTTCATATATAAATTATTTGCATCCGAGTTACGGATTAATTTGTATTAATTTTTAAAGTTTTAAATCATTTTTTTGAATTTACAAAATTACTTTAATTCTAAAATACAAATATGACATCAGCATGACGTCAGCAGTCAACCAGTCAATTGACTAGTCAAACAGCCGGGTGGGTCCCGATTGTCACTGTCTCAACTAACTAATCAGAATTAGTAAGATTAATTAAGTGATTAGGTTAACTAAATAGATTTATTTAAGTTAATTAATTATTTAACTAATTAATTAATTAATATATTTTTATTATTTTTTACTTTTTTATTTTTTTTAAGAGGCGTGGGGCCCTTATGTCATAGGCCCATGGGGTCCTTAACGGGCAACGGGCGCCAGCCCGAATGGGCGCTAGCCCAGGCCAATTGGCAGGGCGCCGGAGTGGCCGTGGTGAGGGGGGGCGCGGCCAGCAAGGGGCGGTGGCCAGCGAGCATGGGGGTTGGCCGGAGTAGGGCGACGCGGCGAGGCTGGAGGTGGTGGCGTGGGGGCGCGCGCGAGGAGGGAGGTCGAGCCTAGGCTGGAGGCGACGTTGGTCGCGGGCAGCGGCTGGAGGGGCGAGGCGGGCTCGGCGGCTGGCCGGAGCGAGCGCGGCCGCTGGTGGCACCAGCGAGCAGGGGCTAGGGAAGGTGTAGGCGGGTGCGGCCCGGAGCTAGAGCTCCAACACGCGGGTGCGGTGATGCGGCAGGGCGCGGTCGGGAGTGACGAGCAACGCTGGGCGCGGGCTCCGGGTGGCCATGGGGAATCAGCGGGGGGACACTGGCAGAGGGCTGCGCGCGCGGGAGGAGGCAGCGGGCGCAGGGGCCGACAGGGCCACCGCAGCGACGGTGTGGCTAGGCCAGTGCGGCGCGGACGCGGCGACGCACGGCGGGGGCGACGAGCGGAGCAGGGGTACGCGGCAGGCGCGCGATCGAGAAGCTACACGTGGGGATTCGAGGATGAGGGAGAGAGGGGAATCGACGAGAGGCTCATAGTGGAGCCAGGGTGAGCTCGGAGGGACGCGGGATGGACCGGAGAAGCGGCAGTCGGCGATGAGGTGCGGCGGCCGTGGGCGGAGACGATGGCAAAGGCGACGAGTTGAGGCAGTCGGGCATCAGATCCGTCCGATGGTGACGCACAGCGTGGCGTGGCGGTTTTCCCCGTCACCCTCCCATGGCATGGGGAGGCTCCGGTGCACGTAGACGACGACGACGCGGTGACAACCGAGCTCGGGCGGCTTGTGCGAGAGGGAGAGGAGAGAGGAAACGGCGCGGGGAAGGAGGGAGAAGAAGCTAGGGTTCGGACGAGGGGAAGAGGGGCGCTGATGCTTTTGTAGGCGAGGGGGAGACGGCGGATGGCCGCCACCGCGGCCATGGCACCGTGGTGGCTGCCACCACCCCCATCGTCCCTGTAGCGAGGGGAAGGGGATAAGTGGGGGTGGGCTGGCCGTTTCTAGCTAATGGGCCACATGGCGCAGTAGATTAGTTTTATTTTTATTTTTCCTTTTGTCTTTTTCCTTTCCTTTTGTTTTCTATTTCTTTTCTGTTTTACTTTTATTTCCTTTTATTTTAGGTTTAATAAAAATTACCACTAGCACCTAAATTAGTACTTATAGATATTCTACTGCCACACTAATTCTTATCCCTAAATAAAATAGTTTAGTATTCTATAAGATACAAGCGGCATTTATTTAATTGTTTTACCTACTGTTTTGATTATTTTAGAGCAGTTAATCATTTTACAAAAATGTGGTTTCTTTACAATACATACCTATGATTTATTTGCCACATCCAAAACATTTTATTATTAATGTTTGAATTTTTTTATTGTTTGACTTGATTTTCAATTTTGAATTCGAATGGTTTCGAATCAACGCGAGATTAACAATAGTAACCGCGGTGACAAGGCATCATTAGTAGAGGGTTACGGTAGCTTTTTTATCCGGGCGTCACATACATACTGGACTATTCACTTTGACAGTTCAAGGCAGTTGGAGGGCTCGGGGCTGGAGTCGTGTTAACTTCCCCACGAGGTGATAAGTTCTGCTATGTCCTCCGTTTAATGTTCCCTTGTACTAACAATGCTGCTGAGTATGAAGCTCTCCTCCATGGTTTGCGGATGGCCAAGGAGATGAACTTGAGCCGGATTAAATGCTTTGGCGATTCAGATCTGGTAGCACAGCAAGTATCTGGCAAGTGGGACTCCAAGGATCCGCTTATGGCAGCATATCGACGAGAGGTGGACGTTGTCCCTGGACACTTCAAAGGATATCAGGTGGATCATATAGACCGGCGAAAGAATGAAGCAGCCGATGCGTTAAGACGGCTAGGTTCCCAGCGTAAACCGGTTCCACCTAATACTTTCTTGGATGAATTGCATAATCCATCGGTGCAGATACCTTCAGAGGAGGACTTGGTCGTTCCTGATCCGGAAGCACAATTGGTTGCAGCAATTCATGTCATTCCGGATTGGACGCTCCCTTACTTGGCATACATGAATCGAGGTGAGTTACCAAAGGACGAAGTCGAGGCCCGGCAGATAATCCGGCGGTCTAAATCTATGACTATTGTCGATGGAGAACTTCATCATCGCAGCATTTCTTGAGCGTTTCGGCGGTGTGTATCATCAGAAGAAGGCTGTGATATTCTTTGAGAGATTCATGAAGGGACTGTGGTCATCATGCCGGTTCAAAATCCTTGGTGGCTAAAGCTTTTCGTCATGGGTTCTACTGGTTGACAGCTCACGCCGATGCAGAGGACTTGGTCATAAAATGTGATGCTTGCTAGAAACTCTCACGGCGTGCTCATATACCGGCGCAGGAGCTGAGGATGATCCCAATTACTTGGCCGTTTGCGACTTGGGCGCTCGATATGGTTGGACCCTTCAAGAGATCCCAAGACCAGAAAACCCACCTATTGGTAGCAGTGGATAAGTTTACAAAATGGGTTGAAGCAGAGCCTGTCAGTAAGTGTGATGCAGCAACAGCGGTTCAGTTCATCAAAAAGGTGATTTTCCGGTTTGGCTTTCCACACAGTATTATAACTGATAATGGCACCAATCTGTCCAAGGGAGCTATGGAGGAATTCTGTCAACGTGAGCATATTCGTCTTGATGTTTCATCAGTAGCTCACCCTCAGTCTAATGGACAAGCTGAAAGAGCCAATCAAGAGATCTTGAGAGGCATCAAACCCCGGCTTATGGTTCCTTTACAGAGAACACCGGGTTGTTGGGTGGAGGAGTTGCCTTCTGTCTTATGGAGCATCAACACTACACCTAACAGATCTACAGGGTACACGCCTTTCTTCATGGTATATGGAGCTGAAGCGGTCCTCCCTAGTGATATCCGTCATGACTCGTCGCGGGTGGCGGCTTATGTTGAAGCGGATAATGAACAAGCAAGACAAGACGCTCTGGACCGGCTGGACGAGGAACGGGACACGACAGCAGCTCGATCGGCTATTTACCAACAAGACCCGCGCCGGTACCACAGTCGTCGGGTTAAAACCAGGACGTTTCAAGAAGGAGATCTAGTGCTTCGGCTCATCCAAGACCAGACAGATATGCACAAGCTATCCCCACCTTGGGAAGGGCCCTTTGTGGTCAGCAAGAACCTGCACAACGGATCATACTACCTCGTCGACGTTTGAGAATATAAGGACTCACACACGGCGGAGGAGGAGACCAAGCGGCCGTGGAACATCGCTCTTCTTCGACCTTACTATACTTGAGCCATCGGCTCCGCTTTATGTACAATGTATATATTATGATTAATAAAATAAACCGGCGCCCCCGGTAAACCGGGGAATCAACCATCCTTTTCATAAGAGTATCACATGGGGACTTCCGTGGGCAAGGGAGTTTTCTATGGCCTCTTAAAACCGGCGCCCTTGATAAATCAAGGAATCAGCCGTCTTCTCTGTACAAAAAGAATCACATGGGGGCTTCCGTGGGCAAGGAAGTTTCCCATGGCCTCTTAAACCGGCGGCCATATGAAGACCATCATAAGAGCACTGCTCTGGTTGCTTCGACAATTTCCACATGATGATGAGGGGCAAAAGAGGGTTTTGATGCCTAGCAAAACTCAAACATATGCCCCGACGAGCTATGCTCACACGCTACCTGGGGGCTCTTGATGCAAGTTCATCAGTGAGTTGAAAACTCTTGTAGTGAACACGGCTTGGAAGCCCGGTGTATACACCTAAAACCCTGGATTAACCTGCCTGCATCAAGTAAATCGCGCCGTCCAGGTAAACCTGGTATGACCCGTCGAACGTATCACAAGTCAATCCTTCGGGACCCTGAACTTGGTCACGTTAAATTGACGATCATCAAGTGATTACACAAGCCAAAATCTTTATGAGATTTTGAACATTGGTAACATTTGACATTGATGATTTGGTTAAAGATTGTGGATCATATTAACAGGCTTTGCTAAAATGGTTAATGACAGTAGCCTGGCAGCTCATAAAAAGCCTCGAATTTGGAGCCTGGCAGCTCGTAAAAAGCCTCGACTACATGGTCTTATTTGCCCAAAAACTTTATTTTTCATTTTTTATTTTTTCTCAAATCTTTATCTTCAAGGTCATTAGTTTTTCAACCAAGTCCATTGATTCAAGACTGGATAACTACAAAGTTGTCACTACATCTTTATTTACAGAGCTATAGTCTGGGTCATGAACACCAGTACTAGTTAAACCGGCGTTCATTATAACCCGGATCGGCCTTCATGATAAGCTGACCAAGAGCCAAGTAAGTCATCAACACTCATGCCTTGGATTGATCCTGCCGGGTTAAGGTTTATATATACACTTAATCGCAGGTACGGTGCGTGTTTCTATTTTTACACAGTTCAAGTTATTTACTTAGATCATGTGTTTGGGCAGTATAACCCGTCCGGTGGTAAACCGCCAGGACATTTTTTAGCTTTGTTCATGCAGACACAGGTAATATAAACTGTCAAAGCATTGCAAGCAGGAGGTAATTTAGGAATTGCCAAACAAAGTAATGCCATGAAGGATAGAGTGGGACAAAGACAGTATCTCAACTATTCTATTACAAGGCACATGCAGGCCCAAAAGAATAACAGTTTCTCTCAAAGTATTCAACACATAAGATTAAACCGGAGCCGGTTTAGGATTCTTCTTCGGCTCGCTGTGAAGACTGAGGGTCAGCTTGTTCCGGATCTTCGACGATTTCTGGCAGCTGCTGGAAATCAGGGGTGCTCCAGTCAATCTTGGCAAGGGCACGGAAATATACTTCATTGTTTATAAGTTCTGACGGTTCAATGTCAGGAGCGAAGGTATGCTTACGAACGGGTGGAATCAGATTTTCGATGTCATAAGACGGCCGCTCCACCCGCACATTCTCTAGATCATAACCCGGATGATACCTTGTTAAGTCCGCTTCATCAGCAAGCTTACTGGCAAGAGGGCGCATGTCTTTGGTCAAAGCACGAAGATCTTCAGCGGAGAAGGCTGACCCGTCTTCTTTCATACTGGGATAACCATTCATGGCCTCCGCCGGATCAAAATCGGGAACCCATGCCTTGGCCCGGGTTAATGCCATGAGGGAACCAGCTCTTGTAGAAGATTTCTTCACTTCAACAATTCGGGTAGGCAAGATGGATAATTTCTCCAGAGTACCTTGGATGGTGGTTGGCGCCGGTTTATTATGTGAAATAGCACTGATGGCCCTCTGAGCACCAGCATAGAGTTGTTCCACCAAGGTGTAAGCAGCCTTCAGCTTCCTCTGTACATCATCCCCAAGATGACTCACGCGCCTCCCTGTGTACAAGTGATGAGTTAAGGCGGAGCAGTGTAAGATAGCAAGGATAAAGCGTATGAAGACAAGTACTTACCGAAGATGGCAGATGTCATATCGTCTATATGCTGCCTTAACCCGGATAACTCCTCCATCACCGGGTTAAGGGCAGCCTCAACATCCTTGGCTCTTTTCTCTAAAGCAGTCTTTTGTACCTCCCAAGTGGACCGCTCCGCTTCAAAATCTTTCTTGAGCTTCTCCATACTAGCTAAAGCAAGGGTAAGTTCCTCCTTGACTTTAGTCGAAGCAGTTTCTTGGAAGGCCAGGCTATTCCGGAGCTCAGTTATCTCTGAAGCCCTCCGGTTCAAGTCAGTCCGCAGAGAATAGAAAATATCACGTATTCATGAAGATAGTTCAATTAAAAGTCTCAAGCACATAACAAGTTATGCACTCGACACTTGGGGGCTAATGTACAATTGAAGTGAAAGAAAGCAACTTTTTCAAACAAGTCCCAAGCACATAACAAGTTATGTCCTTGACACTTGGGGGCTAATGTAAGGTCATTCTCAAACATAGTAGAAGTCCCGATTCACCCACAGTGGAGTAAACCGGCCCTTGGGGGCTACAGGTGCAAATCAAGCTATTCCAGTTAATCTACCAAAGTCCCGATTTACCCTGAAGGCTAAACCGGCACTTGGGCGCTACAATGGGCTAAAGGTACAGCTACAAGTTACAAGCAGAAATGAAAGGCAAAGGGAAAGAAGTTACCTCATATTTTTCCTTCATCAAGTTTACCAAACCGGCCTCGTGGTCGCGGCTGGTGAAGAGCCGGTTTAGATACCCAGAATGAAGCTCCTGGGCGCTAAGTGGAGCATAACTAGACAGATCAGTGCTCCACTTACCCTTGTCCTTCTGAAGAACTTCCTCCTTAGAAGTGTGTCTGGCCAAGATGACAGGCTCCACGGGAGCGGTAAAGCTTATTCCAGTAATCTCAACATCATCTGGCGAGGCAGCAGTTGGCCTGGGGGGATCAGTAGCAGCAGCGGGATTGGTCTGCACCGGACTGACAGGAGCCGGACTAGCCCGAGGAGGACTAACCCGGACAGGGCTGGCCGGTTCAGCAGTGTTCTCCATACTGTCACCCCCCGGAGCAGCAAGATCTTCGTGATCCATAGGGGAAGGATCATCGTGCTGAACTTCAACATTTTCCTCTAGAGGATTGGCAGCTTCAGGATCTTCTGCCGGTTCAGCTGTGGTGTTTTCAGTCGTCGGTTTATTCAACTTTGCCTTCTTGCTAGGCTTGGGCATACTGAAAAGATTAAAGGAATAATGAAAATCACAAGTCAAAAAGGAAAAGATAAACCGGATATACTGAAAGATGACTTACCCAGGAACGGTCTTGAGCACCGGGACTTGGGTGGCAGTTGACTCTCCAGAAGAAGATAGAGGAGTTTCCTGATAGTTTGGATCAGACGGTTTAAGAGGTTTACGAATAAGGCCTGCTTTGGGATGAAGAGTGGTTGGAGTAAGCAAAACCTCTGAGCGACGTCTTCGAGCCAGAGTGTGGGTTAATCCGGTTGATTCAACCACGTGATCACTGTGGCGTGTAGTCCGGCGAGCCTCATGTTGCTGCTTCTTCAAAAGAAAATGGGGATCCAGTTGAGCATAAGGGTGAGAAAATGGATATTTTCGGGCTACCCGACGAACTTTGGGTGGTAATGGTTCTGAATCAGAGGAAAGAGAGATTACCTCAACTTCATCCGCTTTACTCCCTTCCGCCGGATCCTGGGAAAGTACATTGTTAATATAAATACAGACAAAGGAAAGTTAAAAGGTATAAGAACCAAGCAGTACCTCAGAAGCCGAATCATCTTCTTCGGGGCTTGAACCAGAAGCAGCGGCAGGCCTTTTCTTGTGTTTCTTCACGGCCAGACTCTTCTTGCGAGATGGCTTTGCCGGTTTATCTTGGGCTTTCCGCTTCCAGAAGGGGTCATTGGCCTGTATAAAGGAATAAAGTATATTAAAGACAAGTAATATGGACGGATTAAAACAAAGAGAAAGGGACAAAAGAATCTTACCGATGGTGGTTTATTGTTCACGCAGAAGGGTGCTAAACTGGTCCGGCTGCACTCCTCCAGAGGAATATTCAACATCTTCTTAGCAGACTCAGTAACTTCATTGTCTGGAAGCACCGTAGCTGTGTGACGTTGAGGGTCCTTCGGATTACCGGTATACTCGCACATTAAGCCGGAACGCCGGCTTAACGGGAGAATGCTCCAAGAGAGCCAGCAGCGGACAAAGTCAACCCCGGTTAAACCGTTGGCAACAAAAGCCCTGAGTTTTTTAAAGTTGGGGGCATATCGAGCCCGGTCTTGGGCACTCAGACGTTGCGGGAAAGGGTGATCCGCGGTCAGACGATAAGGGAGGTAACCCGGCAGTGGATTCTCTCCCTCTAGTGAAGTGTCCATGCAGTAGAACCAGGTCTGATTCCACTCCTTGAGATGGCTGTGAAGAGTGGTGTGAGGAAAATTGACATCTTTTCTCTTCTGGATGCTCATACCGCCAAGTTCAGTATTGGGCCCGTCATGGAATTCAGTCCGGCGATTCAGATGGAAGAAGTCCCAGAATAACTCTACGGATGGTTCCTCTTGTAGATAGGCTTCTGAGAAGACTTGGAAATTGCAGATGTTTGATATGGAATTGGGACCTATGTCTTGTGGATGGAGTTGAAAGTCGGCTAAAACGTCGCGGAAAAACTTTGAACCGGGAGGGCTAAAGCCCCGAGCCAGGTGACCAAAAAAGACGATGGTCTCTCCCTCCTTAGGCTGAGGAGGGCACTCTTTCCCAGGGGCCCGCCAGTGCAGAACCTCTTTCGGACCTAAACCGCTGATTGAGGCCACCTTTGCTAAGTCATCCTCAGTAATTCGGGATGGGACCCAGTTGCAAGCGACAAAATGTTTAGCCACAGAAGTCATCTTTTTCAAAGGGGGAATGCTGAAAAATACAATACAAGACCCGATTTATGATCCACTAGATATAAACTGGCATGTTCTATGAAGGTATTGATCTAATTGACGGTTTAAGCAAGGGACTAATGGTATCTACCGATCCGGAACAACTATGAACAAGACAGCTACCGGATTATGAAGTTTAGAAGTGAAAAGTTAAACCGCCAAATACAGGCAGGTGAGGTGTAGATCTAAAGCTAATTCGTCAGCACGGGCATGTGAGATGCAGATTCAAGGTTGAACCGTTGGCGTGGGTAAACAGGATGCATATCTAAAGTGTGGAAAACAACTTTAACACGAGCAGCAGCAAAATATGGATCTACAGGTGGCGGAAAACTCAAAGATAATTAAGATTATATTCGTCAGGGGCGGCGAAGGTTCTTTACAGATCCAATCTAACTAGCAGTATTGGGGAAGCTAAGTTTGTAAAGATGGAGCGGAGTTATGCATGCAAAGGTCGATCTAAAAAGTTTTACGTCTACAGCTAAGAACTGCCTATGGTGATGAACTGCGAAGAACAAGGGTTCGTGGGCGAGCTCCTAAGGAACCCTAGAACTGAGATCTATAGGGAAGAAGGAATGTACATACCTGAGGCAGCAGAAGCAGAAGAACGGCGGTGAAACTGTGGACCCGCTCAGGTTGATGCAGCGGCCGGGCTTGGTGAAGACGATGAGCTCGAAGAACGGCGGCGGAGCTTGGGCGCTGGAGGTCAGAGGAAGAAGAAAGCGAAGGGGGATAAAGAGATGGCCCTCGGCCCTATTTATAAGCCGAGGAGATAAAACGGCAAGCGCGGGAATCGAGGAGACCAAAAATCGGATATAGATCGAGTTGTCGCCTCGATCTTCAGAGCCTTAATAAATAAAGGTAAAAGAATAGGTACAAGCATTAAATGCGCAGATGATGTCACGACGGTTTAAAGTGACTCGAGGGGATGATGTCATGCCGGTTTACCAAGCATATTGAGGCTGCAGAAAGAAAAAGTTGTACAAGACTTTGGAGATTGACATGAACAAATTCAAATCAATCTGGGGCCTAATGTGAGAGATATTACTACCAGATATAAACCGGCCAGGAGGGTCCGGTTTAAGTCATCAAGATTATATTATCAGAAGCCCAGCGGAGTATGAAGTAAAGATTGTAGCCCAAGAGGCTTAGAGCCCATATGTTAGGGCCCATAATTTGTAAACCATCATACTATGTAACTTGGGATGTAAGATAGAAAGAGTAGAGACCGGGGCGGACACGTTTATGAGCCGGCCTCGGGACTCTGTTAACCGGACCGGGCGTCACCTCTTATATAAAGGGACGACCCGACGACGGTTCAGGACAAGAAACAACAGCTCGAGACACAGGCAAAACGGATTTGCTCCCTGGTCATCGAAGCCCAAGCAATACCACACCAAACTAGACGTAGGCTTTTACCTTCATCGAAGGGGCCGAACTAGTATAAAATCCCTGTGTCCTTCGTCCGCTTTAACCCCTTTGAGCTAACCCGTAGCGATGGCCTCACGACTAAGTCCTTTTGCTAGGAAATCTGCCGTGCTAAATCCACGACAATGTGTGAAACTGATTTTTGTGATGAGTGAAATCCATTTCAAGATATTTCATAAATACGAAGTGAAATTAGTATTAGAGATTTTTTGTATAGAGCGAATCCGTTTTCCTAATCAGTGAAATGTGTTTTTCAAACTAGTGAAATACTTATTTGAAATGAGTGGAGTTATATTTTTAAAAATGAATGAAATCTATCTTTTGTAAATGAGTGTAATTTGTTTTCCAAAACTAGTGAAATGAGTGAAATTTATCTTTCGAAATGAGTGAAATCAATTTCTTGAAACGAGTGAAACATAGTATTACAATTGAGTGAGTGTAACGTGTTTATCTAAATTGAGTGAAACTGATGTTTTGTGAAATACAGCTAGAACTGAAATATGAAAACTATAAAAATTAAAATTGTTCAAAATATATTCAAGATTGATCTTGTTTCAAAGGTCTTGTCGCCCTTAATTCAAATGTATAAAAAAATTGAAAAACGGAGTTTAGTTTCAAAGCATATTTATCATTCAAAATTTTCTTAAAGAAATTAAATACATGTCTTGCGTGGGGAGAGAGGGAGGGATAATATATATGTACCATGCATGCAAGTGTTTTTTCCCTGACAAAAGATGTTGCATGCAAAGGGACCCACATTTGTATTATTAGTGTATAGAGGTGGTGCTGCAATTACTAGTTTATACGGACGGAGACTACACGGATCTTGACGAATGGACGAACGATGGATCCAACATTGGTACATCCCGGCTCCGGTAAACAAAATTATTCGTGTTCAACCCGCAGGGAAATCATAGCAAAACAGAAATGCAACGATAAGATGATTTCGTGCAAGTTGCATTCATACAATACATATTCAAAACTTACGAACCACTATAGAAGTGAACATACTCCTAGGGCTTTCGAGATCCTCCCGGTGGACTCGTCCACTTGGACGGAGTCGACTGTGCTTGGACGTAGATTTCTGCCATATCCTTGGGCAATGAGGTTAGGGTTTCTCGTCGTGTATATGCGGCGGCGAGATTTGGTGTCAAGCACTTCAGACCGATTTAAGGGTTCAATGACGATGATTGCAACTCTGGGGCGCTGGTCCACTGGGACATGTGTACGAAGACTTCTTGATTGTCATCGAGAAGGTCAAGCCGACTCTGATAGAGGAGCGGTGACAGCTGCAAGTCGGCGGCTCGTTCTGGCGGCGGTATTTGTTGTTCGGTGTTGCAGGGTTCTCATTGTATTTATTATTATTTTAGGATACATTGTATTTATTGTTCGGTGTTGCAGGAGTATAACAGATTTGAGTCTTTTTTAAACAGATAACTCCCTCGCTCCACTTTGCCCCTTGCCTACTCCATTTGGCTTGTTATTATTCTGCTCGACTCACTACGCTCGCCGTCTCCTGCTATTTTGTTGTTGTTGGAAAGAACGACAATATTTTCTCGGGGTTTTGAAAAAGTGACTAAGTAAAAAAAATCATGGATTTTAAAGAATGTTCATGATTTTCTAAAATCAAACTTTTAAAATTATGAATTTTTAAAAATGTTTGTGAATATTAAGAAATGTTCACAAATTTTTAAAATGTTAATGGAATAAAAAACGAAATATGTATGTGGCACACATATGACAGATTGCAAAACTGTCACACCACTCGGTGTCCTTTGGATCGGCATCGCAGCACGGTCCACTTTTTTCGGTTCTTCCACTCCTTCCCTGCGCATTTCCTCTCCTTCAGGCGATGTCCGTCGCGGCCCTCATATAGTGGTCGCCGCCCCTCTGCCGCGGCCCTCATATAGTGGTTGTTGCCCCGCCGCCGCCGCCCGTCCGACGGCAAGCCACGGCGTCGCTGCTGCTGCGCAAGGTGTCGGGCTCCATGCCGCGCCGCACGACCTGGATGCCTCCTCATTGTCCTACCCTGTGGCGCCTTCAGGGACCTATACCACGACGCGTGGAGGCGAAGGTGGAGATCGTGATGTGGGAGGAGGATCTCGGGGAGAGGTAGAGGCGGCCGTGGGGCAGCTCCAGGCCTCCACGCTCGTCGCCGGGCTCCAATCGGACTCCATGACAAGAGCTTTCTCTATGTGTAAGTATATTCAGTGCCGTCATTGTGCTTGAATTCACCAAGTCAAACGAAGCTGCGTGCTGTCAGGCTCTGAATTTTGCTTGTGTTTCTGTCAGGTCGTTGAGCCCATACGCCGGCATGAGCCACCTTGGGTGCCGAGTGCTCGTCGTTCGGCTGCGCGCCATGGCACGGCACGGGGCGGTGGAGCCCAAACTCACATAGGTTAATACCATACAAGTGCTGAATTATTTGACACTAATTGAGGATCTTGCACTGATCCTCTGAATGATCATAAGTGATATGATAGCTTTGCAGCATCTTGCCACCCATGATCCTGATCCCTATCTTCACGATGCTGTTGGGCGTGATCTGGACGAGGTCATCATCAAAGAGGATGGAATTAATGGGCGACAACATCCGCCCAGCCCTCCTCTGCTTCGCTAGGCTTGTACACACACATTTATCTTCTTTTATCATAGCTTAGTATGAGAATGAACACACCAAGCCGTGTGGTGCAGGATGCTTTTTGCTCCTTTTTTTGCCAGATGCACCCTCATAATTTGTCATGATGCACACACGGTATTTTCCATGTAAATAGTATGATAATCTATTGTTGGCTATCCAATGCCACTTACAACAACCTTATAATCTGAAGATGTGTGGTCAGCTTTTTAGTGCCACCACGTTCACTGTAGTCACCTAATCAGCTGACTGGACTTGAGTCATTTTGGCTATCTCAAGGCTTTTTATGAAGTGCTTCTATTTTATTTGTGCTTAGACGGCGACGGTAAGCTCATGGTTGTCGATGGCACGCGCGTCGTAAGGCAACCACCAAGTCATTATGGCTATCATGCATGGAGCGAGTCCGAGTCCGAGGAGGAGGCAGCAGGAGTATTAGGCGAGGAGGCAGCATGAGTATTATGTGAAAATAGCACGATAATATATGAACTGCATACCCGATAACTTAT
Organism: Secale cereale; assembly: GCA_902687465.1. Classification (NCBI taxonomy): domain Eukaryota; kingdom Viridiplantae; phylum Streptophyta; class Magnoliopsida; order Poales; family Poaceae; genus Secale; species Secale cereale. Next base: position 746,574,225 of record LR738715.1, on the reverse strand, counting down.
GTACAAACATTACGATAAGTTTGATCGATAGAGAAATGCTGTTAAAATACATAACCTTGATAACTTATGTGAAAATAACATAGTAATATACAAATTGCATACCCGAAAACTTATGTACAAACACCATGATAACTTTTGACCAAGAGGAGAAAAAGTTATTGAAAAAAACAACCCCGGTAACTTATGTGGAAATAGCACGATAACTTGCATACCACATACGTGGTAACTTATATACCACATGGGGGGGATGTTGAAATACATACTCGACAACTACTATGTAAATAATATTGTAATATACGAACCTCATATCAGATAACTTAAGTACAAACATTGTGGTGATTTGCATCTAGAAAAGGAAGGAAGGGGATGCCCGAGTTTGTGAACCATCTGAACCGGTGTAAAACGTCTAGAAAAAAGTTCTAAATCTTGGACAAGTGAGTCTGTCGGTTTGAATTTTCAGTTTCATTCGATCTCATCTCGGGAATGTACAAGTAGTGTGCAAGTTGAAAGAAATCAATAGTGTGGTGTAGCCCATGTGGTTATTGTTGCCGAATTAATTGTTGGAGGTAGTGGGTTCCAGTCCCTCCCATTGCATTTTTCACTTTTTTCAAACTACAAGCGTGTGTGTAGAATCGGGAGGGGGCCCACCCCTAGCGGGGGGATCCGAGTGGCCCAAAAAATAGGGAGAAGGGAGGAGCAGAGCAAACAGTTGACAAATATCACCGTAAACCATTGATAAATTATGTGAAAATAGCATGATAGTATACGAACCACATACCCGATAACTTATGTAGAAACACTACGGTAACTTTTTCGATCGAAATAAAAAGTTGTTGAAAACATACCCGCGGTAACTTACGTGAAAATAGTACGGTAATATGCGACCCGTTTACCCGATAACTTACGTACAACCATCTCGGTAATTAACTTTTTTGACCGTGAGGAAAAAGTTGTTGAAAACATATATAGATAATTAATGTGAAAATAACACGGTAATATACAAAACACATACTTGATAACTTACATAGAAACACCGCGGTAACTTTTTGACCGGGAGAAAAAGTTGTTGAAGAATATAACCTCAGAAACTTATGTAGAAATAGCACGATAATATACAAATCACATACATGATAACTTAATACAAATATTGTGGTAACTTTTTAGACCGGGAGAAAAAGTTGTTGAAAACAATTTATGTGAAAATAACACGGTAATATATGAATTGCATGTCCGATAACTTGCGAATAAACACCGTGATAATTTTGACCAACGGGAAACAAAGTTGTTGAAAAACATACTCCAATCATCGAGGTAACTTGTGCGAAAATAGCACTGTAATATGTGAACCGCATACCCGACAACTTACCAGAAACACCGCGGTAACTTTTTTGACCGGGAGAAAGAACATACCCCGATAACTAATGTGAAAATAATATGGTAAATACGAACCGAATATCCTATAACTTATGTACAAATACCGCGGAAACTTTTAACCAAGGGGAAAAATGTTTTGAGAAACATCCCCCGATAACTTATGTGAAAATAGCACGGTAATATATGAACCACATGCCTACTAAAGTAAGTACAAACACCTACGGTAACTTTTGACCGGGGAGGGGGGGATTGCTGAAAAATATAACCCCGGTAACTTATGTTGAAATAGCACGGTAAGTTGCATACCATAGGCTTGGTAACTTATGTAGCCGAGGCGTGGTAACTTTTGACCCGGAAAAAAGATTCGTCGGGACATACCAACATGGGATCTAGTTTCGAAGATCTCATCGCGACGAATCTTTTATGTGAAAATGGTTTTTGCATCGGACATATGGTTTAAGCTACAAAATATTTTGAATTTTAAAATAGGAGAGAATCTAGGATGACATCAGCTTTTTTGTCCTCTAGTGCATGTATGTAATTAGAGAGAGGGATGGACATGAAAATAGAGTTAATCACACCCTAATCTATATCCTAATGCATGCATGCATGTATTTATATGAAAGGAAGGAGGAGTGTGGTAGTTTTGCTATCCACCACACATGTGCCAAATATCATTGTCCAATAAAAAAATAGAAAACAAAAACAAAAAAACTTCTAGAAGCTTCCCAAAAACGGCGAAGGAAAACTAACTCACAGGCACCCCCACCCAACTCGTGATAACCTAAGAGCATCTATCACCGGACCCCATACCCGACGACCAGGTAGGCTGCCTCGGCGCTGCCCGGAGAAAAAAATATCACCCAACCGAGAGCGCCCCGTATCCGGCCCAAATGCCCAGACTGACCAGCACTCCCAATATTCGGCCCATATATGGGGAGATATGGGGACGAGCGGACGAGCCCGAGCACAGCCACCACGTCGGTTCATCCCGCTAGGGTCCACGCCGCCCCGCCTATGTCCCCACAAAATTCCACCCGGCCGGACGAACCCTAGTAGAACCCCTCACTCCTCTCAATCAACTCCTCCACGTCCGCCACCTTCTCCACACCGCACCGACGGAATGCAGGCCGCGCCGTTGGAAATAGCCCTAGATGCAATAATATTGTATTATTATTTTTTCATGTTTATAATTAAGAGTTTATATTCTATGTTATAACTACTATTGTCCTGGAGTATGATTCAATGGAAACTCATATGCACATGCGGAATAATAAATGGTAAAGTATGATTCCTAGTCTTGCCTCTAAAACTAGCTTAAGTGTTATTGGTGATCATTTTTTCTGGATTTTAGGATATCATTTAGTGTAATGATAGTCCTAAAACAACTTTGAGAATATGACATTGGAAGAACGATCATATTGAATAGAGCCAAACTTGTTTGTTATACTTTGAGATACACTCGTCACAAGTCAATTGTTATAACACGGAGAGTTAACGTGTGATTTAGTTCATTCGACCATGAGAGTATCGTAGTCACTTCTTACTGTATGGTGGGCTTTGGGGTTGCTCAAATGTCATCTGTAACACGAAGATCATAAGGACAACTTACAGGTTCATCGGAAAGTTTGACAAGGGGCTATATATATCAAGAGTGAGATTCTCTCCTTCGACAATGGATAGATATTCTTAAGGCCCTGTTAGTGTGACGTTATCAATCATCGTCTAGCCAGACACACGTGAATATTTCACAGGGATGACGAAACATATCAACAAGAAAGAGGAACAAAACTGGTTACAAGGAGACCGGTATAGTGAGCATGAGAATGACACAAGACGATACCAATACATCTAACCTCGGGTTTTGTAAAGTATCGCGAAGCAAAGGGAATAAGAACATGATAACCAAAGGTTCACCCAAATATTATTCGTGTATTCAGGGATCAGTATGGATGTCCATGATTCTGATATTGTTCATTAAACGAAAGGGGTTTTGTTCATGTCTATGTTTTAACGAACCTACAGGGTCACAAGCTTAAGGGAATCATGATCGGTTGAGTATTAATGCAGCTGAGTTATGATAAAATATTCTCGGAATAGTTCTGAAATAGTTTCGAGAGAGTTCCAAAAGAGTTCTAGATATGTCCAGAAATGTTCTCGTGCGAGAACACCTTGGCTAGGGCCAAGGGATAAGGCCCCCGAGGCTTGAGGTCAGCCCAAAAGGGGTTTTGCGGAGGACGCTAGACGCCAGGGTCCCTGTGGTCCTGGGCCAGATGCTAGGGTCCTTGGCGTCTGGTACTGAGCCAGACGTCGAGGTCCGTGGCGTTTCCGGAAATGCCAGGAACCTTGGTGTTTCGTGCTGGAATTCGAGGAGGACCCTTCCTTGTGTTCCAAACCAACTTTGGGGAGGTCCCCTTGATGACCCACAAGTATAGGGTATCAATCGTAGTCCTTTCAATAAGTAAGAGTGTCGAACCCAACGAGAAGCAGAAGGAGATGACAAGTGGTTTTCAGCAAAGTAATTTCTGCAGACACTGAAATTGTGGTAACAAGTTGTTTGATAGCAAGATAATTTGTAACAAGTGACAAGTAGCAAGTAACAATAAGTGCATCAAGATAGCCCAATCCTTTTCTAGCAAAGGATAGGCCGAAACGGTTTCTTATAATAGGCAAAGTGTTCTTGAGGAGTCACGGGAATTTTGTCTAGTCACTTTCATCATGTTGGTTTGATTCGCGTTCGCTACTTTGATAATTTGATATGTGGGTGGACCGGTGCTTGGGTGTTGTTCTTACTTGAACAAGCCTCCCACAGATTACCCCCCTTCGCAAGCATCCTCCCTTCGCAAGCATCCGCAACTACGAAAGAAGAATTAAGATAATATCTAGCCATAGCATTAAACATATGGATCCAAAGTAGCCCCTTACGAAGTAGCGCATAAACTAGTGTTTGACTTTCTGTCACTCTCACAACCCATCATCTAATAACTACTCCACATGCATTCTCTGAAGGAAATATGCCCTAGAGGCAATAATAAAGTTGTTATTTATATTTCCTTATATCATGATAAATGTTTATTATTCATGCTAGAATTGTATTAACCGGAAACTTAGTACATGTGTGAACACATAGACAAAACAGAGTGTCCCTAGTATGCCTCTACTAGACTAGCTCATTAATCAAAGATGGTTATGTTTCCTAACCATAGACATGAGTTGTCATTTGATCAACGGGATCACATCATTAGGAGAATGATGTGATGGACTAGACCCATCCGTTAGCATAGCACTATGATCGTTTAGTTTTACTGTTATTGCTTTCTTCATGACTTATACATGTTCCTATGACTATGAGATTATGCAACTCCCGAATACCATAGGAACACCTTGTGTGCTATCAAACGTCACAACGTAACTGGGTGATCATAAAGATGCTCTATAGGTGTCTCCGAAAGTATTCGTGGTGTTGGCATAGATCAAGATTAGGATTTGTCACTCCGAGTGTCGGAGAGGTATCTCTGGGACCTCTCGGTAACACACATCATAATAAGCCTTGCAAGCAAAAGACTAATGAGTTAGTCACGAGATGATGTGTTACAGAACGAGTAAAGAGACTTGCCGGTAACGAGATTGAACTAGGTATAGAGATACCGACGATCGAATCTCGGGCAAGTAACATACCGATGGCAAAAGGAACAACGTATGTTGTTATGCGGTTTGACCGATAAAGATCTTCGTAGAATATGTAGGAGCCAATATGAGCATCCAGGTTCCGCTATTGGTTATTGACCGGAGATGAGTCTCGGTCATGTCTACATAGTTCTTGAACCCGTAGGGTCCGCACGCTTAACGTTTGATGACGATCGATATTATGAGTTTATGAGTTTTGATGTACCGAAGGTAGTTCGGAGTCCCGAATGAGATCACGGACATGACGAGGAGTCTCGGAATGTCTGAGACATAAAGATTGATATATTGGACGACTATATTCGGACACCGGAAGTGTTCCGAAAAAGTTTCGGATTTAACTGGATTGCCGGAGGGGGTTACCGGAACCCCCTACGAGGGGGGATGGTCCATAGTGGGCCTTGAGGAAAGGAGAGAGGCAGCCCATAGAGGCTGGCCGGCGCCCCACCTAGGGATCCTAGTTGGACAAGGATTGGGGGGGCGCCACCTCTCCCTCTTTTCCTTTCCCTCTCTTCCTTCTTGGTGGACTCCTACTAGGAATAGGATTGCAATCCTATTCCTAGTAGGATTGCCCTAACCGGCCCTCCTCCCTTGCTCCTTTATATACGGGGGCAGGGGGGCGCCCAAAGACACACAAGTTGAATTGTTCCAGCCGTGTGCGGTGCCCCCCTCCACAGAAACACACCTCGGTCATACCGTTGCAGTGCTTAGGCGAAGCCCTGCGCCGGTGAATACATCATATCCGTCACCACGCCGTCGTGCTGACGAAACTCTCCCGTGAAGCTCAACTGGATCAAGAGCTCGTGGGACGTCATCAATCTGAACGTGTGCTGAACGCGGAGGTGTCGTACGTTCGGTGCTTGATCGGTTGAATCGCGAAGAAGTTCGACTACATCAACCGCGTCACTTGACGCTTCCGCTTCCGGTCTACGAGGGTACGTAGACACACTCTTCCCTCTCGTTGCTATGCATCTGGTAGATAGATCTTGCGTGATCATAGGAAATTTTTAAAATACTACGTTATCCATCAGTGGTATCAGAGCCAGGTCTATGCGTAGATGATATGCACGAGTAGAACACAATGAGTTGTGGGCGATACTAGTCATACTGCTTGCCAGCATATCATACTTTGCTTCGGCGGTATTGTGAGATGAAGCGGCCCGGACCGACATTACGCGTACGCTTACGCGAGACTGGTTTCACCATTACGAGCACTCGTTGCTTAAAGGTGACTGGCGGGTGTCTGTCTCTCTCACTTTAGCTGAATCAAGTGTGGCTACGCCCGGTCCTTGTGAAGGTTAAAACAACACATACTTGACGAAACATCGTTGTGGTTTTGTATGCGTAGGTAAGAACGGTTCTTTCTAAGCCCGTAGCAGCCACGTAAAACTTGCAACAACAAAGTAGAGGACGTCTAACTTGTTTTTGCCGGGCATGTTGTGATGTGATATGGTCAATACATGATGAGTTATACGGTTTTGTATGAGATGATCATGTTTTGTAATGTTATCGGCAACTGGCAGGAGCCATCTGGTTGTCGCTTTATTGTATGAAATGCAATCGCCATGTAATTGCTTTACTTTATCACTAAGCCGTAGCGATAGTCGTAGAAGCAATAGTTGGCGAGACGACAACGATGCTACGATGGAGATCAAGGTGTCGCGCCGGTGACGAAGGTGATCATGAAGGTGCTTTGGAGATGGAGATCAAAAGCACAAGATGATGATGGCCATATCATGTCACATATTTTGATTGCATGTGATGTTTATCTTATTATGCTTCTTATTTTGCTTAGAACGACGGTAGCATTATAAGATGATCCCTTAGTAAATTTCAAGGTATAAGTGTTCTCCCTGAGTATGCACCGTTGCGAAAGTTCGTCGTGCCGAGACACCACGTGATGATCGGGTGTGATAAGCTCTACGTTCAAATACAACGGGTGTAAGCCAGTTTTGCACACGCAGAATACTCGGGTTAAACTTGACGAGCCTAGCATATGCAGATATGGCCTCGGAACACTGGAGACCGAAAGGTCGAGCGTGAATCATATAGTAGATATGATCAACATAAGATGTTCACCATTGAAACTACTCCATCTCACGTGATGATCGGACATGGTTTAGTTGATTTGGATCACGTGATCATTTAGATGACCGGAGGGATGTCTATCTAAGTGGGAGTTCTTAAGTAATATGATTAAATTGAACTTTAATTTATCATGAAGTTAGTCCTGGTAGTATTAGCATATCTATGTTGTAGATCAATAGCTCGCGATGTTGCTCCCCGTTTATTTTTCATATGTTCCTAGAGAAAACCAAGTTGAAAGATGTTAGTAGCAATGATGTGGAATTGTTCCGTGATCTGAGGATTATCCTCATTGCTGCACAGAAGAATTATGTCCTTGATGCACCGCTAGGTGACAGACCTATTGCAGGAGCAGATGTAGACGTTATGAACGTTTTGACAAAAGCTCGATATGATGACTACTTGATAGTTTAGTGCACCATGCTTTACGGCTTATAACCGGGACTTCAAAAACGTTTTTGAAACGCCACGGAGCATATGAGATGTTCCAAGAGTTGAAATTAGTATTTCATACTCATGCCCGTGTCGAGAGGTATAAGACCTCTGACAGTACTTTGCCTATAAGATGGAGGAGAATAGCTCAACCAATGAGCATGTGCTCAGATTGTCTGGGTAGTACAATTGCTTGAATCAAGTGGGAGTTAATCTTCCAGATAAGATAGTAATTGACAAGTTCTCTAGACACTATCACCAAGTTAGTAGAACTTCGTGATGAACTATAATATGCAAGGGATGACGAAAGTAATTCCCGAGCTCTTCACGATGCTGAAATCAGCGAAGGTAGAAATCAAGAAAGAGCATCAAGTGTTGATGGTTAAACAGACCACTTGTTTCAAGTAAAGGGCAAAGGGATAGAAGGGGAACTTCAAGAAGAATGACAAGCAAGTTGTCACTCCCGTGAAGAAACCCAAAGCTAAACTCAAGCCTGAAACAAATGCTTCTACTGCAAAGGAAATGGTCACTAGAAGTGGAACTGCCCTAGATATTTGGCGGATAAGAAGGATGGCAAAGTGAACAAAGGTATATTTGATATACAGATTATTGATGTGTATTTTACTAGTGTTCATAGCAACCCCTCGGTATTTGATATTGGTTCAGTTGCTAAAGAGTAGTAACTCGAAATGGGAGTTGCATAATGAACAGAAACTAGTTAAAGGATGAAGTGACGATGTGTATTGGAAGTAGTTCCAAGATTGATATGATCATCATCGCACACTCACTATACTTTCGGGATTAGTGTTGAACCTAAATAAGTGTTATTTGGTGTTGAGCATGAATATGATTTGATCATGTTTATTGCAATACGGTTATTCATGTAAGTTAGAGAATAATTGTTGTTCTGTTTACATGAATAAAACCTTCTATGGTCATACACCCAATGAAAATGGTTTGTTGGATCTCGATCGTGGTGATACACATATTCATAATATTGAAGCCAAAAGATGCAGGGTTAATAATGATAGTGCAACTTATTTGTGGCACTGCCGTTTAGGTCATATTGGTGTAAAGTGCATGAAGAAACTCCATAGTGATGGACTTTTGGAATCACTTGATTATGAATCACTTGGTGCTTGCGAACCATGCCTCATGGGCAAGATGACTAAAATTCCATTCTCCGGAACTGTGGAGCGAGCAACAGATTTGTTGGAGATCATACATACAGATGTATGTGGACCAATGAGTATTGAAGCTCGCGGCGGGTATCGTTATTTTCTGACCTTCACTGATGATTTGAGCAGATATGGGTATATCTACTTAATGAAGCACAAGTCTGAAACATTTGAAAAGTTCAAAGAATTTCAGAGTGAAGTGGAGAATCATCGTAACAAGAAAATAAGAGTTTCTACGATATGATCGTAGAGGTAAAATATTTGAGTTAGCGAGTTTGGCCTTCAGTAAAAACAATGTGAAATAGTTTCACTACTCACGCCATCTGGAACACCATAGTGTAATGGTGTGTCCGAACATCATAACCGTACTTTATTAGATATGGTGCAATCGATGATGTCTCTTACCGATCTACTACTATCGCTTTTGGGGTTATGCATTAGAGACAGCTACATTCACGTTAAATAGGGCACCATCTAAATCCGTGGAGATGACACCGTATGAACTGTGGTTTGACGAGAAACATAAGCTGTCATTTCTTTAAGTTTGGCACTGCGATGCTTATGTGAAAAAGTTTCAACATGATAAGCTCGAACCCAAATCGGAGAAGTAAATCTTCATAGGATACCCAAAAAGAAACTGTTGGGTACACCTTCTATCACAGATCCTAAGGCAAGGTCTTTGTTGCTAAGAGTGGATCCTTTCTAGAGAAGGAGTTTCTCTCGAAAGAAGTGAGTAGGAGGAAAGTAGAACTTGATGAGGTAATTGTACCTTCTCCCGAATTGGAAAGTGGAACATCACGGAAACTAGTTCCAGTGATTCCTACACCAATTAGTGAGGAAGCTAATGATGATGATCATGAAACTTCAGATCAAGTTTCTGCTGAACGTCGTAGATCAACCAGAGTACGTTCCGCACCAGAGTGGTACGGCAACCCAGTTCTGGAAGTCATGTTACTAGACCATGATGAACCTGCGAACTATGAGGAAGTGATGATGAGCCCAGATTCTGCAAAATGGCTTGAGGCCATGAAATCTGAGATGGATCCATGTATGAGAACAAAGTGTGGATTTTGGTTGACTTGCCCGATGATCGGCAAGCCATCGAAAATAAATGGATCTTCAAGAGGAAGACCGACGCTGACGGTAATGTTACTGTTTACAAAGCTCGACTTGTTGCGAAAGGTTTTCGACAAGTTCAAAGAGTTGACTACGATGAGACTTTCTCACCCGTAGCGATGCTTAAGTCTGTCCGAATCATGTTAGCAATTGCCGCATTTATGAAGTCTGGCAAATGGATAACAAAACTGCATTCTTTAATGGATTTATTAAAGAAGAATTGTATATGATGCAACCAGAAGGTTTTGTCAATCCTAAAGGTGCTAACAAAATGTGCAAGCTCCAGCAATCCATCTATGGACTGGTGCAAGCATCTCGGAGTTGGAATATACGCTTTGATAAGTTGATCAAAGCATATAGATTTATACAGACTTGCGGTGAAGCCTGTATTTACAAGAAGTGAGTGGGAGCACTACAACCTTTCTGATAAGTATATGTGAATGACATATTGTCGATCAGAAATGATGTAGAATTTTCTGGAAAGCATAAAAGAGTGTTTGAAAGGAGTTTTTTTTTCAAAAAAAAACCTTGGTGAAGCTGCTTACATATTGGGCATCAAGATCTATAGAGATAGATCAAGACGCTTGATAAGACTTTCGATGAGTACATACCTTGATAAGATTTTGAAGTAGTTCAAATTGGATCAGTCGAAGAAGGAGTTCTTGCCTGACTTGTAAGGTGTGAAGTTGAGTAAGACTCAAAGCCAGACCACGGTAGAAAAATATAGAGAGAATGAAAGTCATTCCATATGCCTCAGCCATAGGTTCTATAAAGTATGCCATGCTGTGTACAAAACACGTTGTGTACCTTGCCATAAGTTTGACAGGGAGGTACAATAGTGATCCAGGAGTAGATCACTGTACAGCGGTCAAAATTATCCTTAGTAATTGGATGACTAAGGAAATGTTTCTCGATTATGGAGGTGATAAAGAGTTCGTCGTAAAGGGTTACGCCGATGCAAGCTTTGACACTAAATCCAGATGACTCTAAGTATCAATCTGGAAGCGTATTGAAAGTGGGAGCAATTAGCTAGAGTAGCTCCATGCAGAGCATTGTAGACATAGAAATTTGCGAAATACATACGGATCTGAATGTGACAGACCCGTTGACTAAACTTCTCTTACAAACAAAACATGATCACACCTTATTACTCTTGGGTATTAATCACATAGCGATGTGAACTAGATTATTGACTCTAGTAAACCCTTTGGGTGTTGGTCACATGGCGATGTGAACTATGGGTGTTATTCACATAACGATGTGAACTATCGGTATTGAATCACATGGCGATGTGAGCTAGATTATTGACTCTAGTGCAAGTGGGAGACTGAAGGAAATATGCCCTAGAGGCAATAATAAAGTTGTTATTTATATTTCCTTATATCATGATAAATGTTTATTATTCATGCTAGAATTGTATTAACCGGAAACTTAGTACATGTGTGAATACATAGACAAAACAGAGTGTCCCTAGTATGCCTCTACTAGACTAGCTCATTGATCAAAGATGGTTATGTTTCCTAACCATAGACATGAGTTGTCATTTGATCAACGGGATCACATCATTAGGAGAATGATGTGATGGACTAGACCCATCCGTTAGCATAGCACTTTGATCGTTTAGTTTTACTGCTATTGCTTTCTTCATGACTTATACATGTTCCTATGACTATGAGATTATGCAACTCCCGAATACCATAGGAACACCTTGTGTGCTATCAAACGTCACAACGTAACTGGGTGATCATAAAGATGCTCTACAGGTGTCTCCGAAAGTATTCGTGGTGTTGGCATAGATCAAGATTAGGATTTGTCACTCCGAGTGTCGGAGAGGTATCTCTGGGCCCTCTCGGTAATGCACATCATAATAAGCCTTGCAAGCAAATGACTAATGAGTTAGTCATGAGATGATGTATTACGGAACGAGTAAAGAGACTTGCCGGTAACGAGATTGAACTAGGTATAGAGATACCGACGATCGAATCTCGGGCAAGTAACATACCGATGACAAAAGGAACAACGTATGTTGTTATGCGGTTTGACCGATAAAGATCTTCGTAGAATATGTAGGAACCAATATGAGCATCCAGGTTCCGCTATTGGTTATTGACCGGAGATGAGTCTCGGTCATGTCTACATAGTTCTCGAACCCGTAGGGTCCGCACGCTTAACGTTTGATGACGATCGGTATTATGAGTTTATGAGTTTTGATGTACTGAAGGTAGTTCGGAGTCCCGGATGAGATCACGGACATGACGAGGAGTCTCGGAATGTCCGAGACATAAAGATTGATATATTGGACGACTATATTCGGACACCGGAAGTGTTCCGGAAAAGTTTCGGATTTAACTGGATTGCCGGAGGGGGTTACCGGAACCCCCTACGAGGGGGGATGGTCCATAGTGGGCCTTGAGGAAAGGAGAGAGGCAGCCCATAGAGGCTGGCCGGCGCCCCACCTAGGGATCCTAGTTGGACTAGGATTGGGGGGGCGCCACCTCTCCCTCTTTTCCTTTCCCTCTCTTCCTTCTTGGTGGACTCCTACTAGGAATAGGATTGCAATCCTATTCCTAGTAGGATTGCCCTAACCGGCCCTCCTCCCTTGCTCCTTTATATACGGGGGCAGGGGGGCGCCCAAAGACACACAAGTTGAATTGTTCCAGCCGTGTGCGGTGCCCCCCTCCACAGAAACACACCTCGGTCATACCGTTGCAGTGCTTAGGCGAAGCCCTGCGCCGGTGAATACATCATATCCGTCACCACGCCGTCGTGCTGACGAAACTCTCCTGTGAAGCTCAACTGGATCAAGAGCTCGTGGGACGTCATCAAGCTGAACGTGTGCTGAACGCGGAGGTGCCGTACGTTCGGTGCTTGATCAGTTGAATCGCGAAGAAGTTCGACTACATCAACCGCGTCACTTGACGCTTCCGCTTCCGGTCTACGAGGGTACGTAGACACACTCTTCCCTCTCGTTGCTATGCATCTGGTAGATAGATCTTGCGTGATCGTAGGAAATTTTTAAAATACTACGTTACCCATCATTCTCTTAGGCCCAAAGATGGCGAAGTGTCATCTAGTCGGCGTTCATATAACACCACTAAGGGAATCACAGTATACACATCATCAAAATATCGAATGAATATCAAATTCACATGACTACTTGCAACATGACTTATCTCGTGGCTTCAAGAATGAAAATAACTACTCACAAAGCATATGCATGTTCAAGATCAGAGGGGTAATAAATATCATAATGTTTCTAAACATATTATCTTCCACCAAATAAACCAACTAACATCAATTATAAGATGTAATCAACACAACTACCAACCCACAGTACCAACCTGAGGTTTTGATACAAAGATTGAATACAAGAGATGAATTAGGGTTTGAGATGAGATGGTGTTCATGAAGATGTTGATGGAGATTGATGTTTAGTATGTGCTACAGTACCTAAATTGGGTCTTCACATGGAACAGGGGGTTTCCTGAAAAATGGAACAGAGGGAGTAATTTTTTTAGTGGCGTGTCCATCTAATTGATTTTTGTTACCATGCACAAAGATCTGATCCACTTGAATTAGGCACGGCTGTCTGTTGTAGATTTTTTTTCTGCTTTTTAAGAGGAAAATGGTATCTTCCCTGGTCCCATTTCATCAGAAACGGAAGTACAACTTATTACAGCATGCGGGAGAAGATTCAAGTATCAACCCTGGCAATATTCAAGCTAAACAAGAAAATGAAAAAGATAAAAACGTTCATCGCAAAAGGGAAGAAGCAGAACCACACAGGAGAAGATATCACATTTTGGCAATCAAGCTAAGATCACCATTTAGTCAAAACACCCATCCACCCATCGCCTTCTTTAGAGAATATTGCAGCAATAGCTCATGTTTCCTCAGCCGGACTCTGGCTAAAGCAGCAGGGGTGGTCTTCTAGCAGCCTCCCATAGCGACGATATGATCATCTCCGTCCGCTCTTTTTCGTTTCCCGGGAACATGATTTTCCATAGAGAGCAGTAGCTTGCAATTTTCCTCAGAATCACCTGCACCCCAATCCAGGTGGCATTGTTAAAACATATATCATTTATGCATCTCCAGATAGCCCGGAGAGTAGCTGAATTTATCATCTTGCAGAGATTTGTTTCTGCCACACAGTTTAGCCACATTTTCAAATGTGGCCAGGGATCCACACCCAATGAGGGAGTGAACAATTCCCATATCTCTACAGCAACATCACACTTAGGGAGTGTTCGGTAGCTCTCTGGCTCCCAACTCCTCTAACTCCAAGTTAGGAGTTGACCCGAACGGTATAACTCCCGGAGTTCCTTGCAAGAACCTGGCGATTTTGGTAGTACAAATTATGAGGAGTGGTGGAGCTACGAAACCGAGTTCCTCGGAATCTAAGAAGCGAGAGTTGCCTGAAATTACCCCCTTTGCCACCGCCAAGTGATCATAGGACGTACCGGTTCAAGCACATGTTTCCCCGTCAGCTACCATTCCCCTCGTCTCATAGCCAAAACAGTCTCATAGCCCACCCATTTTCCCAGCTGACTGGGCCACAATGAGCCTCAATGGTTTTTTGCGTCGGATGGTCAATTGAGCGAAGAAGCTGCGCTGCTGAACGATCTCTTAGCTCTAGGATTTTAATAAGGAGTTAGGAGTTGGCGGCCGGTGATGTAGTTGAGGATTTGCTGGTTGTGGAGGGCTACCGAACAGGCCCTTAAAAAAGAGGTGACTAGTAGTTTCATACTCATAGCAGAATAGAAAAGTAACATCATTTATATGTTGTCATTTAACTAAGTTTGCTCTCACCAACAATTTGTTATGAGACAGCCACAAGAAAATGTGAATATTTGGAGGAACATGAATATGCCAGACATCAGGAATGAAAACAGGGCTAATGCCCCTAAAGTTAACCATGGCATACATAGATCTAATAGAATATTCACCATTAGGTAATTAAAGCATCATCCCCATAAGAAAATTTGATAAATTGAGCAATACTAAGGAGGTTAAACCATAAAAGCAGTAATCTATTGTCCACACATCTCCTAAAGGTAATCTTAAGATCTACCCCATCCCACACGTCAACAATATGATGTTATGCATATTAGCAATACTATACAGCTCCCAAAATTGAATGGCCAAGCTGAAAGTCCCAAACCAATGATCTTCCCAAAACTTGACTCTCCTACCATTACCAATCCTCCATTGGAAACTAACTTTTGCACCTTTAACAGCCTACAAAACCTGTTTCCAGAAGGGGGGGGATTGTGATCAGGACAGTAAAAAATATTAGGGTCTTTGGTTCTATACTTAAAATCAGCAATCTCTTTTCACATTTCCTGGTCCCCTAATTAGTATATATGAACCCAAGAAGCAAGGAGGCTAAGGTTCATCTGGTGGATACTCGCGTGTGCATCCAGGAGTTGCGGCTTCGCTGAAGCGATCCCCACTTGGGTTGGCCCATGTACGGATTTCTTGTGGCGCTTTCCTTCGCTGCTTCTTGCGGGTATTTTTTTCATTTTTCTTCTGTAGTTTATTACTTCCAGTTTTTCACAGTTTTGTTTGATTTTCAGTTGTTTTGTTCCGTGTTTTTATTCTTTTAGTTTTGGTTCCTTTTTTTTCCTTTCATTTTTTTACATTATTTTTTATTTTCAGTTTCTGTTTTTTTGTTTTCTTCTCTTTATTGCGTATTATATAAAAAGTTCAACGTGTATTAACAAAATGTTCATTATATTAAGAAAAATGTTCATTGTATAATACTCTCTCTATTCCCAAATATTCGTCTGTCTAGAGATTTCAAACATACTACAACATACGGATGTATGTAGACATATTTTAGAATATAGATTCACTCATTTTGCTCCGTATCTAGTCACTTGTTGAAATCTCCAGAAAAACAGATATTTGGGGGAGTATGAAAGTTGTTCACCTTTGCATTATAAAAATGTTCATCGTATATTATGAAATTATTCCATGTATTTTTTTTACTAAATTTTCAATGCGTATTTGAAAATTGTTCAATAAATAGTCATATTTTTTGAAAAATGTTGATCGTATATTAAAAAATGTTCATCATGTATTATTAAAAATGTTCAATGGATATCAGAAATGTTCAGTGTATATTTTTCGTTTTTTTACAAGATTGTGATACATAAACTACCGCACCTCTTATTTGTCAGTAGAAGTTAGTAGCTCTATCGGTTAGTAGTACTCGTTCACGAGAGGGAGGTCGCGAGTTTGAGGTCTCGCTCAGGCATAACCTTTTGGTTATATTTTACCTGTCTGGAGCTTGTTTACCTCCTAATGGGCCAGTCCATTTGCTCTGCCTTCAGCGATTGCTCCATCATGTCAGCAGTGATAGGAATCTCTAACCCACCATATTGCTTTTCCTGGGTCAAAAAGCCCAATTAGCTAAGTGGTATTTATGATGCCCCTCATAATTATCTCAGAAGCAGTGAGTCATTTGAGTGTTGATCAAGTTAATAAGCCATTTTGGAAATTTGATCATACTCATAAGACAGGTAGGGATACTAACTAAACAAGACTGGATCAAAAGTAGCTTCTTATCATACCCTAATAGTCTCCCTGTCTAACCAGCAATTCCTTAGTCTCCCTCTCCAACCAGCAATTCCTATGTTGTCATCACACTTGTTCTGGGCTTTGTCAAAATAAAAACTTATTCTAGGCTAACCGGTTGACCGTAGGCTTCGAAAAAAATCTTAATATTTGAAAAGGAATAGTAAACTTGAAAATAAGTCACATTTTTCTTGAAAAAGAACTCACAACTTGAAAAAATTTCATGAATATTAAAAATAATAAAAGTTCACGAAAATGAGAAATGTTTGTAAATTTTAAAAGTTTTTTTTAAAATTTGAAAAATTTCATGAATCTAAACAGAATCCCAAATTTGATTTTTTTAATGAAAAACTGAAACAAATAAGCCCGTGAGATTTTGAAAAAGTTCATGCATTTAAAAAATTTACATGTTTGAAAAAATTCTCAAATTTATAATAAATTACAAAGATTTGAAAAATTGTTCACAAAAATGAAAACAAAAAAATCAAGAAAAAAGAAGAAGAAACCGAATAGAAAACAGATAGAAGTAGAAAGCAGGGAAAGCGTACAAAGAAAACCAAAGTAGAAAAATTCATCAGAGGTCACTGTACTTGTTCTGCCTCTACTTCAAAATACGTTCACTTCCTATGGATTCATACTGTCTCTCATCAAGTGTACAGCATGGCGTTGACGCTACAGAGTTCTCTTTTCTTTCCTTTTTACAAAGTGGCCATGGATGTATAAACCTAGCCTATTTGTTCTTCTCTCATACATGCTGAGTATATACATGCTTTCGTACATGCTGAGTTCATATAATGATGTTGTTTGACAGCGATGTATGCGCAAAGACATGCGCAAAGACATGTTGAACTGAAACTTTGTTTGGGTCAACTGGCAATAGATTACACATGTATCAGCAGCTCGATTTTGTAGAAAATTTACGTACGTACGTACATCTGTTACAGAGCCATTCGCCTTCGGTCGAAAACACGGAATTTGTTTGCGTGCACAACAACACATGCAGATGCATCTGGAAAACGAGCACGCACACGATTAATTAACAGGAACGTACATTCACTTATTACTATTAGAGGTACAAGCGTCGATCTCATCATGCATTGAGTCACTAGCTAACAGTGGATCGGTCGACCTTGGATTACACGATTAGTAGCTAGGCTGTTCTCACGAGGGCAGTCTATACATTATTGGAGTTGCTACAAACATTGGTCAACACTAGTGACCAGGGGCAGCCTAGCTAGCGAACCCAGGAGCTGGATGCAGTGGGCCGCCTACTTGGCGGCGTCTCCGTGGTGGAGACCCGCGAAGTAGCCCTGGGGGTTGGACTCGAAGCCGGAGCGGGCGATGTAGCCGTCGGCGCCGGGGGCCCTCATCATGCCGTCTCCCCCACCGCCGCCGCCGCCTGACTTCCCCATCCCAACGTGGCCGCCCCCGCCGCCGGACGTGGCAGACCCTCCTCCGGTTCCACCACCTTTCCCACCTCCTCCGCCGCCGCTCCTCGCCCCGCCTCCACCTCCCCCTCCGCCCTTGCCACCGCTGCCTCCGCCTCCACCCTTCCCGCCACCTCCTCCTCCTCCTCCTCCCTTCCCTCCACCACCACCTCCGCCGCCCTTCCCACCCATACCTAAGATGGCTCTCGCCTCGATCAGTCTCACAAGATTAGGAAGCCGCTTTCTTGCGTGAGGGAATGCTGTGTAGCGCAGTGCTCTTTTATAGAGGAACGGCTGATGTTTACCGTGGACGTGGGAAGCGACGGGAAACAGTCGAAACGGCATGCACGGCGACGCATGGCGGGACACGTTCGAGCGCTGCATGCCCGTGCACGAAGATATGCCTGACTTTTCACTGACTCCGGCCGGCCAAGCTCGGGAGAGCTCACCTCGAAATCCGCGAGTATGCATATCTCGGTGCGGTCATGAGCTAAGTTTAACCGTTGCTCGTGTCAAGGAATCCCCACGCAGTCCATTTCGTCGTGATTTTTTTGCTTTTGAGCAAACGTGATTTTTTCATGATTTTTTAGGCAAACTCACAAAGCTTTTATTCAACTGTCACACAGTTTATAGGGACAAAGAAAAGGTCTGCCGGATGACCTAACCAAACATGATGGCCGGTCCCCAGTTTGTGTGCCTCGACGTTTCGAGGTTCTAAACTCATGTAAGAAAATACAAGAAATAAAAGCTCTAGATGACTCTTTGATCTCCAGCACAATCGCTTCATAAGATGGAGAGGTTCCTTGTCTTACTACTTTGACCGCATTCTTACAGTCCGATGCAACTGAGATTTTTTGAGTATATATAGATCATTTGCTAAGGCCATAGCTTCCCTGATGAGACACGATCTTGCACCTCGGTCCGGAATGCCCCCACGCCAGCCTTTTGCGCGGCCCAGCCGGCT
Organism: Secale cereale; assembly: GCA_902687465.1. Lineage (NCBI taxonomy): Eukaryota > Viridiplantae > Streptophyta > Magnoliopsida > Poales > Poaceae > Secale > Secale cereale. The sequence goes on along the minus strand of LR738715.1, from coordinate 746,555,386 downwards.
CGCAAAGCTCTACTTCAGTCTCATTTCTCATTTCGGCTTAGAGGAGAAGGCCCAAATCCTCTAGCTCATTCAACGTCGCTCGCTGCAAAAGGAAGCAGCGTGTCGCCCGCGCAGCCGCACGTAAAATAGACTGCGACCCTAAACCTGGGAAACATATCTTACTGATTTATAAACAATATAAATTTAAATGAAAAGAGCAAACCAAAATGTGTTATAAGAAATATTGCTCACACCAAAATGTAAAATATTCACGTACTTCTAAAACTCATCACGTGTTTCTTTAAAAAGTGTTCATATATTTTTATAAAATGTATTGATTTAATAAAATAATTGATATATTTAATACAAATGTACTTCAAAAAACATGCATCTATTTGTTTTCTTTTAAATAAATTCATGTAATATACTCATAAATCCTGTAACTAGTAAAGGCGTTCGATAAAATAATAAAAATTATTCATGTAAATAAAAAAGTGTTCGGTCAGTTTATGTTTTTATATAATTAGAAAATGTTCATTTACGACAAAGAAATATAAGTAAAAAAATACCAGCCATTTTTAAAAATAAATCATGTAGTTTAAAAAATATTGGATGCATTTAGGAATTCATATAATTAGAAAATGGTACTCAAGTCATCGGCACCCTCGTAAATGTACGTGTTGAAAGAAGAAATTTCTCTATATCTCAAACAAAATGAGGTTTTTGAACATCTACATATGAGAGTTTCATTAATGACAAAGGGGTTTTTCCCAAACGATTGGAATTAGAATAGGTTGCAAGAATGAAAGAGATAATCTATCGTAGTCAAGGCACACGCTCTACCCCAAATGGAGGAACTGGCAAAATATAAATAGTCATTTATTAAACAAATTGTTCGTGTAATTTCATAAGTGTTTGATGCATTTTTAAGAAATGTTTTTGTAATTAAAGAAAGTGTTCAAAACACTCATATAAATTGTTCCTGAAGTTAAGATAAGTTTTTGGTGCATTAAAAATATATCCATGCAATTAAAAAGTGTTTGACACATTTAAAAAACTATTAATGTACTTAAGAAGTGTTGGATGCACGTTTATAAATGTGCAACTTTAAAATTATTTAATATATTTCTATAAGGTTGTTTACATAATTTTATAAAAACAAATAAGAGGAATAAGCTAGTAATTTAAAACTATTAGCATATTTTATACAAATAATTTTACTTATCTTGGTTTGCCACTTGTTACCACCAGACCCAGGATTCAAGATTTGATGTCATTAGTAGATGGATTGAGAGAAGACTATTTACCAGCTCTTCAATGCTTAATCAAGGATCCAGGCTTTAGTTACTCCCTCCGTAACTTAGTATAAGACGTTTTATGACAGTGCCAAAAAAAAAAGTCTTATATTAAGTTACAGAGGGAGTACTAAATTATGTGTTCTCTTCATTGCCCATTTAATTTCTTTGTTCTTTGCACAACCCACCTGGCATCATAAAGCAGCTTGAAAGGATTCACAGACTGATAGGCGGTGTTTATGGTGTGGGAACACTGATACACCCAAACAATCCTTAGCTGCTTGGGATTTATGTAGGCCAAAGGATAAGGGTGGTCTTGGGATTATGAACGACTACAAAATCAAGGCTTCTGATCAAACACCTACAAGAATTATTCAATAGAGCTGACATTCCTTGGGTCTGTTTGATATGGAATTCTTATTATGATGGTGTGGTTCCTCAAGCAACTGTGATTTGTGGCTCTTTGCCTCTTTCTGGTGGAAGGATGTCTTCAAATTAAATGATCATTGTAGATTTGTTGCCTCTGCAAATGTTAACATGGGAGATTATGTGATTTTCTGGCCTGATACTTGGCACATTGGTGGATCTCACATGCCTCTTGGATTAAGACCTGTCAGACTATTTTCTTCTCTAAAAGATGATAAAATCTCAGTGTTGGATTTCTGTCAGGCTGAAGATAAGGCATATTTGCTTCTTGTGTCAATCTCCCAGGAATGGATACCTCTGTTGAGATTAATATGCTTGTTCTGGGCCGGTCCATAGGCCGGGGCAACGGGGCGACCGCCCTGGGCCCCTGGGAGGTAGGGGCCCCGGCCCAGGTAGTAATACTGTATACGTATTAAGATATTTTCCTTTTTTGGTCCAGAAAAATAAGAAGAAAAAATGAAGGCCCAAGCCCACCACGTACCTAGCACTCGCAGACCGAAAGAATCCATCAATCGCTAGCTATGTTGCTGCAGCACTGCATCAATCCTCTCCTTTGCCTGTCTTGTCGTCTCCGCGTCTCCGCGCCTCCTCGACCCCTCCCCCAAATTCTCCAATCCCAGAGAACAGCGCCTCCGTTCGAGGTGCCGCTCCCGTGCATCCATTAATGGAGACCGATGATGCTATTCCCTTCCTCAATCATCTCTGTTTGCATCCTCAACTTTTCCCATCAAGTAGAAGTTTGAGGCATCACTGCATCAGAGATGGTACGTCTCCCTTCTTCGCCTAATCAAGTTCTTTTTTCATTCGCTGTTAAATAGCCTGCCTCGCCGCCTCCGATTGCTCCATCTTACATCTCCAATTCTTCTCTCCCTAGTTCCTACTTTTTTGTTGGGCTGTTCTTCAAAGCTTCATTGGATCCAGGGATAAGAAGGGGGACGGGGAATGCGTGTTGCAACCTTGCAGATCCGGGAAGCTACATCGACAATTCGACATCAAGCTATATTCCCATATTCAGGTGCTTTTGTTCCTGATTGTTTTTCTGCAATTGTTTGGTGACATGTCTTGCAATGAATGTTTATTAGTGAGAAAAGGAAGTGAAAAAAAAACAGAGATACGAACTGATAGAATCCCAGAAAGGTTCAATTGACATTTTTATTAGAACTGGTAGTTCTTCAAAGAATTTAAAGTGTTTAGAAGTATACTCAGAAGACTTGGAAGTTATTGAATGCTATTAAATTACGCAAATGTTGTGCTAAATTTGTAGAAATGTTTTCTTATGTTGAATTAGATGATTTGTTCTCGGAATTACGACTACGGCAAATGACTTTAACAGAATCTGATGTGCCATTGCGTGCTATGATTTTTTTTAGTTTGTTAGAGACATTTACAAGATTTTCATACTTAGAAGAGCAATATGATGGTCTCTTTGTGCCACTTAGAAGAGCGGTCTTTTGTAGGACCATATTGTTTCCATACTATCAATGATGTAGTTCTCTGGACCTTTACAAATAAAAGATTTGTCGCATGAGATTTTTAGTTCAAAGACCATTGATCTATGCTATGTACTGAATTGCTTTTGAAATACAATATATTCTGAATTTTTATTTGTCCACAAGGGCCCCATTTTGTCGTCTCGCCCCAGGGCCCCAAATATGTATGGACCGGCCCTGTTGTTGATTGGGTTGCCGACCTGCAAAGAGACCGAGTGGCTTATGATGTTTGGGATTGGCCTGGGCCCTCTGGAGCTTATTCTGTCATGAGTTATTATGTTATCATGCACTCTCATCTGCCGACAATTGAACCATGCAAATGGCTTTGGAGTAGCAGATGCACCATGAAGATCAAGGTTTTTGCCTGGCTCCTTTTCATTTGTAGATTAAATACCAAAGGTCTTTTGGTTAGAAGGCATTGGAGATCTGATTAAGAGGGCAATCTCTGTGTGCTTTGTTGTCAGCATGTGTATGAGGATAGGTTGCATTTATTTTTCTCATGCAACTTTAGCATCAAGGATCTGGAATTATCTACAAATTGATTGGTCACATAGCTCAGACGTTCAGCAATGCATTTCCTAGGTCAGAATAATTTTAGGCACTGATTCTTCTTTGAGGTTATGTTTAAGCAGCATGGAACATCTGGATCTTGAGAAATAGCAAGACTTTCAAGGGAAACGTGCGTCTTTTGTGGCTTGGCGATGTAAATGTGTACATGGTATTTCTATTTTAGCTCATAGGGTTAAAGATTCAGTCAGGCCAAAGCTCTTGGCTGGGATTGACAATGTATATATGATTTTGTTTCTCTACAGACTTTTGTTCTATTTTTTAAATAAAAGAGTGTGGGGCTTTGCCCTACAGTAAATATTTACAAAAAATCATGTATGTCCAAATATGTTCATGCAATTAAAAAATATAATAAACAAAAACAAAAACAAAGGTAGGAAAAGAACAATAAATTAAATTAAATTAAAAGGAAAATAAAATAAATCAGTAAAAAAGGAGCTACAACATGAAAACCGGATAAAAGAGCAAAACCCCACAAGAGCGTGCAAAAAATTGATAAAAGATGATGCAAAAAAGACACTGGAAAACGCTACATTTCAGTCCCACGCTACTGGGTCGGCCGACAGACATACGCTGTATCATATAATAAGCAAGCGAGGGATGACATTTGCGCTCACTCAATCGATTAGTGCGATGAAAATGTATAGCAGTTGCCCATTTACTTCCTCGTTTTTTTTATTTTGGCTAATATTTTTTTATAAAAAATGTAATGCTGAAAAGTAAATATATATTTAAAATTTAAAAGCTGTTATTCACTTTCAAAAACAGAAACATTATATTACAAAAAATGCACAGCGTACGTCTTTGTGTGTACAAAATGTTCATTGCCTTTTTGGAAAATGATCATAGCATGTATTTACATTTGCAAAATGTTTTCACATATTTGAAAAAAAAATATAATGCTCATCACGCGTTTTATGTACTCCCTCTGTTTTTTTATAACAAGGACATTTTTTTTTCGTGTCAAACTTTAACTTATAGTTTTTGTCAACAGAATATGTGTTATTCATCATTAAAAATATATCATCGGAAAGTTATTTGAAATGTGCATCCAATAACATAATTTTGGTGGCATATTACTTACATTTTGTTGGTAAAATTAGTGGTCAATAGTTATAAATAAAAAGAGGTAAATACATCACTGGTGCTTGAACTTGCCATGAATGTGCACTTTGGTGCCTGAACTTGCAAAATACATTGAACTGGTTCCGTAACTTGGCATGGATGTGCATGTACGGTTCAAATCTCATTATTATACGCCCATGACGCTGACAAGGCACTCCAGGATGCAAGGGACAAGGCGTGTGGCCCGTGTTTTTGTGAAAAACCCACATAGAATAATTTTTTCATTACAAAAAGACCCTCAGAGCGAAACGGATAAACTAAAAAATATATTAATCTATAAATAATAAAAACTGGTCGGGGTTTGAACCACACGCGCAGGTGTACACTTTATAAACATAAAGCTGAACAACATAAATTAAAAAATTATCCAGCAATATAGTGCCATTGCTTTGAACATGCAAGCAGGGGCTATATAGCGACCGCACAACGGACGAGGATCTGGAGCACTCGGGTGCTCCACACTCCCTATACGAACAATTCATTCAAAAAAATACCGAGAAATTCGAAAAAAAAGGATTTTGGGATATCAAACTCGGGTGCTCCACACTCCCGTGTGAACTTTTGTGAAAAAACATACCAGAAAACGTATTCAGGGCAAAAAAGACAAAAAAAAATCTATGTATAGAAAAAACTGTTTGGGTAGATTTTATCAGTATTTCCTTCACCACGGATAAGGTTTTTGGAAAATTTCACGAAATTTTACACAGGAGTAGATTGGGAACCCAGGTTTGATATCCCCAATTTTTTTTTTGATTTTTTGAGTATTTTTACGATTTTTTTCGTATAGGGGTGTGGAGCACCCAGGAGCTCCTTGGTATCTTCCCCGCACATACCACTATAACCAACGACATCGAATGTTAAAATGATAAATTTAGGTTTATAATATAACCAGCCCGTGTGGCTAAAATGGATCACTGTGTCGATCAGTCTTCAATGGGTTTGTTCTTTTTCATTTCATTTATAAAAATGTAAATTATTATCATGTTACAGACAATATACTTATATTTAAAACAAATTATGTTAAAAAGGTCATATAATTTCGGAAAATACCTATGCAGTAATTTAACAGAAATATTGAAATTACAAATTACGAATATAATTTATAATTTAAAAAACAATTGCATTTTAATAAAATATTGAAGTAATGTTAGACACATTCATATATTTAAATAAATTCACATATAATTTTAATATTTTACATTTTTAATAAACTATTTATGTACTATATCAATGTGTTCAGGCTTTAACAAAAAAATGTGTTGTTTTAAAACGTTTATATAGTATATAAGTTTGTGTGTTTAAAAAAAATACAAGCATAGTGCGCCATTAGACTGCGGATCCTCACATGAATAATACTTAAATCATATAAACATTTTAATCATTCATAAATATTTACAATTTTATGAATATATTCTAAAATAAAACGTGAATTATTTTTTAAATGGCATGATTTTTTTTGCATTAATTTGAAATATTTCCCATGGCATGTTGGCACGCCTCCTCAGCTTCACGGATGTATACAAACGCCATTTGAACCGTATATGCACGTCCATGCCAAGTTATGAAACCAGTTCAATGTATTTTGTAACTTCAAGCACTAAAGTGCACATCCATGGCAAGTTCAAGCACCACTGGAATAAAAACGGGGGTAGTAATTGGAGGCCTTGGTGAAATAAATTACAGTCACGTACATTACTGTATTTGCTCCAAATACATATCACAGTCCCATCTCCGATCACTAATCGTGTACACTACATGCGCGTATATTATTTTATTTCTCCAAATACATTTCAAAACAATCCCATCTCCGATCATTAACCTTGTATACACTACATGCGCGATTTTGGCTTGTCGAGGAACGGGTAGTCGGTGTAGCCCACGACAGGGTCAGGGGTGTAGAACGTCTTCCTCACGTACTTGTTGAGGCCGGCGTTGAGCCTGAGCCGCTCGACCAGGTCTGGGTTCGAAATGAACAGCCGCCCGAACGACACCAGGTCGGCGTCGCCGCTCTCCACCGCCTCCAGCCCGAGGTCCCGCGTGTAGCCACCGCTGCACATGAATGTGCCCCGGTACGCGCCCCGGAGCGTGCGCATCAGCCGGCTCTCCTCCTCGGCGCTGCCGTGCGGGCCTGACTCCGTCTGCCCGTAGGCCGCGTACCTCGGCTGCGTCACGTGGAGGTAGGCGAGCTGCCCAGCTTCCTGCTGGAGGGCGTTGAGCCGTTCAACGACGGCCATGCCGAGCTGCATCGGGTTCGAGTCATAGGCGTCAAGGTGGTCGATGGCCGGTGACACCCTCACCGCAGTTCGCTCTGCCCCGATGGCAGATACCACGGCTCGGGTCACCTCGAGTAGAAACCTGCAACGGTTGGGGAGCGATCCCCCGTACTCGTCGGTGCGGTCGTTGATGCCGTCCTTGAGGAACTGATCGATAATGTAGCCATGAGCACCGTGGATCTCAATGCCATCGAAGCCTGGGGACGCAGTTCGTCTCCATATCAAATTACAATATACACAGGGTGTTTCCTCTCATATATGTTTATATGGTTGCCAAGGTTTGTGAATTTAAGCGTGTCGTTACCTGCTTGGATGGCGTTTATGGCAGCTTGGCGATATTGCTCAACTATGCCCGGTACTTCCGATGTCGCAAGGCGCCTTGGCGTGGGATACGTTCCGTATGAACCATCAGGCAACAATATCTTCCATCTTGCTGATATTGGCTTATCAGTTGAGGATATCGGAGCAGCGCCGTCTGGCTGGTATACTGGTGTATGGAAGAACATTAGTCAGCATTGGAGACAACAGATGGTACGTTTACATGAAAAAGATCTAGCAATTTAGATTTCCAACATAAAGTCAGAGTCATGAATTTTTCAAGAACACAGGAGTTATGATGTTTGAGGTCTTCTATGTTTTGACAATTTCGATATGTATTAATTCAGACTGAGAAAACTATGAATCAATCACATCCCAGAGTCTCAAAAAAAAATTTAGAAGTGGATGCAAAGATATATCCTCAAGGGCGACTGATAATCTAGGGTGATTGCGTTTAGTAAACCTGTTATGGATTTCAAAGAAACTGAGTTATCATTACACGCATAAAGCCATAAACACATACCTTGGTGAGAAGCTCTGCCTACGTGCCATAATTGGCAGAAAAAGATGCCTCCTTTGGCATGAACAGCATCCACCACCTTTTTCCATCCATCTATCTGCTCTTGATTGTATATCCCAGGGACATGCGGAAACCTATCCAACAATGTTTTATTAGTTAATCTTCTGAATTGGCGGTAGAAAACTAACATAAACTAATACATTACAAAAATTACAGTAAATATCTCAAGAAAAAGGCAGATTGTTTGAAAAGAGAACAAAATCGTGTGTGGAAGTTAAAAAATTTAGGCAGAAACTACAAGATCAAATTTAATTTTGTACAACAGATGCAAATTAAAAACTTAGGTGAACAGTGTCCCACCACTGACCCTTGTTCAATAAGTAATTTTCTCCTTGTATGTTGCAAATACTACTGAGTTTGATGTAAGAATTCGTTTGTACATCAGGTAAATGCAGTCAAGGACTCCCAGATGTTTTCCTCAAAACAGAATGTGTATGGGTGTAGAATTAGGTATCCCCTATAGCTTATTTTTCATTTGGAGAGCACATGATTTTCACGGAATCCAGGATCCAGCTCATTTTTACAGAAGATGTATCTCTCCAGTTTCCAAATATCTATAGCATGATCATCATAATAGATGTGAAGCATTTAGTTACGGGAACCTGATTACTAGTCCCTTTTATTTTAGTTACTCATTAGCTTGAGCAGCTGACAGGACGACTTCTTTTGTTTTTCATGATTGCGAAAGCTTAAGTACTTGAGCTATCTAGAAAAGGCACTAAAACTACTTGCGAATCCAGTGCATCTCTCTCAAGATAAATCATACCGTCGGTGTTGCCATCTATGATCATTTCCATATTCATACTCTGAAACTCCACTTGAAAAGGGCGTGGAGTCAGGAAAAGGCTACCAGCTTCTGATTGATATTCAATCTCATGGCCAGACTGTGGCAACATTAGGGTCAAATCGCCACAGGATAATTAGTTGCTAATTAAATACGGCCTGAACCTCAATTGACACACTTATAGTACAAGTTTAAGGAACTTACTCCGATCCCCAAGATCAGGGACCTAAATCAGAAGCCGAACATATGTCATGTTTTACTACTTAAACTATGAAGCAAGGTGGGTCCTCTGTGTTCGTCACTCAACCACCGCCTATCAATAGAAATATGGAAATCAAAGCTAGCACTCTAACCAGATATCCAACGACAAAATAGCCTAACAACCACATTTAAGGGAATCATTCTGCCAGATACTCAGATCTAGCAGGAATATTTATCAGAGCAATGTGCAATTGTGCACGCAGCTCTACTACTAAACAAATCCAAGACCGAGCAAACGACAGTACGACGAGCGCAGATTCCGAAATAGGAGTAGTAAACTAGTCCGAAGAGGAGCATCCACCATGTGCGGACCATGGAGCGGAGCGAGAGAGAGAGGTATGAAGTGACGAGATTACCCCGGCCCCGCTGGCGAGACGACGGTGCCCTCGGAGATGAGCAGGCCTCCCTGTGTGGCCCGCTGCGAGTAGTACTCCGCGAGCGCCGGCCCCGGCAGCCCGCCGATGGCCCTGCACCTCGTCATCGGCGCCAGCACCACCCTGCACGCAGAAATGCTCGCCAGAGTCGAACGAGTGAGCGAAGACCAGAGACGGCCGAATTTTCAGCGCGGGTTGAAGGGGGGCGGCAGCTCACCGGTGGGCGAGGCTGAAGCGGCGCATCTGGTAGGGCGAGAAGAGCGTGGGCCGCTGGTCCGGCGCCGGCCGATCCATCTCGAGCTCTCGCGCTGGATCGAAGAAGGGAGAAGTGGACGAGGCGGGGAAGGGGATGGGAAAGGAAGGCGCGGCGAGAGAAGGCAATTGGGTGGGAATGGGATGGTGGGCTTCGAAAGCGAACGAATTAAAGCGCACGGGGGTGTTAAAAGGCGGGCGTTAGAGTAGCGGAGGTCTTTTTCAGCATGTGGTTTGCGTGTTGAGACTTGGATGCAATGATATGAATCTGGAAGCAGGCCCCCGATCTGTGCCTCATCGAGGTGAAAACCTTTTCTTCAGCTATGTAGCTTCATTTTGACATACCAATAAATTTAATTGAAATGGTCACAGATGAACACGTGCTCAAGGAAGAAAGTCCTTAGAGCAACTCCAAAGCGTAGACCCGTTTCGTCCGCGTGTGTCCGTTGTTGAAATTTTGCTAGTAGGCCTTTGGTCCAAAACCCAACTAAAATTCTGAAATTTTCTTGACCCATTTATGCACACATGTGAGTGAAGTGAGTGGCACTAAAGTTTAGTCCCACCACGGAAGTTGAGAGAGAGTTGCACCGCTTTATAAGATTAGCTCTTCTACCACTTGTATGAGCATGAGAAGATGAGACATATACGCGCGCTCCTCCTCCTCGCTCGGCTCGGCTCGCCACGCCACGCCACGCCACGCCACGCCACGCCACGCCACGCCACGCCATGCCATGCCGCGACGTGGGTTGCGGGAATGAGCCGAGACGGGTACAGAGCTATGCAAGTTGTCTATATTTTTGCAGCTCGGGAATAATTAATAAGTCCTAATTAACAGACGCGTTAATTGCTCAGCCTTTTTCGATCATTTTGGATCGTTGGGCTATTACTTGGATGTGGGGTTTTCTCCACGACCTACCCGGCCCGCATTATATAGTCAGGCAGACGTCTACCCTAGCCGCCGCCACAACATATGGTTTCGCACCACCGTTCCAGATCATTGCGCCGCCACGCAAGTCTTCTCCATCCCTCCTTCCGACGTGCACCGCGAGAAGGGACAGCAGGCCTCCGGAACCCCGCCTCTTGTGATCCTGTACGGGAGAGGGGCGATCAGGTTTTTGGGGAGCGCACTCTCGCGACTGCTGGCAGCGACGACTTCGCCAATGACGACTTCTTCCCCGACCTCGGCAACCTCTTCCTCAACGACATGGGCGACAACATTAACGCCGGCGGTGCTGCTCCCGTTACACCGTATGTGATTATGTCCTTCTTGTTCGAGATCGTGGTAGAATTCATACTTCTAGTATGTGTCCTAGATTTGATCGGTTCATCTACTATGCTAGTCAGCATGTTTAGTACAATATGTGTTACTGCTGTCATGATTTATTTCCTATTTATTCGGATTAAATATCATAGTAATTTGTTCATACTTCCAACAATCCAAAAACCTGATTATAGGCAAATCACTCCGAGTGATTTTACTGCGTATTTCAAGCCGCCCGCCTTTAAGGGGGCGCAACATAAGATGTGGCGCACAAGAGCAGTTTACTGGTTTCAATGTAGCGACCCGACACGAATGGATCAAGTTTTTGTGCTTAAGTGTCATCCCTAGATCGGTATGCTGACACACACAGTACTCAAGGATTTATAACAGAGGTAAATCACATGTATTAAGTAACGTAAATACTATTACCTCAATCGATCATAGCGGAAGCAACAAAGGTTGTGGATTCCCATCAACACCAACGGCAAAGTTGAGTGTAGACAGCGCAATCCTAACGTAACACTTACTCGTCGAATAATTCCTGCAACATGAGACGTTCCAGCCATGTAGGTCAGTACATTGAATGTACTGCCAATTTCACACTGTAATGATAATGAACAAGTCCTACAACTACATGCATATTTGGCTGGTGGAGGCTGTAAGGCTGTTTTTGCATAAAGCTGATTTTTTCCTACCACAAAAGGAATGCATTTTATTTAACTACATTGTTAAATTTAAATCCTGAACAATTGAGAATGGTTACTCCATCTCAATCCCAACCAAAGTCATTATTACCCCAACAAATTAATTAAATAGAGTGTCGAAATCAACAAATAATCCACTTCTAGATACTCAAAGATGTCCATAATCGGGGACAGGCTAGTCATGAATAGTTTGTACACTCTGCAGAGGTTTGTGCACTTTTCCCCACAAGACTCGATCTCCTTCGTTGGATTTCTCGCACTGCATGGTGTTTGAGAAATGGATGACCGAGACACAGTCTTTCAGAAGCATTCACTCTTTACCCCGGGTGGACCCATACACCTACTTTCCCCTACATCTGCTAGTCCACCACTGAAAGAGCTCGCACAACTTACTCATACTATGCCAGAGCCCATATTGGCATTATGGCTGCACACGGAAGTTTTTAGCATGAATAGTTTTATGATCCCTTTGAGCCTGGGTGGCATTCCATAGGACAATCACACGGAACCCCGGGATTTTCTAGGACAACACTGGATTCTCTAGGTGCCCTGCAACCAATCCACCCAGATGTGTATTCAAGTAGCCACCTTAAGTTGAACCATTAATTAACATCTCACATCTGTCATGGATTTCACTCAAACCCAAACCACGTCTATGCATAGCATGGCAACCTAAGCAAACATAGAAGTATCTCCCAGGGGTTTGAAAATAATGCAGGTAATAGGTTCTACCTCGATCTACTCCCTAGTCCCACAAGTTAAGAGATCCTACTCATGCAATGTGTTTGAGGATATAACTAATGCAATGAAAACTGGGTATTGGAAAGTATGATCAAAGTGTGAACTTGCCTTGTACTGACGATGTAGAAGATTCGCACTCAGAACTCGTGATAGATCTACTCGTCACACTCTGGTCAATCTATCGTAAGCAAACAATAGTAACCACACATAAGCAATCACTCAGAAGATCGGACAGAGCGAATAAAACACTTCAAAAACTTCGAAAACAAACGAATGACTCTTGAAACATAAAACAATTTCCAACAGTACCAAAATTATGTGAGTTTGGCCTTATCAGAAAGTTTAGGTCAAGAGCTTCGATTTGCAAAAAGAATCAACTCAAACGGAGTTACGAAACTCAAGTTATGATCAAACGAAGTTCAAATTCAAATCTAGTGGAATTCAAATTTTAAAACTTTCAAAAACATGTTTAAGTTGTTTTACTGAAAAGAGGGGATCGTAACGAAGACGTGAGAGTTGTTTTCGTTGGATTTGGACCAACGAACAAAAAGTTAAGGCCATTTGAAGACTATGGGCTAAACTGTAAAACTTTTATTTACAGCTAAGTCCCTGGCAGAAAACTAAAAGAAAAAGAAAAGAACTAAAGAACAAACGTTCACTATTAAGACCTAACCAGTGAACGTTCACTGTATAGCTAAACCTAAAAAAACCAATCTAGATCTAACCGAAAAAGATAAAAACCGAACCAGAGCGGTTTTCCCTTACCGATTCGTGGATCGGGCGGTTCGGGTCGCGGACGAACTCCGGCGAGCGGCGGCCATGGCGCTACGGCGGCGATGCGTAGCAGCGGCGGGCGGCGCGGCGCGGCGGGAGGGCGAGGGCGAGGCGCGGCAGCGGCGGGCGGCGGCGGCGGCGCTTGGCGCAACAGCAGCAACAAGCGGCGGAGGTGGCAGAAGTGCGGCGCGGCGGCTGTTTGCGGCGGCGGCGAGATGTGCGGCGGCGGCGGCACGAAGAGGGGCGAGGGGAGGCAGCGGGGCCGGGCTTATATGGAGGGGAGGGGGCGGGCTTCTTGGAGGAGGGGGCACGACGCGGTGGCCTGGCGTGGCACGAACGCCTAGGCGGCTGTGGTGTCATCGCCCGCACGGGGACGAGGTCGGTGGCGAGCTGGGCTGGGCCGGCCCAGTTTCGGCGGGGAAAGTTTTTTTAACAAATTTCCAGATAAACAAAATATATAAAATCCAAATAAATAAAAATATTATATAGGCATATAATATATCAAAATTTGCAGAAAAGGAAATCCTACAAGATGAACATTTTTCTACTGCCAAATAAAATGCTCACAAATTCTAATAAATCAAAGAGTACTACTGTTGTAATAAAAACCAATAAAAATTATTTTTAAAATACCAAAAAGAATTCAAATTTATTTCTCTCCAATTTTCTGCTGTAGGGAATCATGTTACCCTATTTTCCATGTAATTTATTTTTGGAGAAAAATAATTTGAATAAAACCCAAATAACTCAATTTTTTAAAATAAGTTTTAGAAAATCTCAGAAAACTTCCAAATCATATTTCCTATAATTTGAAGAAGTCATTTTATCTTCCCTCGGGAAAATCATCGAGTCGCATAAAGTTTCTGAATTGAAAATATTTCAAGGATGAAATTCAAAATCCTTTCAAAGCCCTTTATCATTTAAAATAAATGGAAGAAGTCATATTATCTTCACTCTAGGTTTTTGTGTTGAAAAGAATTTGAATTCCCGGAGATAAAAAGGCAAGGTGAAAGTTCTGGGAAAGTCATTTTATTCCCTCTCATTTTACTTTCAAAAGTTTCAAATTTCACTCAATTTCACTCAGCACATCAACAAGCAATCAAATCTATCTATTTATTATAACATTCCAAAATTTAGAATTTTGGGATGTTACATTCAAACCATGTGCTGCTATGACGCCACTAAGGGCAAGCCTGAGGGCGATCTTAATCCAGCACAACTGGAAGCTTTTGAGAAGATCGACACTCTCTTTAAAGGGGCCCTTCTGAGTGTTCTTGATGTTTCCATTGTGGATTCATATATGTCGTTTGACAACGGCAAGGACATGTGGGCTGCGCTCGAGGCCAAGTTTGGTGCCTTGGACACTGACAGCGAGTTGTATGTCATGGAGCAATTCTATGACTACAAGATGACTGATGAGCGCCCTGTTGTACAGCAGGCACATGAGATACTATCACTCGCCAAGGAACTTGAGTAATTTAAGTGTGTGTTGTCGGACAAATTTGTTGCCGGGGGCATCATTGCCAAGCTTCCACCTTCGTGGAAATTTTTTGCTATCTCCCTGAAACACAAGAGACAGGAGTTTTCCATTTCGGATCTCATTGGTACTCTTGATGTTGAAGAGAAGGCGAGAGCAAAAGACACACGTGCTCGATTTGCTAAGGGAGCTTCTAGTGCCCACATGGTACAGAAGAAGAACTTCTAGCCCAACAAGTTCAAAAGTAACAAGAACAAAACTCAGGGCAAAGGCAAGTTTGATGCAAAGAACAAGCCGTCACATCTTACCAACTTCAAGAAGAATTCTCATAAGAAGGGGAAGGGACTTTGCCATGTATGCGGTGATCCTAATCACTGGGCTCTGAAGTGTCCTAACCGCTTTGAGGAGCGCGAACATGAGAAGAGCGGCAAGTCCACTAATGTTGTCATCGGTGATACTGATATGAAGGAATCTGGGTATACGGTGTTCTTCCTACCATCCTTTCAGTATTTCAATCTCCTGATTGGCTAATTGAGACTGGTGCCAATGTACATGTTTGTGCTGATGCCTCCATGTTTTCTTCTTACCAGGTCACAGGGACTTCTCCCGTGCTGATGGGGAACAGGTCACATGCCATCATTCAAGGTGTTGGTACGGTGGATCTGAAGTTTACTTTGGGGAAGATCGTGTGTCTGAAGAACGTTCATCATGTGCCTTCCATCAATAAGAATCTCGTCAGTGGTTCCCGTTTGTGTCGAGATGGTTTTAAGTTGGTTTTAGAGTCCAATAAAGTTGTAATTTCTAAGTATGGACAATTTGTTGGAAAAGGCTATGAGTGCGGAGGCTTGTTCTGCATGTCTTTGTCAGATATTTGCACTAAAGTTATTGATAATGTTTGCCACAATAATGAGTCTAATATTTGGCATTCATGAATTTGCCATATTAACTTTGGTTGCATGACGCGGCTAGCCAATATGAGTTTAATTCCGAAATTCACTAATGTCAAGGGATCCAAGTGCCAAGTGTGTGTGTGCAAGCTAAGCAACCTCGCAAGTCCCATAAGACTGCAGAGGCTAGAGATTTGGCGCCACTAGAGCTTATACATTCTGATCTATGTGAGATGAATGGCATGTTGACAAAAGGTGGAAAGAAATACTTCATGACGTTGATTGATGATTCCACTAGATTTTGTCATGTGTATCTTCTAAAATCAAAAGATGAGGCTTTAAATTTCTATAAAATCTATAAAGCTGAAGCAGAGAACCAACTTGATCGGAACGGCTTAGATCTGATCATGGTGGAGAATACTTTTCAAATGATTTTGATTTGTTTTGTGCGGAACATGGTATAATCCATGAGAGGACGCCTCCCTACTCACCTCAGTCAAATGGGGGCGGCCGAAAGAAAGAACCGAACTCTAAATGATTTGGTTAATGCCATGTTAGACACATCGGGTCTCTCCAAGGCATGGTGGGGGGAGGCGCTATTGACTACATGTCATGTCCTAAACCGAGTTCCCACAAAGCATAAAACCATGACTCCTTTTGTGGAATGGGAAAGGAAAAGATTGAAACTCTCCTACCTACGTACTTGGGGTTGTTTGGCGAAAGTCAATATACCAATTTCCAAGAAGCACAAGCTTGGACCAAAAGCCGTGGATTGTGTTCTTCTAGGCTATGCTTTTCATAGCATTGGCTATAGATTTTTTATAATAAAATCTGAGGTATCCGACATGCATGTTGGTACAATTATGGAGTCGAATGATGCGATTTTCTTTGAGGACATATTTCCTATGAAGGGTATGTCGAGTTCATCAAATCAGGCGATACCTACTCCTTCTGGTGAGGAATTTGCTGTAATTCCTGAACCCACCATTGTAATGGAACACGTTGAGAATCCTGTTGAGGATGACAATGAAACTCCTTTAAGGAGTAAGATACAGAGGACTGCAAAGTCCTTTGGTGATGATTTCATTGTGTACCTCATGGATGACACACCCAGGACTATTTCAGAAGCCTATGCATCTTCTGATGGTGACTACTGGAAGGAAGTTGTCCGCAGCGAGATGGATTCCATCATAGCTAATGAAACCTGGGAAATCACTTATCGTCCTTATGGGTGCAAACCTGTAGGATGTAAGTGGGTGTTCAAGAAAAAGCTTAGACCCGATGGTACGATTGAAAAGTACAAGGCACAGCTTGTGGCTAAGGATTATACCCAAAAAGAAGGTGAAGACTATTTTGATACTTACTCACCTGTGGCTAGACTGGCCACTATTCGGGTACTAATATCACTAGCTGCCTCACATGGTCTTCTCGTTCATCAAATGGACGTTAAAACGGCTTTCTTCAATGGAGAGTTGAAGGAGGAAATTTACATGGATCAGCCCGATGGTTTTGTAGTACCTGGTCAGAAAGGAAAGGTGTGCAAGTTATTAAAGTCTTTATATGAACTTAAACAAGCTCCTAAGAGTGGCATGAGAAGTTCGAAAGAACATTAAGTGCTGTAGGCTTTGTAGTAAATGATGGTGACAAGTATCTGTACTATCGCCATGGTGGGGGCAAAGGAGTTATTCTTTTTCTGTATGTCCATGACATACTGATCTTTGGAACCAAACTTGATTTAATCAAGGAGGTTAAGGATTTCTTATCTCGTTGTTTTGAGATGAAGGATCTAGGAGTGGTTGGTGTTATCTTAAACATCAAGCTATTGAGAGATGAGAATAGTGGGATTACACTTCTTTAGTTTCACTATGTGGAAAAGGTCTTGAGTCGCTTTGGGTATAGCGACTGTCAGCCTTCTCCAACTCCATATGATGCTAGTGTGTTGCTTCGGAAGAATCGACGGATTGCTAGAGATCAACTGAGATACTCTCAAATTATTGGCTCGCTCATGTATTTGGTGACTGCCACGAGGCCTGACATCTCTTTTGCTGTGAGCAAGCTGAGTTGGTTTGTGTCAAAACCAGGAGATGATCATTGGCGTGCGCTTGAGAGAGTTATGCGCTATTTGAAAGGTACTGCGAGCTATGGGATTCACTACACCGGGTATCCAAGGGTACTGGAGGGTTATAGTGACTCAGGATATCTGATGCTGATGAGATTAAGGCCACAAGTGGTTATGTTTTCACACTTGGTGGTGGCGCTGTTTCCTGGAAGTCTTGCAAGCAGGCCATCTTAACGAGGTCAACTATGGAAGCAGAACTCACAGCATTAGACACTGCCACTGTTGAAGCAGAGTGGCTTCATGAACTCTTGATGGACTTACCTATGGTTGAAAAGCCAATACCCCCTATCCTAATGAACTGTGACACTCAAACTGTGATCGCTAAGATAAATAGTTCAAGGATAATATGAAGTCCTCAAGGCATGTGAAGAGGAGATTGAAATCTGTTAGAAAATTGAAGAACTCCGGAGTTATTACGTTGGATTATATCCAAATGTCGAAAAACTTGGCAGATCCCTTTACAAAGGTTTATCACGTAATGTGATAGATGATGCATCGATTGAGATGGGTTTGAGACCCACCGCATGAGTTTTCCACAGTGGTAACCCACTCTATGTGATCGGAGATCCCGTGAAGTAGAAGTGGGAGACAAGCTGTTGGTCAACTGAAAGGAGAGTATCCCTATATTAATTATCCCACTCCGTGAAGATGCAATACTCTCCTGATCTGCATGGCAGGTTGATACTTATCTTAATGTGTTCCAAGTGGCTTATTCGGGTAAGCAGAGATGTTGCCCTGCAGAGCATTTCCTGAGGAACACACCTATACAAATTTGACTGTTAACGTCGCAGTCTGTGAGAATTGGGTGTTCTCTAATAAATTCATGAAATGCACTGGAGTATGACGTATACGCTCCACCCGCGGGGAAGCCTTGCGGCAGCCCAGTATCGATCAAGAATTTGTGTGAAACTAGTCTCGCAGAAAACTTGTAGTTCAAGGCATAGTCCACTATTAAAGTTGTGATCGAGTGTAGCATAAATCTCTGAGTGGAAGTTCAACTTTACAGTCTCCAGTGAGCACCGGTATATAAACAATGTTTTGGAACTAAATGATGAGATGTGCCAATGAGACTTTGTGGGGGATTGTTGGAATTTTGCTAGTAGGCCTTTGGCCCAAAGCCCAACTAAAATTCTGAAATTCTCTTGGCCCATTCATGCACACATGTGAGTGGAGTGAGTGGCACTAAAGTTTAGTCCCATCACGGAAGTTGAGAGAGAGTTGCACCTCTTTATAAGGTTTGCTCTTCTACCACTTGTATGAGCA
The DNA here is from genome assembly GCA_902687465.1 of Secale cereale. Classification (NCBI taxonomy): domain Eukaryota; kingdom Viridiplantae; phylum Streptophyta; class Magnoliopsida; order Poales; family Poaceae; genus Secale; species Secale cereale. The sequence continues at coordinate 746,536,436 of LR738715.1, read as the reverse complement.
TGAGAAGATGAGGACTACACGCGCTCCTCCTCCTCGCTCGCCTCGCCACGCCACGCCTCATCACGACGCGCCGCGGGTTGTGGGAATGAGCCGAGCTGAGGACAGAGCTATGCACGTTGTCTATATTTTTGCTGCTCGGGAATAATTAATAAGTCATAATTAACGGACACATTAATTGCTCAGCCGTTTCTGGTCATTTTTGATCGTGGGGCTGTTACTTGGATGTGGGGTTTTCTCCATGACCTACCCGGCCCGCATTATATAGTCAGGCAGACGTCTACCCTAGTCGCCGCCACAACATATGGTTTCACACCACCGTTCCAGATCATTGCGCCGCCACGCAAGTCTTCTCCATCCCTCCTTCCAGCGTGCACCGCGAGAAGGGGAAGCAAGCCTCCGGAACCCCGTCTCTTGTGATCCTGTACGGGAGAGGGGCGATCATGTTTTTGGGGAGCGCACCCGCGCGACTGCTGGCAGCGACGACTTCACCAACGATGACTTCTTCCCCGACCTCGGCAACCTCTTCCTCAATGACATGGGCGACAACATCAACGCCGGCGGTGCTGCTCCCGTTGCACCGTATGTGGTTATGTCCTTCTTGTTCGAGATCGTGGTAGAATTCATGCTTCTAGTATGTGCCCTAGATTTGATCGGTTCATCTGCTATGCTAGTCAGCATGTTTAGTACAATCTGTGTTACCGCTGTCATGATTTATTTCCTATTTATTCGGATTAAATATCATGGTAATTTGCTCATACTTCCAACATCCGTTTGGTTGCCACGGAAGTCGATCAAACGTGTCGACACAAACGGACGCGCGTCCACTTTTCGTCCGTCTGCCGACCCATTCACGACCCAAATTTGAGCCTCATTTGCGTCGACGCGGTCACAAAATGGACCCACTCAACGCCCGCCAACTCCTCCACCTGGCCCGCCAGTCGGTGGCACATAGGCAATTCTCTTCCACCCCATCGACAACCTCGCCTACCCCACCCAGTCGCCGCCGCCACCCAGTTCCGGTGCCCCTTCCAGTAGTCCGCGTCCACACACCGCCACCTCCCACGTTGCCGCCACTACCACCTCGCCGCCGGGCCACCGCAACTTCCCCCACCCCGACGTCGCCGCGACCATGAAGTCCCCCCACCCCCCGTGTGCGCCCCCGACCAGCTCCTTCGTTTGATGTCGCCACGCTCGTGGGAAGCCGTCGACCAGCTATCTGGTCCAGGGGAGGCGTCTTTTTCTTCGTCGGCCAGCTTCTTCGATGACGCGTGCAAACTGTTCGACAGTTTGATCCAAAGGTACAAATGGTCTTCGCCGACGAGTTCTTTTTCCACAATTTCCTCTGCGACTCCGATGATGAGGAGATGATGGTTGTCGTGTTGGTCGCCATGACCAACTTGTTAGGAAGTGGCCATTGTTCTAGGTCTCGATCCCGGGGAGCGTTGAATCGCAACCGAGAGATCGGCCATTTACTTCTTTGGAAGGACTACTTTGAGACACACAACCCGCTCTTCAAACATCACCAATTCCTACACCATTTCTACATGGCTAGGCATGTTTTCAATCATATTCGGGAGAGGGTGGCCGGATACGATAAGTATTTCGAGTGCAAGGAGGATGCCCTTGGAAAGATTGGCTTCTCCTCTTATCAGAAATGCACCGCGGCTATTCGGATGCTTGCATACGGAGTTCCCGGTGATCTCATTGATGAGTACGTCCGTTTGAGTAACTCCACGTGTCTAGAGTCCATGTGCAGTTCTGCAAGGCTGTGATTGCATTGTTCGGCCCTGATTACTTGAGAGAGCCAAATGTTGCAGATACAGCCCGCTTGTTGGCGATGAATGCCGACAGGGGCTTCCCAAGGATGCTTGGTAGCATATTTATGCACTTGGAGTGGAAGAACTGCCCTTCTGCTTGGTAGGGGAAATATAGGGGCCATGTCAAGGCTTCATACTTGAGGCTGTGGCCTCACAAGATCTTTGGATCTGGCACTCTTCCTTCGTCATGGTCGGATAGCACAGTGATATCAACGTGCTCTGGTGTTTTGCAAGGCTTGCTGAAGGCAATTGCCCGCCAGTGAATGTTACCATCAATGGCCACAACTACAACAAAGGATACTACCTAGATGATGGTATCTATTCTTAGAGGACTGCTATTGTGGAGACAATCTCCAACCATGTAGGAGAGAAGATGAGGAGATTTGCACAAGAGCAAGAGAGTGCTAGGAAGGATGTGGAGCGTGAAGGAAATATGCCCTAGAGGCAATAATAAAGTTGTTATTTTATATTTCCTTATATCATGATAAATGTTTATTATTCATGCTAGAATTGTATTAACCAGAAACTTGATACATGTGTGGATACATAGACAAAACACCGTGTCCCTAGTAAGCCTCTACTAGACTAGCTCGTTAATCAAAGATGGTTAAGTTTCCTAACCATAGACATGTGTTGTCATTCGATGAACTGGATCACATCATTAGGAGAATGATGTGATGGACAAGACACATCCTTTAGCATAGCATATTGATCGTTCAATTTTATTGCTATTGATGTCTTCATGTCAAATACATATTCCTTCGACTATGAGATTATGCAACTCCCGGATACCGGAGGAATGCCTTGTGTGCTATCAAACTTCAAAATGTAATTGGATGATTATAAATATGCTCTACAGGTATCTCCGAAGGTGTTTGTTGGGTTGGCATAGATCGAGATTAGGATTTGTCACTCTGAGTATCGGAGAGGTATCTCTGGGCCCTCTCGGTAATGCACATCATAAGAAGCCTTGCAAGCAAAGTGACTAATGAGTTAGTTGTGGGATGATGTATTATGGAACGAGTAAAGAGACTTACCGGTAACGAGATTGAACTAGGTATGAAGATACCGACGATCGAATCTCGGGCAAGTAACATACCAATGACAAAGGGAATAACGTATGTTGTCATAACGGTTCGACCGATAAAGATCTTCGTAGAATATCTAGGAGCCAATATGAGAATCCAGGTTTCGCTATTGGTTATTGACCGGAGAGGTGTCTCGGTCATGTATACATAGTTCTCGAACCCGTAGGGTCCGCACGCTTAACGTTCGATGACGATATTGCATTATATGAGTTATATAATTAGGTGACCGAATGTTGTTCGGAGTCCCGGATGAGATCATGGACATGACGAGGAGTCTCAAAATGGTCGAGAGGTAAAGATTGATATGTATGATGATGGTATTCGGACATTGGAAGTGTTTCGGGAAGAACCGGGTACTTATCGGGTCACCGGAAGGGGTTCCGGGCACCACCGGCAAAAGATATGGGCCTCATGGGACAAGAGGGAAAACGCACCAGCCACAAAGGGGCTGGTGCGCCCCCCATATGGCTGGCCAAATTGGAGAAGGAAAGGGGAAGGAGGAAAGGAAAAAGGGAATAGGATTCCCCCCTCCCCCTCTCCCCTTCCTACTCCGAATAGGAATAGGAGAGGGGGTTTGACCGAATTGGAGAGAAACCCAAGTAGGATTCCTCTTACTTGGGGCGCCCCTTGGCTGCCTCTCCTCCCCTCCAACCTATATATACATGGGGAGGGGCGTCTAGAACACACACCAACAATTGTTAGCCGTGTGCGGCGACCGCCTCCACATTTTACGCCTCTGGTCATATTCTCGTAGTGCTTAGGCAAAGCCCAGCGCGGATCACTTCACATCACCGTCACAACGCCGTCGTGCTGACAGAACTCATCTACTTCCTCGACACTTTGCTGGATCAATAGTTTGAGGGACTTCATCGAGCTGAAAGTGTGCAGAACTCGGAGGTGTCGTACGTTCGCTGCTTGATCGGTCGGAATAAGAAGAAGTTCGACTACATCAACCGCGTTGTCAAATGCTTCCACTTTTGGTCTACGAGGGTACGTGGATACACTCTCCCCCTCTCGTTGCTATGCATCTCCTAGATAGAACTTGCGTGAGCGTAGGATTTTTTTTAAATTGCATGCTACGTTCCCCAACAGAGCGTGTCTTCGGTGTTCTCCAATCTCGGTGGATGTCGATGTCAAAACCGGTAGATCTCAGGTAGGGGGTCCCGAATTGTGCGTCTAAGGATCAAAGGTAACAGGAGGCATGGGACACTTTGTTTACCCAGGTTCGGGCCCTCTTGATGGAGGTAAAACCCTACTTCTTGCTAGATTAACTTTGATGAGTATAGGGGTTACAAGAGTTGATCTACCTCTAGATCGTAATGGATAAACCCTAGATGTCTAGCCGGTATGATTATGCATGCCTCTACGGACTAAACCCTCCAATTTATATAAACACCAGAGGAGGCTAGGGTTGTACAAAGTCAGTTTACAGAGGAAGGAATCTTCATATCCGCACGCCTAGCTTGCCTTCTACGTCAAGGAGAGCCCCATCCGGACACGGGAGAAAGTCTCATGTATTGTATCTTCACGGCCCATCAGTCCGGCCCACATCACATAGCCCGGACGCCCGAGGACCCCATAATCCAGGACTCCCTCAGTAGCCCCCAAACCAGGCTTCAATGACGATGTGTGACTCACAGATTGTCTTCGGCATTGCAAGGCGGGTTCCTCCTCCGAATACTTCAAAGTGCCTGAACCAAAGGGCTATATTCGGCCCTTACGTCTTTGGTCGGCGAGGCGATTTCTTCGAACAGCTCGGTCCTCACATTACATGTCATGCCCTTCAGCTTCTGTGCTTCCGTCGCCTCAGCTTAATTACATGGGGCAAACGAATACTAAGGGTCGAAACACTTTTATAGATAACCCCTCGACAACGTACGGAAGATGCCTATTTAAGGAGACTAGATCTCAGATGTCATTCCATACCAGAAAAGATCCTTCAAGCTTGTCTCGAGAAACCACGCAACCATGGCCAGCGCCCCTAGTTCTTCATCCTGCCCCCACGGCCCTCAAAAAGGCGATTGGGAGAGCTGCTCCGTATCTCAGGCCCAACTGACCAAGCTCCAGGCGCAGGGCTACCTTCCCCCCGAGGATCTAGTCCCCGTTCGGGCGGGATTAACTTCCTTTACTAGTGAAGCCTTGGCGGAGGATTTCTCGAACCCTTCAGAGGGAGAGCGGGTGTGCTTTGTTTCCTTCCTCTTAAGAGGCGTTGGATTTCCAATCCATCCATTCCTCCGGGGTCTCCTGGAGTACTATGGCCTCCAACTGCACAATCTCATGCCGGGCTCTATCTTGCATATCGCGGGCTTCGTCACTCTCTGCGAGCTGTTCCTAGGCTACGAGGCACATTTTGAGCTATGGAAGAAACTCTTCTGCCTCGTTCCCCGCTCCCAAAAGGGATCCATATTCGAGGTGGGCGGTGCTGAAGTATGGCGCATAGCCGGGACAGGATACCTATCCGGTACTCCGAAGAAGGCATCCGAAGAGTGGCCTTCTGAGTGGTTTTATATTGAGGACGTCGTTCTTTTGGACCCCATCCAATGAGGCCTTTGTGAGTTTTCCAATGCTCCATTAAAGAAGTGCCACAACTGGCGTCCCCGAAGCCCCAAGGAGGTGGATAGCGCGAAGGTTAAGATACTAATGGACAAGATAAAAGTCCTCGCCCAATCCGGAATGTCCATAATTGAGGTTATGGTGATTTCCATAACGTGGGGTGTTCAACCACTCCAATCCAGGGGGCTTCCCATGTGGAATTATAACGGGGAGGATGATGCATCCTGCTACGGTCGCAAGGGTCCGGACAACTTCGCCGCTCTGTCTGCCATGTTGGCCGAGCTTTATAAAGGATAAAAAGAGGAATTTACTCGTCTCAAGTGCCGAGAGGGTTTTTCCATGTACAACCCTCCTAGCTGGGTAAGCTTTTTAATCCAGAACCTCACTCAATCTTCCTCCCGAGCTGCACCTAGCTGGATTTAACCCAACCATTTTTAATAGGAATGCAGGAAGGCCACTGCAGGGATCCACAGTCCTGCTCCGCAGCCGGAGGACCATATTCGGGACCTAGATCCTAGCTTTGAAGAGGATCCGGATATATTCGTGGATCTTAAGGAAGGGGTCTTTTATCAGGCGAGCTATGATGGCACAGAGGTGGCCATTGTGGTTGATTACCCCGGCCTTCTCCCCTCTTCCCATGTAAGTGCTTAGGGAGCATCTCCTCCAAAAGAGTTTCTCCATCGTGCCTCACCCATTGCACTGTCTCGTGCCTCAAAGGGGCGGCGCTCGTCTCGTCATGCCTCATCGGGATCGTTCCTTAGGAAGGAGACGTCAACACAAGGTGGGCCTTCGAAAAAAAAGCGGACGGTGACACTTCCCAGCCCCTACCTTCATCGAAAAGGTAAGGTTTTCAATATGCCCTATGACAAACATGTGAAACTATGACGTTTTATGTTGTGCCACAATTCAGAAAGAGCATCCACCGGACTACATCCGGAGACCCAGCCGGACATGTGTCCGCCAATCCGACACCGGACCCAACCTCCACGGCTAGAACCGGTACGGGTGCAATGCCGGATTATCCTCTCTCCGACGATTCGGATAATGTAACCGTAACCAACTCCGAAGTGGAGAGTGCAATGAACCATCGATGGCGGAGAGCAGTTATGCACGATCCCTGCTTTACCGAAGAGGCATTCAATGCCTTCAGCTCGGCGGATGCATATATCCGAGCTGCTCGGGATGGACTTGCTGGGGCCACTTACCAGCTTTCAAAGGATATGCGGGCAAGATCATTTTGTGCAGATTTTAATAACCATATACTAGTAGCCCCTGAGACTTGGAAATAGTTGAAGCAACTGATTTTAAGGATCGATGTATAACCATGTACTCACGGATAAGAACAATATGCTATCCCGGGAGCTAAAACAGTGCCAAAACCAGCTGGCTGCCACAACCGCCGAACTAGAGAAATCCAAGGAGGCCCCGACTGGTAATGTCTCCTTCCGTCCGGAAAATATAATCGACTGCTAGTACCATTTATGTGAATAAATGTTTGATTTATATTATACAATGGTAGGATCATTGGATCAGCTGGAACAGAAATTAAAGGCCGCACTGGCGGATAAAGCGCATGCCGAAAGGCAAGAAGCCGCTGGTGAACGTGTACTCACACGTGTCAGGGTTGAGAAGAACAATCTGCAGGATGCCAATGCCTAGCTCGATGAGGAGCTAAAAGACGTGTGAGCCCAGCTTGTAGACGCCTTAAAAGAAAACAGAAATATGAGAGGCGGCATATTTAGTGTGCCTTTGAACTTATTGTCGTATAGTTCGATAATGCGAAATCCTGACAAGGTTGTTTCTGCATACGTGTTAACTGGGCGGCCCGAAGAAGAGGTGTCCGGATTTCGCGTCGACCTGCTACAGGAGCTGTCCAAGGTGCATGAGCGGGCACGAAAGGCAATGAGGAACATTGCTAAGGCTTTATGGCCAGCCGATTCTCCTCCAATAAGTATGGAGGAGCTCGTTAATTTATTCAAGGGAGCTCGGCGCCGTTTTGGGCTATGGAAGATAGCGGCATGCCGAGAGGGTGCTCGAGAAGCCTGGTCCATGGTAAAAACACGGTACACCGGGCTTGACCCAAATCATATGGCGCGGGTCGGGCCTCGAGGATCCGACGGACAACAATTCTAGTCAGCCTGGTGTATGACCAAGTGAAGTTAGCCGCCAAGTTTTCCCAACAGGATTGTAAACTAGACAACTTATTAGAAGGTCTAGAGGAAGAAGAAGTTTTTGAGTCTAAATAGTAATGTACTTTTGTCAATAAACTTGTCTCCAGCCGAATTTGTAAAACGATTGTCATGGCAGACTTTCTGCTTCATCCTCCGGAAACCCTAGGTTCGCAGTGTTTCCTAATAATGTATGCTAGGTAAACACCCGAGTATGTTCGAAAACGAGGCAATCCAGTTATAGTTGCTTGAACATACAAGTTGTATTCGGGGAGTTATGTTATATTACATTTGTTTGTAAGAAACATCTTCCAGAGAGAATAGTTCCGTTAAGGGTTCGTTTCTCTGGGTCAGTATGCTGATTTTTGTGCATACCGAAGTTGTGACACTTAAAGATCACAGTACAAATTGTAATATGGGGTTTTGTATTGCAACAAGGACAGTTCGTCTTTTGCTCACCGACCAATCATTCCCTTAAGAACGCTAGCTTTCGGCTTCACCCGTCTGAGGTACACGTCCGGATAACCCGGCTGTAACAATCGCAGAGGTGCTCCCTTTCCCTAGCCAAACAAACGGGAATGTAGGGCATAAGCACAGGAGCCAGACAACCCAGCTTGGCAAAAACTTAAGTCATAAAGGTGCATATAATGGTGGGAAAAAGACATATGTGGGTAGACGACACATATATAGGGTGAGCTTGATGCTCAAAAAGTGATTATAATAAGCTTCTTGTAAAAAGAAGCCCCCATGTATTGTGGGGTGTGTACATTTAAAGATGAATACCCCTCAAGTGTGCGGTTTATCCGAACACACGATGAAAAAACTCGTATAGAAACGAGAAAATAGAAAATAGCGAAAAGGAGAAAAAGAAGGAGCGAGGGGAAAAAGGTACATGCGCGAACTTTAGGCGTAGAACCTTCGAAGCCTTGCCGCGTTCCATGTGTTTGGCTCCAAGCGATTGTCCGAAGCATTGCGAAGACGATAGGCTCCTCCAGTGAGAACTTCATCTATAATAAAGGGACCCTCCCATTTGGGCTTGAGCTTGTCCTTTTTCTTCTCTGGTAGGCGTAGAACGAGTTCCCCGACATTGTAAGTCTTTGCCCGTACTTCTCTGCTTTGGTACCGCCAAGCCTGCTGTTGATAGAACGCGGGACGGGCGTTCGCATCGCGCTCCTCCTCCAGGGCGTCCAGGTCGTCCTGCCGATCGAGCTCGGCTTCTTTCTCTTCATACATGCACACTCGAGGTGCGTCGTGAATAATGTCGCAAGGCAAGACTGCCTCCGTGCCATACACCATGAAAAAAGGTGTGTATCCGGTCGTGCGATTGGGCGTGGCCCACAGCCCCCAGAGTACGGAATCGAGTTCCTTGACCCAGTGTTTGTCTGATTCTTGTAGAGATCGCACTAGTCTGGGTTTGATCCCGCTCATTATCATGCCATTAGCCCGTTCGACTTGACCATTTGTCTGAGGGTGATATACGGAGGCGTAATCGAGTTTAGTACCCAAATTTGTGCACCAAGTTTTCACCTCATCGGCTGTAAAGTTAGAGCCGTTGTCAGTAATAATACTGTGCGAGATATCATAACGGTGTACTACGCCGGATATGAAGTCTATCACCGGTCCGGCTTCAGCTGTTTTGACTGGCTTGGCTTCTATCCAGTTAGTGAACTTATCGACCATAACCAATAAGTATTTCCTCTTATGGCTTCCCCCTTTAAGAGGTCTGACCATATAGAGCCCCCAGACTGCGAAGGGCCAAGTGATGGGGATTGTTCTTAGGGCGGTGGGCGGCATATGGCTTTGATTAGCGAAAAGCTGGCATCCCACGCAGCGCTGTACGAGGTCCTGTGCATCTGCCCGGGCCGTGGGCCAAAAGAAACCCGCGCGGAAGGCCTTACATACAAGGGCCCGAGCTGCGGCATGGTGACCGCTGAAACCAGCATGTATTTCAGCCACGAGCTGCCGTCCCTCTTCTTCGGAGATACATCTTTGAAGGACCCCGGTAGTACTTTTCTTGTACAGTTCTCCTTCGTGAACTTTGTAGGCCTCGAGCGTCAGATGATACGACGGGCCTCGGTCTGATCCTTCGGGAGTTCATTCCTAGTAAGGTAGGCGAGGAAAGGCTCGGTCCATGGGGCAATTATAGCCATGATTTCATGGGCCGATGGCGTCATTTCGGTACCCGAGCCTCCGATAATATCGGAACTGTGTTCAGAATCGGGGGGGGGGGGGG
>LR738715.1:746473011-746526536 GCA_902687465.1 Secale cereale | reverse complement strand
GGGGTGATCGGCTCCTGACTAGTGTTGCCGTTCTCGTCCTGCCACACCACGGATGGTTTGAAGAGCCTTTCCACAAAGGTGTTTGGTGGGACTGGGTCTCGTTTAGTGCCCATGCGAGCAAGGATGTCCGCGGCCTGATTACTCTCTCGAGCCACGTGGTGAAACTCGAGCCCCTCGAACCGAGCTGATATTTTTGAGTACGGCGTTGTGATAAGCCTCCATCTTTAGGTCTTTTGCCTCGAATTCGCCATTTATTTGGGATATGGCGAGGTTTGAATCCCCGCGCACCTCGAGGCATTGTATGCCCATGGAGACAGCCATCCGGAGACCATGCAATAGGGCCTCGTATTCAGTTGCATTGTTGGAGTCTGTGTATAGTATTTGCAGCACATAACAGACTCTGTCTCCTGTGGGGGATGTCAAAACGACACCAGCCTCAAGTACGGCCAGCATTTTAGAGCCATTGAAGTGCGTCACCTAGTTGGAATACATGTTGTACTCTTTAGGGAGTTCGGCCTCTGTCCATTCGGCGACGAAGTCGGCCACATTATTTCAAATGTTAAGAGCTCAATAGCCCATTTGGCGATCCGGCCGATGGCGTCCCGGTTGTTTATAATATCATTAGGTGGTACCTTTGAAGCCACCGTGATTGAGCACTCCTAAAAGTAGTGCCGCAGCTTGCGTGATGCCATAAAGACCGCATATGCTATCTTCTGATAATGCGGATATCGGGATTTGCATGGTGTGAGGACCGTTGATACATAGTATACCAGTTTTTCAGTTAGGCATTTATGCCCCTCCTCTTCTCGTTCAACGACGAGCACCGCGCTCACCACCTGGTGGGTTTCCGATATGTAGAGCAACATTGGTTCCCCGACATTTGGCATGGCTAGGATGGGGTTGCTTGCTAGCAAAGTTTTTATTTTCTCCAGTCCGGCTGTTGCAGCATCCATCCACACGAAGTGGTCGATGCATCGTAGCAGGCTATACAATGGCAGTGCTTTTTCTCCCAGTCTAGAGATAAAGCGGCTCAAAGCTACCACACACCTGGATAGTTTTTGGACCTGCTTGAGGTCAGTTGGTGTTGCCAATTGTGACATGGCCTAGATTTTGGCTGGGTTCGCTTCAATTCCTCTATTGGAAACGATAAAGCCGAGTAGTTTGCCGGCGGGGACGCCGAAAACGCACTTTTCCGGATTGATCTTTATATCATATCTTCGGAGGTTGTCGAATGTAAGGTGTAAGTCGTCCACCCATGATTCAACATGCTTGGTTTTGACGACTACGTCGTCTACATATGCCTCCATAGCTTTGCTGATTTGCTTTTCCAGGCATGTTTGAATCATGCGTTGGTAGGTGGCGCCGACGTTCTTGAGCCCAAAAGGCATAGTGTTGAACCAGAAAGGCCCGTACGGGGTGATAAATGCGTTGCGGCTTGGTCGGATTCCTTCACCTTAATTTGATGGTATTTGGAGTATGCGTCGAGGAAACACAATGAATCGTGTCCCGCGGTTGCATCAATAATCTGATCGATGCGAGGTAGTGGGAAGGGGTCCTTAGGGCAGGCTTCGTTAAGGTCTTTGAAATCGACACACATGCGCCATGACTTATCCTTCTTTGGTACCATGACCAGGTTTGCTAGCCAGTCCGGATGCTTGATCTCTCTGATGAACCCGGCTTCGAGTAGCTTGGCTAGCTCCTCCCCCATAGCCTGTAGCTTGGGTTCGGAAAATCGCCGGAGTGTTTGCTTGACCGGCTTGTATCCCTTCAGTATATTGAGACTGTGTTCGGCCAGCGCGCGTGGGATTCCTGGCATATCCGAGGGGTGCCAGGCGAAGATATCCCAGTTCTCGCGCAAGAACGCTTGTAATGCGGCGTCGACCGTGGGTTCCAGATGTGCCCCGATAGAAGCTTTTTTCTTGGGATCCATCGGGTGGACTTGAAATTTCACTATTTCGTCCGCTGGTTTGAAGGAGGTGGATTTAGGCCTTTTGTCAAGGATCACGTCGTCCCTTCCACTATGGAACGCAGAGCGGTGAGTTCCTCGGCCGCAAGGGCTTCAGACATTACCTCGAGGGCCAGAGATGCGGTTTTATTTTCGGCGCGGAGTTCTATGTCTGGGTCACTGGAGAAAGTGATAACACCACTGGGCCCAGGCATTTTGAGCTTCATATACCCGTAGTGAGGTATAGCTTGAAAGTGTGTGAATGCATATCGCCCTAACATGGCATGATATCTGCTGTTGAAAGGGGCCACCTGGAAGATTATCTCTTCAGACCTATAATTTTCTGGTGTGCCGAATACCACATCCAGTTTAATTTTCCCTGAGCATCTTACTTCCCTGCTGGGGATGATCCCTCTAAAGGATGTATTGCTCTGCTCAATGCGACTCCTGTCCATTTGCATTTTATTGAGCGTGTCCTCATAAATGAGGTTCAGCCCGCTGCCACCGTCCATTAGCACTTTAGTGAGCCGAAAGCCGTCCACGATTGGGTTTAGGACCAATGCGGCTGGTGCCCATACTGAGCGGGACCTTGGTTCGTCATCGGCATTGAAAGTAATTGCCGTATCATTCCAAGGGTTTACTGCTGCTACTTGGCAGACTTCGGCGAGATTGCGGAGCGCCCTTTTGCGCTGATTATTTGATCAGAAGGTCTCGAAGACCGTGAATACTTTGAAATCATCGTCCTCTGAAGAGTACCTTTTTGGGGTATTGTTAGTGAGGATACCCTCCCCGCTCTTGGCCACCTGCTGGAGTATCCAACATGCCCGCAGACTGTGCATTGGTTCGGTATCCGGCGTTGAGTGTATTTGGCAGGGCTTGTCGAGCCATTCTTTAAAGACGGTTTTGTGTCCCATAAAGGGCTTGGTTTTCTTCTCCGCAGGATGATGGTTAGATGTCCCGCGAGGGTGCATCCTTTTTGCCTGCCTAGGAGATGGATTAAAGGCCTGAGGTTCCTAGCGGGCCGTCTGGCTTTTCCAAGCGCTTTCCATTGTGCAGTACTTCTGTACTATGTGTGCCAATCTTCGAAGTGCAGTACGCGATGGTGAATCAGGGCATTAATGATTCCTTCATCCGTACAATTGTTACAAAATACCGAGATTACGTCATCATCGCAGCAGTCTATTATCTTGTTTTTAACAAGGAGGAATCTGGCCTAAAAGTGATGGACTATCTCCTGAGGCTGCTGCCGCACATACATTAGGTCGCATATGTCCGGAGGGCCGGAATTTCTTGGAGAATATTTCTTGTGGTGGGTGGGCGGGATTAAATTCGTGCCCTGACCCACAGCGGAATCTGGAGTTCGAGGGATTTCCTCGTTTGTCAGCCTAGGTTCCGGAGTGTCCGGTGGATTCTCAGGCTTGATGTCCGATTTTGTGTCCGGGGGATAGGTAGTGTCCTCCCGAGGGAGGGTATCCGGATTTCCGAGTTCTTAAACCCGAACATAACTTGTCCTCAACGTAGGAGAGGAGTCATTGTCAGCTTGTTCCTCCACAACTGCTACCTGATGGGTGATCGGTGGAGTTTTAATCTCTCTCTGGTCAGGTTTAAGCCCATCTGATCATAGTCAGCTGAGACCCCCAAGGCGGCGATGCGATCTAGCAGCTCATTCAAAGACGACAGATCTACCGGATCCATCTTGTCGGAGTATTCAAGGCTGATACGAAGAGGGTTTTCGACGACTCGAGGGTTTGCTTTTGGCTTAACGGTCGAACAGGCACCCATGGTGAAGCCGCCAAGCGAGAGGGTTTGCCCAGAAACTAGGGCTCCTCAGAAGGTAATACTGTCATTGATGACAAGGCGATCCATCGAGCCTTTCGACGACATCACAGTGGAAATCTCAATGAAAGCACCAATGTCGGTGTCAAAACTGGCAGATCTCGTGTAGGGGGTCCCGAACTGTGCGTCTAAAAATCGAAGGTAACAGGAGGCAGGGGACACTTTGTTTACCCAGGTTCGGGCCCTCTTGATGGAGGTAAAACCCTACTTCCTTCTAGATTGACTTTGATGAGTATAGGGGTTACAAGACTTGATCTACCTCGAGATCGTAGTGGCTAAACCCTAGATGTCTAGCCTCTATGATTATGCATGCCTCTACGGACTAAACCCTCTGGTTTATATAAACACCGGAGGAGGCTAGGGTTGTACAAAGTCGGTTTACAGAGGAAGGAATCTTCATATCCGCACGCCTAGCTTGCCTTCTACGTCAAGGAGAGTCCCATCCGGACACGTGAGAAAGTCTTCTGTCTTGTATCTTCACGGTCCATCAGTCCGGCCCACGTCACATAGCCCGGATGCCCGAGGACCCCCTAATCCAGGACTCCCTCAGTGGGGCATAGTTGGCATCATGCTAGAACTTGGAGCACCAAGAAGTTGTGTGAGGTGATGACTGCTTGTGTGATCATGCACATTATGATTGTAAAGGGTGATCATCCAGAATGTATCAACGACCAAGGGTTTCAGTTCCCGGGCGACAATGTTGTGTCTGAGCATGGAGGAGCGGCATTTAAACATTTGCATAGTTCACTCAATTCCATCATCAAATGTGTGACTGGAAACTCATATTCAGCTGCAAGATGATTTGGTTGAGCATATGTGGACTCATGCTGGCAATCAATAGATGTATCTTTTTTCACAATTTTATTTTTATTTGGCTTGTAAACTATGATATACTTATTTGGGTTGTGGAATTATGCTATATTTGTTTGCTTGTGAAACTATGCAAAATGTGTGTATATTGGTTGCAAAATGACGGCAAGCCGGCCGCGCGGGCAAATATGGGTTGACGCATTGGCCGAACGGCAGACCCAAACCAAAAATAGGGCGGACGCCGAGCGGGCGCCCGAGCCAAACGGACAAAAAGTGGTCAAAGCGCGCGTCCCTCAAAGGCCAAACCATGTACTTGCAATGATCTAAAGTCGATTCACCAGAATCATGAGGAGGAGATGAAATTTACTTTTTACAATGCTAAGTGTGATCAATTTTTTCATAGTTTATTACAAGCTAGAACATTAGAATATCTCATAATTCACCATCGTTTGAAGAGCTAGAATGGTGTGCTTATTCCAAATATCATAATTCTTTTTCCTCATGGCACTAATTGTAATGTTTTTGACAACAGATACAATCGGACATTAATGAAAAGTAATTGAATTTTTCTAACATGTAAGTTGATAAGAATCTTTTCCCAGTGAATCCCGTGGACTTCGAGTGGAAGAAGATGTTAATTAGGCCCAACATAGTCTAATATGCCAATGAAAATAACATTGTTACCGCTGAACCTAGGAAAAAGAAAGAGGGAGACAAGGTCTTGGAAAGAAATGTTGTATTTGACAAGGAAGTATTGAAGATCAAGATAAAGAATCCTACACTTGGGGGAGACGAGGATCACCCACAAGTGCAAGAGAATTTTCATTTTAAATTTGTCGAGCCCAAGAGTCTGAAAGTTGGCAAGTGGACGAGAATGAAGCTAAAGTGCAGCGCAAGAGACTCAATCCAACTTTTGACATGCTGTTGTCCAAATATGCCAATAAAACAACCAGTTATAGCTCTAACCGACAATCGCATTGTAATCATTGAAGATCATCTTTGAAGCAACAACTTTAGCATCATGCAAGGCCATGTGGGCCATGGGCATCGGCACCATTGATGGCGACACCTCCCTATGTGCCATGTTACATGTAAGACTTCGACAAAGGATGGGGGCAACCCTAGTGGCTCCTTATTCTTTTCGTCCGGGGTGGGTAGCACCTAGGAAGCAAACTTGTGAGAGGCTCTCTTATCATACACGAGGCCATTTGAGCCATGTTGCTAATCATCCAAGGCAAGCTTCTTGAAGCAATGTCAAAAAGCAAGTGTGACGTGCAAAATCTCTCGATGCTGAAATTCTAGAATCCTACAAGCAAAAGGAGAAGAATACTAGTGAAAATTTTGTTATGATAAGCACTAAGCAATTGGATATCAAAGAGTTGATTGTTGTTGGCAATTCGACTATTTTTAACGATGATATGGTACACTTCTTCCTTCACAACTTGCAGTTTTTGGGGAAACTCTAGATCGTGTGATCAAGCGATGGTGACACTTTTGCATTGTCTTCCTCCTCAGAGGCACCTTTTTATGGAGTTGTGCATCAATTGGAGGGACCATGGGTTTATGATGGTGTTCACGTTGAGGCTTTGTGCTGCAAAGACGACCAAGGTTGTGGTAGTTGGCTCTTCGGTGCATCCCTGGGGTTGACTCGGTATGTTTCTCACTGTGAAGTCGGAGGTGCAGCGACGAGGTCCAGCTGGCGACGATGAAAATTGACAAGTGTTTTTATGATCTTCCGCAGTGCCAAGCTCGCTCACTCATTCTCCATAGCTCATCATCAGAATCGGAGCCGCACTACAGTCGACTCGTGTAGTTGATTGCTTGACATGATTCTTCATGTGGATGATCACGACCTTTGTTGTGTGGACTTTCTTGGCGGTGGTTTGCGGTTAAGTAAGAGTCACTTGCTTGGGGAGAAGTGATGACGATGATGCCAATGCACAACCTAGAAGATGGTTTCTTCTTCGTGGTGTGTGATGTTTTTGTTGCATGCCTGGTTAGCGGGGTGTGATGATTTTTACCTGGTTTCCACTAATTAACTAGGCAAAAGAAGAACCTCGTTGCAATAGTGGAGAATGAGCATAATTGGAGCCCCTATGCACCCATTTACCATGGGTTCAATTTTATAAATGACGATGTACTAAAAAGTGTATTTCTTACTTTCTAGTATTGATTATCAACATAATTGAAAGACAATGCATAAATACAAAAATATAGCAATCAAAATGCTCACTATAACAAAAAAATGATAAGAAAAGGACTAGAAATGACAAAACTTGGAAAAGATGTTTTGCATTAACAAATTCTAAAATACATTGTCAAATACTAACGTTCAGTAACTTGCACGAATTTGTCCATAGTATACATGTATGACAAATACAACAATTCAAGCATGAAATATTGCCTAAGAGAATAAATATACACCAATTATAAAATTTAAAACCCTAGCCAAAGCCCTACATTTTGCCAAGACGCATATAAGTTTGAATGACGCTTCATGTATGTACGATGTCGCAAATCAAGTCGTTGGTGGGTAGAACCAAACGATTTTCAACATACATAAATTGGGCACATCCGTGGTACATATAGTATTTCGTATCATTCTACTGGCTACAAGTCAACCGAAAAGTGACAAGAGTTAAGAGCATCTCCAACAGTCGCGTCAAACTAGCGCCGCGCTGCAAAATTGCCCGTTTTAGCGCGCGCGCAACCGATATAGTTGCTCCAGCGGGCGCGCAAAAACAACGCGCGGCATATGTAGTTCAGCGCGCGGGCCGAAGCTCAATCGCGCGCCGCTTATTTGCTGCGCCCGCTCCCGCGCGCTCGCTCGCAACTCCCACCCCCATCCAGCCGCGCCGCCGCCGTCGGCCGCGCCACCCGGCGACCATTCCGGCGCTTCCCCGGCCTATCCCCGCCCCGCGGCGGCTTCTCCGCCACCCCCTCTCTTGTCCCGCCGCCCCTCGCGCGCGTCCCTCCTCCGACGAACAGTGCCCGCGCGCTCGCTGCCGCTCGGCGCCCACAAGGTGTTCAACAAAATGCCTAGAAGGTATGTATTGCTCAAAAGCCATGAATTTCGTGCATGTTGATTGTAGTTTTTATAGCATAGTATTGAACATTGTAGATGAGTTCGTCATATGATTCTTCCGAAGAAGAATTTTATATGGAAGAGGAGGAGGATCTTGCAATGATCCTAGCTATGCATATCAATAAAAAACCGAAGCACGGTGGTTCGGTTATGGGTCGGCAGAAAATTTGGAGGGATAGGATCGATCCCACAACAGATTGACCAGGCATTATTTTGCGGAGAATCCCACATACCCCGAGTCGTATTTTCGTCGCTGGTTTAGGATGAGCACCGAGTTGTTCAGGCGCATTGCAGAGAAACTAGTAAGACATGACCGCTTTTTTCAGCAAAGGAGGAATGCCGCTGGAGAGCTCGGGCATAGCACCTTTCAGAAGGTGACAGCCGCTTTGCGTATGTTGGCGTACGGTATACCGGCTGATCTAGTTGATGATCACTTGGCTATGGGTGAGAGCCAAGCCATCATGTGTGTCAAGCGCTTCGTAGTCGGAATTTTGCAAGTGTTTGGCGAGGAGTATTTGAGATCTCCCAATACTGAAGACGCCGCAAGGCTGTTGGCGATGAACAAAACTCGCGGCTTTCCTGGCATGCTTGGCTCAATAGATTGCATGCATTGGAGTTGGAAGAATTGTCCAAAGGCATGGCATGGGCAATTCCACGGCCAAACAAAGGGTTCCACTATAATCCTTGAAGCGGTGGCCGATCAAGAGACTTGGATTTGGCATGCATTCTTTGGAATGCCTGGATCTTTGAATGACATCAATGTTGTCAACCGGTCACCATTGATGAATAAGATTGCAAATGGTGAGTTGCCACCGGTGTAGTTTGTAGCAAATGGTCGTACATACAACTATGGCTATTATCTAGCGGATGGCATCTATCCAAAGTGGCAAACCTTTGTCAAGCCGTTGAAAAAGCCAGAAGGTAAGAAAAATCTTGATTTCCACAATGCTCAGGCGGCGGCTAGAAAAGATGTGGAGAGAGCTTTTGGGATTTTGCAAGCCCAATTTGCTATTGTGAGAGGACTGGCTAGATTTTGGGATCAAAAAATGCTTTGGTACATCATGCATGCTTGTGTGATCATGCATAACATGATCATCGAGAATGAGCGTGGCCAAGATGTAGACTACTCTCAGTATGAGCTCTTGGGACATCTCGTGCGAGTGCAACGGAGGGCTGAAAGGGTGGCCCGTTTTGTTGCCTCCTATCATGCCATTCGACGTCCCGCAGCGCATAATGATCTTCAGAAGGATCTCATTGAGGAGTGGTGGGCACGGAATTGACGACAAAGAGCATCATGATTTGTGCGTTCGATATTGTATTGTTGAACTATTTGTTGTGTTTATTGCACTATTTGTTGTATTGAACGATAAACTGTTTGTCTGAGTAGTAATAACGAAATTGAACTATTTATTTTTGTTTGTGTTTGATCTTTTTGCTTCTGTTTTGGAATGCATATGTTGTTTGTGCGAGAGTCGCGCGCTGCTGGAGCTGCGCGCGCGCTGCTTTTTAGCGCGGCTGCTGGAGCCAGCGCTGCACACCGCGCCAAATCAGGCGATGGGCGCGCGGCAAAGCAGTTTTTAGCGCGCGGCGCTGTAATGCCCCAGATGTAACACTTTCTCAATATGGCAATATATAAACTTTGGCTTCATCAATTCCATTCCGGGCTCTCCTTTCATTTCGGGTTCTTCGTTTTGTCGTGTGCGTGTGTGCATTTCATCCATGTCATGTTGTCATGTGCATTGCATTGCATTTGTGTTGTCACTTGCATCCGGTCCCACTCGTCTCTTCCCGTTGTCCGTTTCGAGTTCCGACGCTCACACACGTGCCCGTGGCATCCCCGAGCCCTTCTTTCGTGTGTGACCGTGTAACGTTTTCGGAATGACGTGAGACTTGTCGTGCGATGTTGTTTTGGTACGTGTAGGCCGCCTGTCAAGTTTCGTCGCGTTTGGAGTTCGTTTGGTACTCCAACGGTTAACCTCGAGGGCTAAAAGAACCTCTTCTTTGAGGCCCAAGACCCCCCTCCACAACAGCCCACTAGCCCAACACAACCACTCCCATCATCTCGATGGTCGAATTGTGATCGCGTGGCCGAAAACCGCTCCCCATTTGGAGTCTCCTAGCTCCTTGTGCCTATAAAAACGTCCCCCATGTCATTTTTCGTCCAAAAACCCTAGTTCCACCGCAACCGTCGCCGCCGGACACGTCCGGACGGACCGGACACGTCCGCTCGGATGCACCGGACCAACCACCTCCTGCCATGTGTCCCGTCGCTGTTCCCCACCGCGCCGGCCCGCGAGGCCCGACGCGGGCCCTCCGCCGCCGCTTTCGGGCCGAGCCCCATGCCGCGCCGCCCCGCTTCTTCTTCCTCGCCGGTCCCCGCCGCTCCGCCGGCCAGCTACCGAGCCGCCGCCTCCGTCGCCCGCCGGCCACCTCGGGCCAGCGCCGCCGCCCACCGGTGCCCGAGTGCCCGAGCGCCCCGCCGCCCGCGCCGAACGCCCCCGCCGCCGATCTCTCCGTCGGCCACGTCGCCGCGCGCGAGGCCCTCGCCGCCGGGCGCCCAGGAGCCCAGCCGCCGGCCGCCGCTCGTCGTTCCTCCGGCCATCGCCGGCCGGGATCGAGGCCCGCGGCGTCGGATCACCGATCCAGATCTCCAGCCGCCGCCGCGGACAAACCCTAGCGGGCCCGCGGACCTGCTTCGCCCGCGACCCGCTCCGCGCCCCCGCCCGATCTGTGGTTCAGACCCAATCCGCGAGGTGACCCCCCTGTTTTTTTGCCAAGTCTTTTTTGAATTTTGTTGTCTGATGGCATTTTGGGATGGCTATATCTTTTTGTGTGCATGTCCAAATTGTGCATATAATATGTCAAAATGACCGTGGTGATGTATACTATGTTTTGTCCCATTCTGTCATGCATGTTTGAGTTCATCTAGATGTCTTAATCTTCATGACAAGAGTGCTACTTGATATAAACTGCTGCTACTTGTTATTTCCATGCCATGTTTGAGATGTGATAAGTTGGTGCATGTTTATCCAAATGAAGCAAATGAGATGTCAAAATGTTCATCATGAGATGCTCTACATGTTGGGTGCTGTAGCATGCATGTTAGGGTTCTTATTGCCATGTTAATCTCTGTTGCAAAAGTGCATGTGGCTGTTAAGTTTTGTAACATGTTATGAGATCCTGATTTGAAGAGCTCGTTGCTATTGTTGGGTTTGTCCCCTTGTCACATGCCTATATGTTTTAGAATCTTCATAATGTGGTCTTTGCTGCAGTGCAAACCATTTTCCATGATATGCCTTGAGGCGACTTAAACATGCTTGCAAACATGCCATGCCAACTTAACTGTTTTAACACTTAGTGAAATTTCACCAAGTCTGGAATCTGTCATATCCTGATGCTATGTTTGCTTGATGCCCTAGGCAAATCCATGTTAGTTTTGGGGTGGCCATTGATCATTCCTTGCTGCATATGTTGTTGTCTATCCAATAATGCCCTTACTTGCTCATATGGCTTGTTGTAGCTTATTTAATTCTTGCTCCCAAGTTGCAATAAAATATTATTGTCAGGTTTTTAATGTCATGATCAAAATGTTGTAGCTTGTTGCTATTGATCCATGCCTCCTATTGAGTTGCTCCAATGGAGTTGTTTGCTGTAGGATATGTCTACTTCATGTCCATGCTTGTTGTCACCATGTTTGAGTGCTGTAGAGTATATATTTCTTGCTCCAAAGTTGCTATGTGGCTGTTAATTTCAGCCTTGCATTGTTTCTTGTTTCGAGTGTATGTATTGAACCGTTGCTCCGTTTTGAGTGTGCCCTGTATGAAAGTTGTGTGATTTTGCATGTAGAATCATAATATCATCTTGTTTACATGTTTGGAGTATGTTTGCTTGATGTTTGGGTGCATCTTGCACTGTTTCCATGCTTAACTTGTTTTGCTCATATCTTTTAGACCGTAGCTCCGTTTTAAACAAAATTTATATGAAACTTGACTAGAATTTCGTGTAGATCATCTTGGTGCATGTTAACTTGCTGTTTAACAACTTTAACTTAAGGTTTGTTCAGAGCTGGACCATTTTCAAACTATGCATATGAGGACTTACCGGATTCGCTATATGTGGATTCCGACCTCATTTAAACTTGTTGACTTGTGTTGTTTCTCTGTGCTTCCTACCTTGCCATGTTTTGCATCATATATAGACTTGTCTTGCATCATGCTTGCTTGAGCACATTGTCATGATCTTGTGTTGTTTCTCTGTGCTTCCTACCTTGCCATGTATTGCAGCATATATAGATTTGTCATGCATCATAAGTGCATCATGTTGATTGTGCATTGCACCTTGTTTGATTTCATGCCTCGTGTGTTCTTGTGTTGAGTAGAGCCGGAAGCCGAGACCGAGAACGAGAACGAGGTTACTACCGAGGTTGAGTACGAGGAGCCGGCTTACGATCCCATCGACGACTCGACATGCAAGATGACCTAACCCAGATATCACTACTATCTTTGCCTATTGCTATATGTCTCGCTCTTTAGCTCATTGCCTCGATGCCCATGTTTGTTTGTCAGCCTCCTATTGTAACCATGAATCTGTCTAACCACCCAACCTAGCAAACCTTTGTTTGGCTAAGTAAGCTTCGCTCAGCCCCTCTTATAGCATTGCTAGTTGCAGGAGAAGATTTGAAGATTCTTGCTTCATGATGAAGTTATTGTTGGGATATCACACTATATAAGCTCTTAAACTAAATCATCTATATATTGGTAATGGGTGGAAGGCTAAGACTCTTGCTTGGTGATTTGTTCCACTCATGCCGCCCCAGGAACCGTATAAACCGGTGTTATGTTCCTTGATTATGCGTTCCTAACATGGTTTGGGTTATGGGACCCCCTCGATAACCTGCTTAGCGCTAAACCTTTTCCAGCAAGGCCCGACATTGGTACTCCATTTGTGTCGTGGAATTGGCACGGCAGATGTACGGTTTAGAGGACTTAGGTGTGGAGCCATCGCGCGGGTTAGCTTGAAGAGGTTAAAGCACACAAAGAACACAGAGGGTTTATACTAGTTCGGCCCCTTCGATGAAGGTAAAAGCCTACGTCTAGTTGGTTTGGTATTGCTTGGGCGTCAATCAACAGGGAGCGGATTGCTTGCCTGTGTCTCAACAGGCTGTTGCTTGCCCTTGAACCGTCGCCGGGTCGTCCCTTTATATAGGAGGCGACGCCCGGTCTGGTTTACAGAATCCCGAGGCCGGCTCATAATCGTGTCCGCCTCGGTCTCTACTCTTTCTACCTTACACCTCAAGTTACATGATAGGACGGTTCATAAACCGTAGATTTTACACATGGGCCCTAAGCCTCTATGGGCCGTAACCTCCGGTTCATATTCTACTGGGCTTATGATAATACAACTATGTAAGTGTAATCCGGACCTGCCTAGCCGGTTTATACCTGCTAGTAATATCCCTGACATTAGGCCCCAGATTGATTTGAACTTGTTCATGTCAGTCTTCTAAGTCTTGCATAAATTTCTTCTCTGTAACTTCTCTGCTTTGTAAACCGGCTATGACGTCATCTCCAGAAATCATCTCAATCTGTCATGACATCACCTCCGCATTTATTGCTCACCTCTGTTTGCTACCTTTGTTAAATGATATCCCAAAGATCGAGGCGACAACGGAATCTTTATCCAATCTCTGACCTCCTTGATTCCCGCGCTTGCCGTTTCACCTCACCAGCTTTATAAATACCGCTGAGTCCTGTCCTTTTTCTTCCTTCCGCACTTCGTCTTCCTCCGTCGCCCGAAACTGCACCGCCGTTCTTCGAGCCCGTCGCCGTTGTCAAGCCAGGCCGCTGCATCACCCTGAACCGTATCCAGAGCACTCCGCCGCCGTCTTCTTCTTTCTCAGGTACTCCTTCTTTCTCATTGTAGATCTCAATCTAGGGTTCCTCCCTGGCTTCTGCCATGAAACCTCGAAGCTTGCTGTTCATCCCTGTAGGTTACACTTGCAGTAGATTCAAACCTTGGATTTGTTTCGAATGCGCTCCTGCTCCATGGTTTAAACCTTATATTCGAACCTTAGATTCAAACCTTAGATTCATTTGGTCTGTAGAAACCCTTCGTGGTTCTTCCTGTATAAGACTTGCATATATCTCATCTTTTTCTTACGTCTCAGATCCATTTTTACTTTATCCTTCTGTAAAAACATGTTTCTTTGTCTTGTAGATCTGTAAGCTACTTACCGGTTTAACCAGTCGCATATTCTTGTAAAGAATGTCATAAGCCCGACGGTTTAGCCTCCTCTTTTCTGTTATCATCAACCGGTAGCAGTTCGCTTCATATCTGCTTCCGGGTTGTTAATGCCATTAGTCCCTTGTCTAAACCGTCGATATAATTTGATGTTACGCTCTGGTTTATGCTTTAGCAATTCGTAATCCGGATTTTGCACTATATCTTCCAGCGTTTCCTTTAGTCGAGATGACTGCCAAGCAGTCGTTTGTTGCAACTGGGCCCCTTCCCGCATTACAGAAGAAGATTTAACCAACGCCGCTTCAATTGGTCTTTTGGGCCCCCAAGCGGTTCTGAAATGGCGGGCCCCAGGAGATGAGTGTCCACCTACCCCTAAAGAAGGAGAAGTCATCGTTTTCTTTGATCATATGGCCCGGGGTTTTAGCCCTCCCGGTTCAAATTTTTTCCGGGATGTGCTGGCCGCTTTTCAGCTTCATCCTCAAGATATAGGTCCGAACTCTATATCAAACGTTTGCAATTTTCAAGTCTTCTCGGAAGCATACCTTCAAGAAGAACCATCAGTGGATCTGTTCCGAGACTTTTTCCACTTAAACCGGTGCACAGAGTTTACTGCTGGACCGCATCAAGAGTTGGGCGGTGTTAGCATTCAAAAGAGAAGAGATGTGACCTTCCCTCACGCTGCTCTCCATACACACCCCAAGGAATGGAACCAATCATGGTTCTATTGTAAAGATACCTCGCCTGAAGGAGAAAACCAACTGCCGGGTTATCATGCCCATCGTCTACCTGAAGATCATCCCCTGCCGCAGCGCCATAGTGCTCCAGAACGGGCCCGGTTCGCCCCTCAGCTTGCTAAGCTTAGGGCCTTTATGGCCAACGGTTTAACCGGAGTAGATTTTGTTCGTTGTTGGCTTTCCTGGAGCATCCTTCCACTGAGCCGGCGTTCCAGCCTGATGTGCCGGTATACCGGAAAAACGGATGACCCTCAATGCCATATTGACATAATACTTCCTGAGAAAGAAGTCACTGAATCCGAAGAAAATGCTTAACATCTCCCTGGAAGAGTGCAGCCAGACCGGATTGGCTCCATTCTATGAAAACAACAAACCGCCAGCAGTAAGTTCTTTCTGATCTCTTCTGCTTTTTTTGATCCATCCATATCAATTGTCTTCTATTAATTTTGAATCCTCTGCACAGGCCAACGACCCCTTCTCGAAGAGAAAACCTCAAGATAAGTCAGGCAAGCAGCCACGCCGGAAGACATATGCTGTCAAGAAGAAAAAGGCGGCCGCTGCCTCCGGTTCACATCCTGAGGAAGATGATCCGGATTCCGAGGTATGAATTGATCCTAATATGTTTTAATCTCCCTTTATCCAAATTTATGTTAATAGTGTCTTTTCACAGTATTTGGCTGAAGGAAGTAAAGCGGCGGAAGTTGAGCTATTCTCTCTTTCTTCAGACTCAGAACCACCGGCGCCCAAAATCCATCGGGCGTCCCGGAAATACCATTTTTCTCATACTTACACTCAATTGGATCCCAAATTTCTTTTGAAGAAGCAGCAGCATGAAGCACGCCGGACTACGCGCCATAGTGGCCATGTAGTAGAATCCTCTGGAATATCTCTTACTCTGGCTCGCAGGCGCCGCTCTGAGGTTTTACTTTTTCCAACTCTTCTTCATCCAAAGGCCGGGCTTATACGTAAACCGCTTAAATCGTCTGATCCTAACTATCAGGAGACTCCTTTGTCCTCTTCTGGCGAGTCAACCGCCACCCAGGTCCCTGTGCTGAAGACCGTGCCTGGGTAAGTGCTTTTCAATATCCGGTTTATATTTGTATTTTTTCCTTGATGATTCTCATTGTTCCTTCAATTTTCTCCAGCAAGCCCAAGCCTAGCAAGAGGGCGAAAGCCACCAAAGAAGCTACCGAGACTGCTACCGCTGAACCGGCAGCTAATCCGGATGAAGTCATCCCTCCAGAGAACGATCCTGCAACTCAGTTTGATGACCCTGTTCCCATGGATCATGATGACACTGTTGCTCCGGAGAATATTAATACGGAGAATGTAGTTGATCCGGCTAGTCCAGTCCGGGTTAGCCCTCATCGGGCTAGTCCGGCTCCTGTTTGTCCGTTGCCTATAGCTGCCCCTTCTCAACCAACTACTGCTTCTTCCCCGGACGTTCAGATAACCGGTTTAGGTTTTACCGCTCCTGCTGATCCCATCGTCTTGGCCAAACATACTGCCAAAGAGGAGAAGCTTCAACAAGAGAAGGGCAAGTGGAGCACAGACTTATCCAGCTATGCCCAATTAAGTGCCCAGGAGCTTTATTCCGGGTATTTGAACCGGCTTCATACCAGCCGCGATTATGAATCAGGGTTGGTTGCTATGATGAAGGATAAATACGAGGTAACTTGTTTTGGGTATATGAAGTATTATGTTCCTGGGACTTGTCTGAATTTCTCTTTTAATACTTCAACTGTACATTAGCCCCCAAGCGTCAAGTGGATAACTTGTTTATATGCTTGAGACTTGCCTGAATTGTCTTTTACTCCATTTGATTTCCTTGTAGGCTGACTTGACCCGGAGGGCTGCAGAGGTAACTGAGCTCCGGAATAGACTGGCTGCTACCGAAACAGCTTCTGCCAAAGCCAAGGAGGAGCTTGCGCTGAGCTTAACCAATGCAGAAAAGTTGAAAAAAGACTTTGAAGCGGAGCAGTCAGCCTGGGAGGTGCAGAGGAACGCTCTTGAGAAAAGAGCAAAGGATGCTGAAGCTGCCCTTAATCCGGTGACGCAAGAGCTGACCGGTTTAAAACAGTAAATAGAACTTATGACCTCTGCTATCTTTGGTGAGCACTCAATTTGCATATATTTTCATCTATGCCATCTTTGTTCCGCTCCGGTTTAACTTTAACAATCATATGTAGGGCGACGCATAACTCATCTTGGAGATGACATTCGCAAGAAGCTCAAGGCCTCTTATACCTTGGTGGAGCAGCTGTATTCCGGCGCTCAAAGGATTATAAGTGCAATGTCTCATCAGAAAGCAACCCCAACTACTATCCAAGGTACCTTGGAGAAGCTGTCCATCCTGCCTGTGCGTTTGGTGGAAGTGAAGAAATCTGCTGCAAGGGCCGGTTCACTTGTAGCACTAACTCGGGCCAAGGCATGGGTTCCAGATTTTGATCAGGAGGAAGCTATGAACGGATATCCCGGTACTAAGGAAGATGGATCTGCCTTCGCTGGCCAGGACCTCCGTGCTTTAACGAAGGAAATGCGCCCTCTTGCTAGCAAGCTTGCTGATGAAGCGGATCTGACCAGGTATCATCCGGCATATGACTTAGAAAATGAACGGGTGGACCTGCCGGTTTATGATACCGAGAATCTAATCCCGCCAGTGCGTGCCCATACTTTCGCTCCAGATATTGATCCGTCCGATCTTATTACTGAGTAAATGTACTTCCGTGCACTATCCAAGATTGACTGGCGCGTAACTGACTTCCAGCCGCTTCAAGAAGACTAAGAAGTTTCGGAACAAGCCGATCCTCAGCCTTCACAACAGGAAGAAGAAGCATAAGCCGCTCAGTTTAACTCTTAGCTGCTGTAATCTGTTGCCAGAAAACTTTAATCCGTTCAGGCCTGCAAGTGCCTTGTAATAGGATAGTTCGAAACATTGTTTGTCTTAATTCGGATGTCGCAGCTTGACTTGGCGTCTGCCACTTTTAATCCCTTGCCTGCTATGGTCGATCCGTTTATGTTATCTGTATCTGCAGAAACAAAGCTAAAAGATGTCCTGGCGGTTTACCACCGGACCAATTATATTGCTCCCATGGGCAAATATTGAAAGAGTATCTGCTTTATACCCAAAAAATACTTCATACCTTTAATTAAGCGTGCTTGGCATCCTTAATCCGGTAGGCGTTATTGAACGTGTAGATTCTGATGAGGCTCTTGGCCCTCTTGGCGTTTGTCCAATGATTGTTCCGGGTTATGATAAACGTGCCGGTTTAAATCATGCTGGTATTCTATGACCCAGACTTTTGTAGATATGTGGTCAACTTTGAAGTTGCCCAGTTCCGGATCAAAAACCGCAGAAAACTTTGAATAATCACAAAACACAAAACACCGTTGCAAATAAGACCATGTAGTCGAGGCTTTTTGCGAGCTTCCAGGCTCCATATTTGCCAATCAATGGATGCGACCCAAGGAGCTATGATTCATTTTGCCAATCAATGGACGTGATCCAAGGAGCTATGATTCATTTTGCCAATCAATGGGTGCAATCCAAGGAGCAATGATTTCTTTTGCCAATCAATGGATGTAATCCAAGGAGCGAGAACGTATTTTGCCAATCAATGGATGTAATCCAAGGGGCGATGATTTCTTTTGCCAATCAATGGATGTAATCCAAGGAGCAAGAACTTATTTTGCCAATCAATGGATGTAATCCAAGGGGCGATGATTTCTTTTGCCAATCAATGGATGTAATCCAAGGAGCAAGAACTTATTTTGCCAATCAATGGATGTAATCCAAGGGGCGATGATTCGAAGACGATCATATAGACCGGACCAGAAGGGATTAAGCGAGGATTCGAATGGATCCGTAGCCCCCTAGTGACCGTGGAGGTAGGGTACCTATGAAAGAGTTGCGCTTGAAAGGCAAGTCCTGGTTGGTCCCTTATAGAATTGTCCTACATAGCAAAATAGACTAATCAAAGTATCTGAGTTAACTCCCATAAGACACTTATTTAGAAGAAAAAAGGTTGATCCCTCCGAGTTAACTCCCATAAGACACTTATTTAGAAGAAAAAAGGCTGATCCCCCTGTTTACCAGGGGTGCCGGTTTATTTATTAATCATAATATATATAGGATACATGAAGCGGAGCTCATGGCTCAAGTGTAGTAAGGCCGTAAGAGAGCAATATTCCACGGCCTCTTCGTCTCTTCCTCTGTTGTCCGTGAGTCTTTGTGTTCTCGAACGTCCACCAGGTAGTATGAACCGTTATGTAGGTTCTTGCTGACCACAAAGGGTCCTTCCCAAGGTGGGGATAGCTTGTGCATATCTGTCTGGTCTTGTATAAGCCGGAGTACCAGGTCCCCCTCCTGGAACGTCCTGGTCTTAACCCGGCGACTGTGATATCTGCACAGGTCCTGCTGATAAATTGCAGATCGTGCTGCTGCTATGTCACGCTCTTCGTCCAGCCGGTCTAAGATGTCATGTCTTGCTTGCTCATTAGCTGCTTCAACATAAGCTGCCACCCGTGGGGAGTCATGCCGGATATCACTTGGAAGAACCGCTTCAGCACCGTACACCATGAAGAAGGGTGTATAGCCTGTAGACCTGTTAGGCGTAGTGTTGATGCTATAGAGGACATACGGTAATTCCTCAACCCAGCACCCTGGTGTTCTTTGTAAGGTAGTCATAAGCCGGGGCTTGATGCCTCGCAAGATCTCTTGGTTGGCCCTTTCGGCTTGACCATTGGATTGTGGGTGAGCTACTGAAGACACATCCAGGCGAATATGTTCCCTTTGGCAAAACTCTTCCATCTCTCCTTTAGATAGATTGGTGCCATTATCAGTAATAATGCTGTGTGGAAAGCCGAACCGGAAAATTACCTTTTTGATGAATTTAACCACTGTTACCGCATCACACTTACTGACAGGCTCTGCCTCAATCCATTTTGTAAACTTGTCCACTGCCACCAACAGGTGAGTTTTTTTATCTTGGGATCGTTTAAAAGGCCCAACCATATCAAGCCCCCAAGTCGCAAACGGCCAAGTAATTGGAATCATCCGTAGCTCCTGTGCCGGAACAAGAGCACAACGTGAAAATTTCTGACAAGCGTCGCATTTCCGGACTAGATCCTCCGCATCAGCATGGGCTGTTAACCAGTAGAACTCGTGACGAAAAGCCTTGGCTACCAGCGATTTTGAACCGGCGTGATGACCACAATCCCCTTCGTGTATCTCTCGAAGAATATCATTGCCTTCTTCCGATGATACACAGCACTGAAACGCTCTAGAAACGCTGCTGTGATGAAGCTCTCCGTTAACAATGGTCATAGACTTGGATCGCCGGATTATCTGTCTAGCTTCAATCTCATCATCTGGCAACTCTCCTCGGCTCAGGTACGCCAAGTAAGGTAGTGTCCAGTCCGGAATGACATGAAGTGTTGCAACCAGCTGTGCTTCCGGATCAGGAACAGCCAAATCCTCCTCCGATGGTACCTGAACTGATGGACTGTGTAGCTCATCCAAGAAAGTATTCGGCGGCACCGGTTTACGCTGAGAACCCAGCCGGCTTAGAGCATCGGCCGCTTCATTTTTCCGCCGGTCTATGTGATCCACCTAATATCCTTTGAAACATCCTGCAACTGCTTCAACTTCTCGCCGGTAAGCTGCCATGAGAGGGTCTTTAGAGTCCCACTTGCCAGATACTTGTTGCGCCACTAAATCCGAATCACCAAAGCACTTGACCCGGCTCAAGTTCATCACCTTAGCCATCCGCAGGCCATGAAGCAGTGCTTCATATTCAGCCGCATTGTTAGTGCAAGGAAACATTAGTCGGAGGACATAACAAAACATGTCACCTCGTGGGGAAGTTAACACGACTCCAGCCCCCAAGCCTTCTAATTGCCTTGAACCGTCGAAGTGAATGGTCCAGTATGTATGATCCGGCTTCTCCTCTGGTGCTTGCAATTCTGTCCAATCATTGATGAAATCTACCAATGCTTGGGATTTAATAGTAGTACGTGGTACATACTTCAATCCGTGTGGGCTAAGCTCAATGGCCCACTTTGCTACTCTGCCAGTGGCTTCTCTGTTCTGGATTATATCCCCCAACGGAGCTGAGCTAACAACAGTGATTGGGTGGCCCTAGAAGTAGTGCTTCAATTTCCGGTTTGCCATGAACACGCCATACACCAGCTTCTGCCAGTGTGGGTACCTTTGCTTCGATTCAATTAGAACCTCACTGACGTAATAAACCGGGCGCTGAACCGGATATTCCTTGCCTGCTTCTTCGCGCTCCACCACAATTGCCACGCTAGCTGCACGGGCGTTGGCGGCTACGTATAGCAGCAGCGGCTCGTTGTCAACAGGGGCAGCAAGGACCGGCGGTTCTGCCAATTGCCGCTTCAGGTCCTCAAATGCAGCGTTCGCAGCATCACTCCATATAAACCGGTCTGTCTTTTTCAACATTTGATAAAGCGGAATTGCCTTCTCTCCCAAATGGTTGATGAATCGGCTTAACGCTATAATCCGGCCAGCTATGCGCTGGACATCATTGATACAAGCTGGTTTAGTCAAGGATGTGATCGCTTTGATCTTCTCCGGATTGGCCTCTATTCCTCTGTTTGACACTAAGAATCCAAGGAGCTTGCCTGCTCGAACACCAAAAACGCACTTCTTCGGATTAAGTATCATCTTATAAACCCGGAGATTGTTGAAGGTTTCATTTAGGTCCTATATTAGCGTCTCCTCCTTCCTTGACTTTACAACGATGTCATCCACATAAGCATGGACATTTTTTCCGATCTGCCCCTTAAGGCAGTTCTGCACGCAACGCTGGTAAGTTGCTTGGGCACTCTTGAGCCCAAAGGGCATAGATACATAGCAGAAGGCTCCAAAGGGAGTTATGAAGGCTGTCTTCTCCTGGTCCTTAACTGACATCTTGATCTGGTGATACCCTGAATATGCATCCAAAAAACTTAGCCGCTCACATCCTGCCGTAGCATCAATGATCTGATCAATACGGGGGAGAGCAAAAGGATCAGTTGGACAAGCCTTGTTTAGGTCTGTGTAATCCACACACATCCTCCACTTTCCATTTTTCTTTAACGCCAGAACCGGATTAGCCAACCACTCCGGATGGAAGACCTCAACTATGAACCCTGCAGCCAATAGCCTCGCCACTTCCTCACCTATAGCCTTGCGCCTTTCTTCGTTGAAGTGGCGCAGATACTGTTTGACCGCTTTGAACTTCGGATCAATATTAAGACTATGCTCAGCGAGTTCCCTCGGTATACCTGGCATGTGTAATGCCCCGGATGTAATACTTTCCCTTTTGGGTATATAATAAATCTCCGGCTTCATCTATTTCCATTCCGGGTTCTTTGTCTTTCGGGCTTTCGTCGTTTTGTTGTGTGAGTGTGTGGCATTCATTCATATCATGTAGACAGGTGCACTGCATTGCATTTGTGTTGTGGGTTGCATCCGGTTCCGTGTGTTTCTTCCCGTTGTCCGTTTCGCGTTCCGGAGCTCCCTCACGTGTCCGTGACGTCCCGTAGGCCTACTTTGTTGTTCGGGCGTTTTTCGTTACCGGTGTGCCGCGAGGTTGTGTTGTGTGTTGTTGTTTTGTTGTGTGCAACCCGCCTCTCAAATCTCGTCTCGTTTGGACTCCGTTGACTTTTCCATCCGTTGCCCGTGTGGGTCCGAAGTGCCCTTACTTCGTGTCCCGGAAATACCCCTACTGCTTTCTTTTATCTCCGTCTAGGCCTTTTAAATCAACCCCCGCGATCGGATCCGTCGGATCGCGATCGGAGGGCTCCTAGCGCCCCTAAACTCCTCCTAACCCTAAAATTCTGCTACATATAGACCCCCCTAGTCTATTTTTGGGCCTCCCTATTCCTTCTTCTTCCTCCTCTAGATCCACTTTCTTTTTTTTTTCCTTTCTTCTCAGATCCAAAGTTTCTCCCGGATCCCGAGGGGATCCACCGAAGGATCCTTCGATCCAAACCAGCGCCGCCGCCGGGTTTCCTCGATCTGATCGCGCGAGTCAACGCGCTCGTTCGACCGCAACCTCGTCCGCGCCAGGCGGACCAGATCGCCGCACCGCGGCCCGTACGTCGCCTGTGGACCACTTCCCCGGGCCCGTGCTCCCGCCAGCCGGATCGCCCCGGTGGGCCGCCACCTCCCTCTCCCGCCGAGGCCCACGCGGGCGCTGCTTCCATCAGTCGCCGCCGCTTCGCCCGACGGGCCACAGGCCGACCGGCCCAGCCCCCCACCCGGGCGCCTCCGAGGCCGCGCCGGGCCCTCCACCAGTCGCCGCACCACCGGGCCGCCTCCCCCAGGCCCGATCGCCATCACCCCGCGGGCCGCCGCGCGCACCGAAGCCCACCGCCGCCGCACCGCATAGTGTCTCCCCGCGCGGGCCCAGATCCGCCGCGGCCCGTACTGTTCCTCCAGATCCGATCTGGAGAGGTACCTTTTTTTCCCTAAGTCCCAGATCTGCTTATCTGAAATCCAAACTTTGAACTGCTGTAACTTGGTGCCTGTTGCTCCGTTTTGCGCGTGTAGCATGTCCAGATGTTCGTGGAGATGTCCTCTACGTTTTACCTGTTGTAGTCATGCATGTTAGATGTCATCTTGACACTTGTTTTGCTGTTGCAAGAGTGCATCATGTTATAAACTGCTGTTATGTGTTATTTTCATGCCACCTTTGACTTGTGATATCTTTTAGCTCGTTTGTCCAAACGATGCAAATGACATGTCCACGTGTTCGTCTCGTCACGAACTACGTGTTGCTTGTGATAGGTTGCATGGTAGATTTATTATTGCCTTGTTATCATC
Organism: Secale cereale; assembly: GCA_902687465.1. Classification (NCBI taxonomy): domain Eukaryota; kingdom Viridiplantae; phylum Streptophyta; class Magnoliopsida; order Poales; family Poaceae; genus Secale; species Secale cereale. The sequence continues at coordinate 746,503,053 of LR738715.1, read as the reverse complement.
GTTGCAAAGTGCCATGTTCACATGTTGTGTTTTCACTTGTTATGAAATGCCATCTTGATGAGCTCGTTGCAATCGTTGTGTTCACCTCTTTGAAGCATGCTTGTGTGTTTCGGGATCACCTTCATATTTATTTTGATGAGGTGCTTACCCTTTGCCATGTTTAGTTTCGAGGTGACTTAAACATGCTCTTTTGTGTGCTATGATGATGTTGCTGTTTTAGGACTTAGTGAAATTTCACTAAGTCTGAAATCTGTAACGTTCCGATGCCATGTTCGTGTGATGTTGTAGGACAAAGCATGATAGTTTTGGGGTGGTTTTTGTTTGTTCCTTGAAGTATATATTGTTGTCTTTCCATCCATGTCCTCACATGTCCATTTGAGTGGCTGTATCATGTTTATCTTTTGCTCCAAACTTTCAATAAAATTCTGCTGCCAGAATTTTATTTCAAAGTTCAATATGTCCAAGATCATTGCTATTGATCCGTGACTCCGTTGGGGGTGCACTTTGGACCTAGTTGCTGTAATATATATCTAGTTTGTGTTCAAGTCCTTTGCCATGCTTTTTGGGTGCTGTAGATTAATTATTTTGAGCTCCAAAGATGCCATGTTGCTGTAATTTTCAGTTTTCGCTCAAATCTTGTTTCGGGCATAACTTTTAGCCCGTAACTCCGATTTCAGCGAATCTTATATCAAACTTGGGTGATTTTCTGTGTAGATTAATAATATCAGCTTGTTATCTTGTTTTGAGGTGTTTTGCTTGAGTGATGTTTTACGTGCTCCATGTGCATCTTTAGTGCATCCATCATGCATTCATGTTTTTCGAGTGTGCATTGCATTTTGTTGATTGGTGCTTGGTGTGTTTGTTGTGTTTAGAGCCGGAAGTTGAGCACGAGTTTTCCAACGAGGTTGAGCACGAGGTTTCCAACGAGTTTGAGCACGAGGACCCTTCTTTCGATCCGAACGTCTTCTCTTCAGGCAAGATGACCGAACCCCGATAACATTACTATCTTTGTCTATTGCTAGTAGTCTCGATCTATAGTTTTGCCTCGATGCCCATGTTCTTCTTGTCAGCCTCCTACTTGTAACCAATTGCCATGTTTAACCACCCTACCTATGCAAACCGTTGCTTGGCTAAGTACGCTTCGCTCAGCCCTTCTTATAGCGTTGCTAGTTGCAGGTGAAGTGAAGATGCTTGCTCCATGTTGAAGTTTGGTTGGGTTATATCACACTATATAAATGCTTTAATTGAAATCATCTATATATTGGCAAGGGTGGAAGGCTAAGCCTTTTGCTTGGTGTTTTGTTCCACTCATGCCGTTAGGATCTGTATAAGCCGGTTTTATGTTCCTTGATTATGCGTTCCTAACACGGTTGGGGTGTATGGGACCCCCTCGATAAACCGCTAAGTGCTAAGTCTTTTCCAGCAAATCCCAACATTGGTACTATTTGCCTAATAACAAACTAAACATGCATAGGGAGTAATTAACCCTCTTTCTTAATCAACAACCCCGGGCCAGTGCTCCACATGAGTGTTGGTCCGAAACGAGCGGACTGCGGGGCCGCCTTGGGGCAACCTGAGGTATTTGGCATACACCTGTAGGATGTCTCATCCGGTCGTGTCCTGAGACCTAGATACGCGCGGCTACTATCAGGGTGTCGACACGCCGGGAGGATTTGCTGGATTAGCCTTACCTTAGCTCGGTATATCTTGAGCACGGGATTCCGAGGATACTCGGGTCTTCCCACTTTGGAGTTGCGACTCCGCGGATCGTGGGCTTGTAATGGGTCAAGTTGGAACACCCCTGCAGGGTTTGAACTTTCGAAAGCCGTGCCCGCGGTTATGTGGCAGATGGGAGCTTGTTAATTCCGGTTGTAGATAACTTGACACAATGATACTAATACACTACCAGCGTGTGTTCCGTGACTGTCAATTTCCGAATCGGGATTCGGGAGTTGAACACGGAGGGGTTATGCTTGTGAGCTTGTAGCTAGGATCACTTCGTGATCACTTCTCGCCGATGCCTTCTCTTCTCGCTCTCACTTGCGTAAGCTAGATGCTAGTAGCTGCTGCAGTCTTGTTCTTTCTTCAGCCTTTCCCTCACCTAAAGGCTTAAATAGTTCTGTTACCCGGGAACGGGATTGCTGAGTCCTCTGTGGCTCACAGTTACTTCACACACCAGATGCAGGTCCAGCGGTGAGCTATCCAGGTGATGGCACCGAGCTGGATTGGGAGTACGACAAGGAGCGTAGTCGTTACTACGTGCGCTACCCGGACGATCAGTAGTGGAGTCTCTTACTAGGATTCGATCCGCCTGTGGTTGTTTTATCTGAGTTTGGTACTTTGACATTTGGTTTTTGCCCTTAGAGGGTTGTAGTGATCTTAATGTATGATGTTTGAGACTTGTACTGTTATTCTGTGACGTGGCGAGTGTAAGCCAACTATTTTCAGTTTACTATCCCCCTTTTACATGAGTTGTGCAAAGATTACCAAACTTGAGATCATTCTAGGATGGACTTATGCCTTTAAGTCGTGCCTCGACACGTAGGAGGTATAACTCCATCCTGGGCATTACAGCATGTCAGAAGGTTTCCATGCGAAGATATCCCGGTTCTCACGGATGAACTCGATGAGCGCGCTTTCCTATTTGGGGTCAAGGTTAGCGCTGATAGTGAACTGCTTGGAAGAATCGCCTGGCACAAAGTCAACTTGTTTAGTTTCCTCTACCGATTTAAACTTCAACACCGGATCATGCTTTGTGGTTGGCTTTTTCAACGGGGACATATCTGCCGGGTCAACGTTGTCTTTGTAGAACTTCAACTCCTCTATAGCACATACTGCCTCTGCATAGACTGCGTCTCCTTCCTCGCACTCCAATGCAATTTTGCGACTTCCATGAACCGTAATGGTTCCCTTGTGACCCGACATCTTGAGTTGTAGATAAACATATCACGGTCTAGCCATGAACTTGGCGTAAACCGGCCTTCCAAACAGAGCATGATATGGGCTCCGGATCTTTACAACCTCAAAGTTACTGTCTCTGACCTAGAGTCCTGTTCATCTCCAAAGGTGACTTCCAGATCAATTTTCCCAACTGGGTAAGCCGATTTACCTGGCACCACTCCATGGAACACCGTGTTGGACTGTCTCAACTTCTTGTCCGTCAACCCCATAGGACGGAAAGTCTCGTAATATAAGATGTTGATACTGCTGCCACCATCCATGAGTACCTTTGTGAATTTGTAGCCACCCACCTGTGGTGCCACCACTAAGGCCAACTGGCCCGGATTATCAATCCGCGACAGGTGATCCTCTCTGCTCCACACAATAGGTTGTTCCGACCAACGCAGAAAACATGGTGTTGCCGGTTCAACTGTGTGTACCGCCCGCTTCAGGATTTTTTGATCTCTTTTGCACAAACTCGTGGTAAAGACATGGTACTGTCCACTACTTAGCTCCTTCGGATTACTCTGATATCCGGATTGCTGCTGCTGTTGACGCTGCTGATTGCCTTGGTTATTGTAACCGCCCTGACCATGCTGGTGGTTGCCTTGGTTGTTATAACCACCCTGACCATGCTGCTGGTGGTTGCCTTGGTTGTAGTTATTGTTGCCACCATGATATCCTGATCCGGAACCATTACCCTGGTGACCCGGACCATGAAAACCGGAACTCGAGCCGCCACCCGGTGGTCCATTGTCGTATTTGGCTTGTCTCATGGCCTCTACCATGATCCGGAATTGCCCCCATGTATGTTTAGCCGGGTGTTCCGGCGTGCTATGTTTCGGGCAAGGCTCATTCAACTGTTGATCCAGATTGACGGATCCTCCTCCGCTCTGTGGAGGTGGACTACCCTTGCGGCGCTGAAAGTTTCCTTGAACATTGGTATTGGCCACAAAGTCCGAGCTGCCTTCTGCCTTTTGCTTACCATTAAAACGTGTTCCTGCCGGATTAGCCTGCGCCGGTTTACCAGCCTTGTTTGCTTTCCCGGACTTGTCTCCATCTGCCTCGGGGTACTTAGTGTTATCAGAGTCCCCATACTTCACCAGAGTGCTCATGAGTGTCCCCATGTCATTACAATCCCTCTTGAGCCGTCCCAACTTCAACTTCAGAGACTCAAACCGGCAATTGTTTTCCAGTGTTACTATTGCCGTACTGGGGTTGATGCTACTGGAAGAGTGCAAGATTTCTGACACTCGCCGCACCCAGGTGCTCGTAGGCTCCTGTTCTCCATGAACACATGCCGCTAAGTCTACTACTGACATTGGCTGCTTGCACGTGTCTTTGAAATTTTTGATAAACTGGCGACGCAACTCCCCCCATGATCCGATGGAGTTAGGTGGTAAGCCCTTTAACCATGTCCGGGCTGTACCCTCAAGCATCATGGTAAAATACTTGGCGCATGCCGCTTCATCCACGTCTATCATCTCCATAGCCATCTCATAGCTCTCAATCCACGCCTCTGGAGCCAGGTCTGCCGTATAGTTGGGCACCTTGCGCGGACCTTTGAAGTCTTTGGGTAACCTTACGCTTCGTAAAGCGGGGACAAGACACTGTACTCCAAAAGAACTAGCCGTGACTCCTGTCTCTGCTGTGGTTGGGTGAACCGGCGTCATTTGACGGGTATCCTCTCGGGCGGTAGGTCTGGCCCGGTTCATTGCCTCCTGGGCGTGCGCCTCTGCTCCTGCCGGATTATCTTGCCTGTGACGGTGACGTCTTCGTTCACTGCTAGACACTTCTGGTTCATCCCAACGCCTAGTGTAACTCCTGCTGTGGTGGGGGGTTGAATGAATCCTCTCCCTGTTGTAAGAATACGCCTGCTGCTGTGTCAATGCTGTGTCCAGCAACTCCTTGGCCCGGCGTGCTTCCAACGCCACGGGGGATGTTCCCTCAACGGGTAAAGCGGCCAGCCGCGAAGCGGCGGTGACAATGTTATCCAACGGGTTTGAATAATGGCCAGGAGGGGTGGGGATGTGTGGCGTGGGCACAACCTGATGATTTCGTTCTGTGGCCGGCTGTTGAACCGGCGCACCCGCTCCTAGGGCTCCTCCTCGGTTTACTTCTAGGTTATTGCTGGCTCCCGCTCCTGGTGTGCCAAAGAGATTCATTGCCCCATAAACCGGCGGTAGACGAGTTTGCTGCCTTCTGTTTCTTACCTCCTGCACAGCAGTCTGATCAATCCTGAGCCGGAAAGCTTGGGAGTCCAGCTCTGCTTGCCTTGTAACCATCATGGCCTTCTCTGCATCCAGATCCCGTTTAGCTTGCTCAATCCGGCCCTTCAGCTGAAGGATCTCCGCATCATGCTGCGCCTTGTTGGCAGGAGCTACTTCTGCTATTGCGCGTGCTGTCAACTCCTCGACCAAGGTGGATAGAGCGTCAGAGGGTGAGAGGGCTTGGCTGCTCGCCCCTGCACCAGCTACCTCTGCTGTGAACGCCCCAGTCACCGTGGGCTACTGCATAGACTGTGATCCGGCCATGAAGACAACCACCAGGTTTGGCGGATCAGAGGGGTCCGGAATACTATCACCATCGGATACACCCTGAATCGGCCGTCCTGCAACAGATACAGAGATTCGGTCTCCCCAGATGAAGACTCATTGTCAGAATAGACAACAGTCTCGCCACCAGAATCCGATCCGTCCTCGGCTTGGACTCCATGTACTGCTCCAACGAAAACACGCTTCACGGCGGGCTGAATCCGGGCCGATCTCGCACGCTGAGCCGGCTCGACGATGTTGGGGAAGATGTCCGGCTCAGGCCCCGGTTCACCAATCTTGCCGATGAAGACGTGGATGCCGCCGAAGGGGACCCGGTACCCGTATTCGATTGAATCGGCCTCAGGGCCCCAGCCTGCGTCGTCGATGTAGATCCGGCCGCGATGACTCTTGGTCATCCGGCCGACCGCGTAACCCTTGAGTCCTTCAAAGCTGCCCTTCAAGAACTCGAAACCATCATGCGATAGCCCATCGTCTTGGCCAAACATACTGCCAAAGAGGAGAAGCTTCAACAAGAGAAGGGCAAGTGGAGCACGGACTTATCCAGCTATGCCCAATTAAGTGCCCAGGAGCTTTATTCCGGGTATTTGAACCAGCTTCATACCAGCCGCGATTATGAATCGGGGTTTGTTAATATAATGAAGGATAAATACGAGGTAACTTGTTTTGGGTATATGAAGTATTATGTGCCTGGGACTTGTCTGAATTTCTCTTTTAATACTTCAACTGTACATTAGCCCCCAAGTGTCAAACTTGTTTATATGCTTGAGACTTGTATGAATTGTCTTTTACTCCATTTGATTTCCTTGTAGGCTGACTTGACCCGGAAGGCTGCAGAGGTAATTGAGCTCCGGAATAGACGGGCTGTTACCGAAACAGCTTCTGCCAAAGCCAAGGACGAGCTTGCGCTGATCTTAACCAATGCAGAAAAGTTGAAAAAAGACTTTGAAGCGGAGCAGTCGGCCTGGGAGGTGCAGAGGAATGCTCTTGAGAAAAGAGCAAAGGATGCTAAAGCTACCCTTAATCCGGTGATACGTCCAAAACGTATCTATAATTTCTGCTTGCTCCATGCCACTTTGGGTGATATTGCTATGATATTCATACACTTCCATACACTTTTGATCATATTTGGACTAACTTACTAATCCTGTGCACCCCAGTGCCAGTTTCTGTTTTCGGCTGTTTTTGTATTTCAGGTTTTCACGTTTCGAGAACTGCCCAGAAAAATCCAGAAAAATTATATAAAAACTCAGCGTTCCGGAAACAACACTGCATCCGAAGGGCAGCCTAGGGGGTGCCACAGGGGCTCCAGGCGCCCTGTGGGCGCGCCCCCCCTGGGCCGCGCCGGGGGGGCGCCTGGGCCCGCCGAGGCTCCCCCGGTGCCCTACTTTGGCATATATTTAAAGGACTCTCCGAAACCCTCAGAACAAGACTTCTTTTCGCGATCCCATCTCTGTTCCGCTGCCGCCGCTGCTTCCAAGATCGGGAGCACCAGGAGAACTCTTCCCGGCACCCTGCCGGAGGGGAGGATCACCACCGGGAGCTTCTCCACCACCATGGACGCCTCCCGGATGACTCGTGAGTAGTCTCCCTTGGACCATGAGTCCATGACCAGTAGCTATGTGATGTTCTCCTCCCGTTCTTGTGCTTCACTAATTAGTCCTCGTGAGCTGCCCTACATGATCGAGGCACCTATGTAATCCTTATGCTGTTGCTATGTTGAGTTTGCTGGGATCCGATGGATTATGAGATTATGTTCAGATTGATCTTGAGTAATATATTTGATTCACCTCTTTTATATTTTAGTTCATAAGTAATTCTTGCATGTTCTCCGTTGTTATTTATTGCTTTGGCCGAGTAGTAAGTAGTAACTCCAAGGGGGAACATTATGCTCGATTGTGGGTTCATGCCCCTCGGTGACTAGCTTGAGTGATAGAAACATGAGTCTAGGGGATGTGATGTTGCCACAAGGGGGAAAACAACGGTGCTTGTGCCCGCGGGTGCAAGGATTGTTTACTTTACGCAAAGTTCTTTTAATGCAGTTGTCTGTTGCATTGAGTTTACACTATGGGTGGGACTCGCAACTTAATACCAGCGAGATGTTCTGGATAGATATCTCAAGGTGGATGATTAGTAGTAGATATTGATGGATTTCGGTCTACTTACTTTGGCGTACCGCCCATGCTTTGAACCTCAACCTTTCTTGCAATGTAGTCAGCATTGGTTTGCGTTCGTGGTCTGTCAATTGCCCAGCTATAATTTGTTTACCTCACATAGCTGTTTTATCGTCTTTTGGGAGAGAGACATCACTAGTGAACATCATGAGACTCTGGTCCATATTACCATCATTGATCACATCCACTATTACTTTCCGTTATTTACTTACTATTGCAAAAACTATCTATCACTACTATCATTGCTTTTAACCCTTTGTGAACTACAAGGCCGGAGAGATTGACAACCTCTCTGTACTCGTTGGGAGCAAAGTTATTTGTATCTGTGTGCAGGTCCACGTTGGTTGCTACTAATCTGGCGCCGTAGCAATTGACACCTACTTGTTGAACCTAGGAGTGTCTGGGGATTCGATCCTTGGCATCTTTGCTAGGGGAAAACACTTCTACTTACTGCATCTTACACCTTCCACTTGGGGTAACCAACGAGGGGTTCGAGGCCCATCAAGGAGTATTTTCTGGCGCCGTTGCCGGGGACTCCACTCTTCAGGATAGGGGAGTTGCATGCTATCTTTTACCTTTGCTTTTTAGTCTTGTTAGTTTACCTTTCATTTTTGCTTTAGTTCCTTTTTATCGAAAATCACAAAAATAGTTATCTTGCTTGCTTGCTACTATGGGTTCCACCGAGAAAACCAAGTTGTGTGACTTCACTAGTCACAACAACGATGAGTTTATCAGCACACCTATCACTACACATGCCACTTCAGCACCTTCTTATGAAATTAAACCTGCTTTACTGAACTTAGTCATGAGAGAACAATTCTCCGGTGCTGGAGATGATGCTGCTTTACACTTGAACAACTTTGTAGAACTTTGTGATATGCAAAAGTACCAAGAAATAGATGGTAATATTGTTAAGCTTAAGCTTTTTCCTTTCTCTTTGAGAGGAGGAGCTAAAATTTGGTTTCAGTCTTTGCCTAGAAATAGCATAGATTCATGGGACAAGTGCAAAGATGCTTTTATTGGAAAATACTATCCACCTGCTAAAATTATTGAACTTAGAAGTAACATCATGAATTTTAAACAATTGGATAATGAACACGTTGCCCAAGCTTGGGAATGTATGAAGTCTCTTATCAAGAACTGCCCTACTCACGGTTTGACTACTTGGATGGTTATCCAAACTTTTTATGCACGCTTGAACTTTACCTCGCGGAACTTGTTAGATTCGGCCGCGGGAGGAACTTTTATGTCAACTACACTTGGTGCTGCCACAAAGCTTCTCGATGAGATGATGACCAAATATTCCCAATGGCACACCGAACGCGCTCCAATAGGTAGGAAGGTAAACTCTGTCGAGGAGATTTCCTCCCTTAATGAAAAAGTTGACTTGATCATGTCTCTACTTTCGAAACAATCTACTGTTGATCCTCGTGATGTTCCTTTAAATTCTTTGATTGCTCAAGAACAAGTAGATGTTAACTTTATCTCTAGAAATAATTTCAACAACAATGCTTATAGGAGTAACTTTGGTAACAATTCTAGACCGTTCCCCTCTAACTCTTATGGGAACAACAATGCTTATCCTAGTACCAAGAACTCCAATGCTGAACTAGAGACCATGCTTAGAGATTTCATCACTACCCAAAAAGCCTTTAATAAGAATGTAGAAGAGAAACTACATAAACTAGATGATCTTTCTTTTAAGGTAGACCACTTAGCCAATGAGTTAAAATTGCTAAAAATTGAAACTTCTCCACTTAAGGAGAGGGAAGTCATCCCTATTAATGCTACTCAAGTACAAATTAATGAAAATATTAGGATGATGGCTAAGCTTAAAGAGAGATGGGCTAGATAAAGGGAGGAAGAGGAAAGAATTAAGAGCCTTCCTACCCACCACATTGTTGCTACTATCCAAGTTATTTAGAATGTTCACACTCTTAGCACCCAATGTACTCCTGGTCCCAATGGACCTATTAATGGTGATGCTATAGAAACTACCAAACTAGTGAACCTTAAGGACACCACTACCACTTTACTTGATGCTCGTGACCTTGATTTTGATAATTGCACTCTTACCGAAGTTATTGATTTCCTTCACAAGATGTCTAGAGATCCCCGCACTAGCACGCTTAACCTTGCCTTCACAGAGCATATCACTAATGCTCTCATCAAAGCTAGGGAGGAGAAACTCAGAGTAGAAGCCTCCATACCTAGAAAGCTAGAAGATGGTTGGGATTCTACGATTAAAATTAAGATAAATAACTTCTCATGCTTTGCTTTATGTGATATTGTAGCTAGTACTTCTATTATGCCCAAAAGACTATATGATAAGCTTAAATTGAAACCTTCTGATTCTTGTTCTTTTGGTGTTCGTCTCGTTGATTCTTCCATAAAGAAACCTTTGGGGAGGATCGACGATGTTCTTATTGTTGTCAATGATAATTATGTGCCCGTTGATTTCACTATTATGGATATTGAATGTGATCCTTCATGTCCAATTATTTTGGGACGTCCCTTTTTGCGCACCGTTGGTGCTGTCATTGACATGAAAGAGGGTAATATAAAATTTCAGTTTCCTCTCAAGAAAGGGATGGAACACTTCCCTCATAAGAAGGTCAAGTTACCTTTTGAGTCCGTTGTACGGGCTAGCTATTCTTTTACTCTTGATAAAACTTGATCTATGCATTATGCCTAGCTTAAAGGCATAAAAGAAAGCGCTTTTGGGAGGCAGCCCACATGAATAAATTTTTGCTTTTGTTGTGTCTTGATGTTGTTTACTGCTGTAGCATCATCATTGTATCTTTGCTTTTCATATTTGTGCCAAGTATAGCCTCTGATTGCTAGAAAGTTCAAAAGTTGTGAGGTGCTGTCCAGGAAACAGATTCTGTCCTTGGATAGAAAAATTCGTATAAAATCACCAGATCATCTTTTTGCTCTGAATTTTTCGACAGCGTTCTCTATATAATTGTCTTTCGTGCGTCTGTTCTGAGTTTTTTGATTTGAGTTGCAGAAGTATCCCGAACAGATCAATTACTGCCTGCTGTTCTGTTTTTCACAGATTCTGTCCTGTTTTGCCTTACCTTCACTTTGCAAATCAAGAACTTGCTTTTTCTTTGCAAAAACCTTTTGGCAATCTTGAGAAACAGTAGAACTTCAAGAATATCCTTATTTCCAGCAAGGTATAATTATTTTATTAAGGGTACTAACCTCGCTAATCAGATTATGATGAGTTATGTATGAAGGGAGTTTTCAAGTGTGCGAGGGAAGATGATAAAAAGATTCAGGAGTGTCAAGCGCTCAAGCTTGGGGATGCCCCCGTGCACCCCCAAGAAATATTCAAGGAGACTCAAGCGTCTAAGCTTGGGGATGCCCCCATGCATTCCCTTCTCCATCAACATTATCAGTTCGTCTTTCGTTTCGCTATATTTTTATCACTTCATGTGTAATGTGCTATGCTTGGAGCGTCTTGCTTTTAGTTTTCTTTTTAGTTTTTCATAACGAGTCGGAACCCAGCATTCCTTTATGTGGGAGAGAAACACGCTCCACCTCTACCTAGAACATAACATAGAATTTTCATGTCTATCTATGCTGTGTGTGTTCTTTGTCTTTTAATAGCTACTATCGTGCTCTGCTCTTAGTATTCATGCTTATCTTTTCAAGAGCTTTTATTTAGTTGGTTGCTTGAACTCTCTTTAATTACCATGCTCACCTTATTAAGAGAGTTTTCTTCCATTGCATGGGTTAATGTGTCTATGATAAAGATGCTACTTTCATGATGGTGCTTAGTAGTTCAGGTTTTCTTATGGTTAATCTCAAATAGCTGGGGGGTTCCCAATGTGTTATTGGAGTACCAACTTGGTTCGTTTGCCTATGATGTGGTATGGTTTAGTAATATCTTCCTTCGAGAATTTATTTTGATTGACTTGGCGTATGCTCACGCATATTTAAGACTGTAAAGAAAGTCTGTCAAGCCTTGATGATCTTTTGTTTCTAAGTAGCGATACAACCACCATGCCTGATTCAATATTGCTTTGTCGCTCTGCATGATTATGACCGTCATTGCTCTCTTAGTTGGTCGCTCCCAGTCTTTTTGCTAATCTCCACCTGTACTAAGCAAACTAACCATGCAATACATAGCTCGTGGGAAAGTAGCCTAAAAACTATTGTGGTAAAGAATATGTTGCTTATGTATCTTATTTCTTATGAGTTGCTTGCTGAGCGGTAACCATGTTTCTGGGGACGCCATCAACTGTCACACTTTTGTTGAATATCATGTGAGTTGCTATGCATGTTCGTCTTGTCTGAAGTAAGGGTGATTTACCGTGGGTTGAATTAATATGCATATTGTTAGAGAAGAACATTGGGCCGCCAACCAAAGCCATGCATCATGGTGGAAGTTTTAGCTTGGACCTTAATCCTCAATCTCTCATGAGAATATGCCTATGCATTAAAGAGGAGTCCATCATCTATTTTCTATGTTGTCCCGGTATGGATGTCCTCAAGTTGAGATCTATCAAAAACGAGAAATCAAATGCGATCTATCTCCTTGGACCTTTGTACAGGTGGCATAGAGGTACCCCTTTGTGACACTTGGTTAAAACATATGCAATGCAATGATAACCCATGGGGATCCGAGCTAATTAGGACAAGGAGCGAGCACTATTGGTATTCGATGCATGAGGCTTGCAACTTATAGGATGTTTTATGCATGACACATATGAAGTACTACTACCGTTGACACAATTGCTTCCATGTTTTCAAATAAAAAGCTCTAGCACTTAACCTTTCTTTTACCTTTATGTTGAAGCACCAACTACTGAGAGCATGATTGTCATTCTGAGTGTAATGTGCATTGTCCCAAAGTAGCATTGTCTTTTGCATGATTGTGATATCGTTTATTCTGAAATGATTGTATCTAGTCATCACTTAAACCTTGAAGGTGCCCCTGCACTTATGTTTTGCATCACCAAAGGGGGCAAGCTAGATATCACTTTGTCATATTTGCACATCATGTTCATTGCAAATCTTTTTGATGTTTCAGTTTCATGTTTAAAACTTTCAGTCATTTGTGATTTTCTCTTGAGGCAACTTAATTACTTTAGAATCATTGTCTCAGTAAGCTTTTGTCATATGACTATGAGAAAGTCCTATATGGTTAATAACATGTCACCACAGAAATTATTCTTGTTATCATTTACCTACTCGAGGACGAGCAGGAATTAAGCTTGGGGATGTTGATACGTCCAAAACGTATCTATAATTTCTGCTTGCTCCATGCCACTTTTGGGTGATATTGCTATGATATTCATACACTTCCATACACTTTTGATCATATTTGGACTAACTTACTAATCCAGTGCACCCCAGTGCCAGTTTCTGTTTTCGGCTGTTTTTGTATTTCAGGTTTTCACGTTTCGAGAACTTCCCAGAAAAATCCAGACAAATTATATAAAAAATCAGCGTTCCGGAAACAACACTGCGTCCGAAGGGCAGCCTGGGGGGGGCCACAGGAGCTCTAGGCGCCCTGTGGGCGCGCCCCCCCTGGGCCGCGCCGGGGGGGGGCGCCTGGGCCCCCCGAGGCTCCCCCGGTGCCCTACTTTGGCATATATTTAAAGGACTCTCCGAAACCCTCAGAACAGGACTTCTTTTCGCGATCCCATCTCTATTCCTCCGCCGCCGCCGCTTCCAAGATCGGAAGCACCAGGAGAACTCTTCCCGACACCCTGCCGGAGGGGAGGATCACCACCGGGAGCTTCTCCACCACCATGGACGCCTCCCGGATGACTCGTGAGTAGTATCCCTTGGACCATGAGTCCATGACCAGTAGCTATGTGATGTTCTCCTCCCATTCTTGTGCTTCACTAATTAGTCCTCGTGAGCTGCCCTACATGATCGAGGCACCTATGTAATCCTTATGCTGTTGCTATGTTGAGTTTGCTGGGATCCGATGTATTATGAGATTATGTTCAGATTGATCTTGAGCAATATATTTGATTCACCTCTTTTATATTTTAGTTCATAAGTAATTCTTGCATGTTCTCCGTTGTTATTTATTGCTTTGGCCGAGTAGTAAGTAGTAACTCCAAGAGGGAACATTATGCTCGATTGTGGGTTCATGCCCCTCGATGACTAGCTTGAGTGACAGAAACATGAGTCTAGGGGATGTGTTGTTGCCACAAGGGGGAAAACAACGGTGCTTGTGCCCGCGGGTGCAAGGATTGTTTACTTTACGCAAAGTTCTTTTAATGCAGTTGTGCATTGAGTTTACACTATGGGTGGGACTCGCAACTTAATACCAGCGAGATGTTCTGGATAGATATCTCAAGGTGGATGATTAGTAGTAGATATTAATGGATTTCGGTCTACTTACTTTGGCGTACCGCCCATGCTTTGAACCTCAACCTTTCTTGCAATGTAGTCAGCATTGGTTTGCGTTCGTGGTCCTGTCAATTGCCCAGCTGTAATTTGTTTACCTCACATAGCTGTTTTATCGTCTTTTGGGAGAGAGACATCACTAGTGAACATCATGAGACTCCGGTCCATATTACCATCATTGATCACATCCACTATTACTTTCCGTTATTTACTTACTATTGCAAAAACTATCTATCACTACTATCATTGCTTTTAACCCTTTGTGAACTACAAGGCCGGAGAGATTGACAACCTCTCTGTACTCGTTGGGAGCAAAGTTATTTGTATCTGTGTGCAGGTCCACGTTGGTTGCTACTAATCTGGCGCCATAGCAATTGACACCTACTTGTTGAACCTAGGAGTCTCTGGGGATTCGATCCTTGGCATCTTTGCTAGGGGAAAACACTTCTACTTACTGCATCTTACACCTTCCACTTGGGGTAACCAACGAGGGGTTCGAGGCCCATCATCCGGTGACGCAAGAGCTGACCGGTTTAAAACAACAAATAGAACTTATGACCTCTGCTATCTTTGGTGAGCACTCAATTTGCATATATTTTCATCTCTGCAATCTTTGTTCCGCTCCGGTTTAACTTTAACAATCATATGTAGGGCGACGCATAACTCATCTTGGAGATGACATTCTCAAGAAGCTCAAGGCCTCTTATACCTTGGTGGAGCAGCTGTATTCCAGCGCTTAAAGGATCATAAGTGCAATGTCTCATCAGAAAGCAGCCCCAACCACTATCCAAGGTACCTTGGAGAAGCTATCCATCTTGCCTGTGCGTTTGGTGGAAGTGAAGAAATCTGCTGCAAGGGCCGGTTCACTCGTAGCACTGACTCGGGTCAAGGCATGGGTTCCGGATTTTGATCCGGAGGAAGCTATGAACGGATATCCCGGTACTAAGGAAGATGGATCTGCCTTCGCTGGCCAGGACCTCCTGCTTTAACCAAGGAAATGCGCCCTCTTGCCAGCAAGCTTACTGATGAAGAGGATCTGACCAGGTATCATCCGGCATATGACTTAGAAAATGAACGGGTGGACCGGCCGGTTTATGATACCGAGAATATGATCCCGCCAGTGCATGCCCATACTTTCGCTCCAGATATTGATCCGTCCGATCTTATTACTGAGGAAATGTACTTCCGTGCACTATCCAAGATCGACTGGCGCGTTCCTGACTTCCAGCCGCTTCAAGAAGACAAAGAAGTTCCGGAACAAGCCGATCCTCAGCCTTCACAACGGGAAGAAGAAGCATAAGCCGCTCAGCTTAACTCTTAGCTGCTGTAATCTGTTGCCAGAAAACTTTAATCCGTTCAGGCCTGCAAGTGCCTTGTAATAGGATAGTTCGAAACATTGTTTGTCTTAATTTGGATGTCGTAGCTTGACTTGGCGTCTGCCAATTTTAATCATTTGCCTGCTATGGTCGATCCGTTTATGTTATCTGTATCTGCAGAAACAAAGCTAAAAGATGTCCTGGCGGTTTACCACCGGACCAATTATATTGCTCCCATGGGCATATATTGAAAGAGTATCTGCTTTATACCCAAAAATACTTCATACCTTTAATTAAGTGTGCTTGGCATCCTTAATCCGGTAGGCGTTATTGAACGTGTAGATACTGATGAGGCTCTTGGCCCTCTTGACGTTTGTCCAATGATTGTTCCGGGTTATGATAAACATGCTGATTTAAATCATGCTGGTATTCTATGACCCAGACTTTTGTAGATATGTGGTCAACTTTGAAGTTGCCCAGTTCCGGATCAAAAACCGCAGAAAACTTTGAAGAATCACAAAACACAAAACACTGTTGCAAATAAGACCATGTAGTCGAGGCTTTTTGAGAGCTGCCAGGCTCCATATTTGCCAATCAATGGATGAGACCCAAGGAGCTATGATTCATTTTGCCAATCAATGGACGTGATCCAAGGAGCTATGATTCATTTTGCCAATCAATGGGTGCAATCCAAGGAGCAATGATTTCTTTTGCCAATCAATGGATGTAATCCAAGGAGCAAGAACTTATTTTGCCAATCAATGGATGTAATCCAAGGGGTGATGATTTCTTTTGTCAATCAATGGATGTAATCCAAGGAGCAAGAACTTATTTTGCCAATCAATGGATGTAATCCAAGGGGCGATGATTTCTTTTGCCAATCAATGGATGTAATCCAAGGAGCAAGAACTTATTTTGCCAATCAATGGATGTAATCCAAGGGGCGATGATTTCTTTTGCCAATCAATGGATGTAATCCAAGGAGCAAGAACTTATTTTGCCAATCAATGGATGTAATCCAAGGGGCGATGATTCGAAGACGATCATATAGACCGGACCAGAAGGGATTAAGCGAGGATTCGAATGTGATCCGTAGTCCCCTAGTGACCGTGGAGGTAGGGTACCTATGAAAGAGTTGCGCTTGAAAGGCAAGTCCTGGTTGGTCCCTTATAGAATTGTCCTGCATAGCAAAATAGACTGATCAAAGTATCTGAGTTAACTCCCATAAGACACTGATTTAGAAGAAAAAAGGCTGATCCCCCGGTTTACCAGGGGTGCCGGTTTATTTATTAATCATAATATATACAGGATACATAAAGCGGAGCTCATGACTCAAGTGTAGTAAGGCCGTAAGAGAGCAATATTCCACGGCCTCTTCGTCTCTTCCTCTGCTATCCGTGAGTCTTTGTGTTCTCGAACGTCCACCAGGTAGTATGAACCATTATGTAGGTTCTTGCTGACCACAAAGGGTCCTTCCCAAGGTGGGGATAGCTTGTGCATATCTGTCTGGTCTTGTATAAGCCGGAGTACCAGGTCCCCATCCTGGAACGTCCCGGTCTTAACCCGGCGACTGTGATATCTGCGCAGGTCCTGCTGATAAATTGCAGATCGTGCTGCTGCTAATTCATGCTCTTCGTCCAGCCAGTCTAAGCTCTTCTGTCTTGCTTGCTCATTAGCCGCTTCAACATAAGCTGCCACCCGTGGGGAGTCATGCCGGGTATCACTTGGAAGAACCGCTTCAGCACCGTACACCATGAAGAAGGGTGTATAGCCTGTAGACCTGTTAGGCGTATTGTTGATGCTCCAAAGGACAGACGGTAATTCCTCAACCCAGCACCCTGGTGTTCTTTGTAAGGGAGTCATAAGCCGAGGCTTGATGCCTCGCAAGATCTCTTGGTTGGCCCTTTCGGCTTGACCATTGGATTGAGGGTGAGCTACTGAAGACACATCCAGGCGAATATGTTCCCTTTGGCAAAACTCTTCCATCTCTCCTTTAGATAGATTGGTGCCATTATCAGTAATAATGTTGTGTGGAAAGCCGAACCGGAAAATTACCTTTTTGATGAATTTAACCGCTGTTGCCGCATTACACTTACTGACAGGCTCTGCCTCAATCCATTTTGTAAACTTGTCCACTGCCACCAACAGGTGAGTTTTTTAATCTTGGGATCGTTTAAAAGGCCCAACCATATCAAGCCCCCAAGTCGCAAATGGCCAAGTGATTGGAATCATCCGTAGCTCCTGTGCCGGAAAAAGAGCACGACGTGAAAATTTCTGACAAGCGTCGCATTTCCGGACTAGATCCTCCGCATTAGCATGGGCTGTTAACCAGTAGAACCCGAGACAAAAAGCCTTGGCTACCAGCGATTTTGAACCGGCGTGATGACCACAATCCCCTTCGTGTATCTCTCGAAGAATATCATTGCCTTTTTCTGATGATACACAGCGCTGAAACGCTCCAGAAATGCTGCGGTGATGAGCTCTCCATTAACAATGGTCATAGACTTGGATCACCGGATTATCTGTCTAGCTTCAATCTCATCATCTGGTAACTCTCCCCGGCTTAGGTACGCCAAGTAAGGTAGTGTCCAATCCGGAATGACATGAAGTGCTGCAACTAGCTGTGCTTCCGGATCAGGAACAGCCAAATCCTCCTATGATGGTACCTGAACTGATGGACTGTGTAGCTCATCCAAGAAAGTATTCGGCGGCACCGGTTTACGCTGAGAACCCAGCCGGCTTAGAGCATCGGTTGCTTCATTTTTCTGCCGGTCTATGTGATCCACCTGATATCCTTTGAAACACCCTGCAACTGCTTCAACTTCTCACCGGTAAGCTGCCATGAGAGAGTCTTTAGAGTCCCACTTGCCAGATACTTGTTGCGCCACTAAATCTGAATCACCAAAGCACTTGACCCGGCTCAAGTTCATCTCCTTAGCCATCCGAAGGCCATGAAGCAGTGCTTCATATTCATCTGCATTGTTAGTGCAAGGAAACATTAGTTGGAGGACATAACAAAACTTGTCACCTCGTGGGGAAGTTAACACGACTCTAGCCCCCAAGCCTTCTAATTGCCTTGAACCGTCGAAGTGAATAGTCCAGTATGTATGATCCGGCTTCTCCTCTGGTGCTTGCAATTCTGTCCAATCATTGATGAAATCTACCAATTCTTGGGATTTAATAGCAGTACGTGGTACATACTTCAATCCGTGTGGGCTAATCTCAATGGCCCACTTTGCTACTCTGCCAGTGGCTTCTCTGTTCTGGATTATATCCCCCAACGGAGCTGAGCTAACAACAGTGATTGGGTGGCCCTAGAAGTAGTGCTTCAATTTCCGGTTTGCCATGAACACGCCATACACCAGGTTCTGCCAGTGTGTGTACCTTTGCTTCGATTCAATTAGAACCTCACAGATGTAATAAACCGGGCGCTGAACCGGATATTCCTTGCCTGCTTCTTTGCGCTCCACCACAATTGTCACGCTAACTGCACGGGAGTTGGCGGCTACGTATAGCAGCAGCGGCTCGTTGTCAACAGGGGCAGCAAGGACCGGCAGTTCTGCCAATTGCCGCTTCAGGTCCTCAAACACAGCGTTCGCAGCATCGCTCCATTTAAACCGGTCTGTCTTTTTCAACATCTGATAAAGCGGAATTGCCTTCTCTCCCAAACGGCTGATGAATAGGCTTAACGCTGTAATCCGGCCAGCTATGCGCTGGACATCATTGATACAAGCTGGTTTAGTCAAGGATGTGATCGCTTTGATCTTCTCCGGATTGGCCTCTATTCCTCTGTTTGACACTAAGAATCCAAGGAGCTTGCCTCCTGGAACACCAAAAACGCACTTCTCCGGATTAAGCATCATCTTATAAACCCTGAGATTGTCGAAGGTTTCCTTTAGGTCCTCTATTAGCGTCTCCTCCTTCCTTGACTTTACAACAATGTCATCCACATAAGCATGGACATTTTTTCCTTTCTGCCCCTTAAGGCAATTCTGCACGCAACGGTGGTAAGTTGCTTGGGCACTCTTGAGCCCAAAGGGCATAGATACATAGCAGAAGGCTCCAAAGGGAGTTATGAAGGCTGTCTTCTCCTGGTCCTTAACTGCCATCTTGATCTGGTGATACCCTGAATATGCATCCAAAAAACTTCGCCGCTCACATCCTGCCATAGCATCAATGATCTGATCAATACGGGGGAGAGCAAAAGGATCAGTTGGACAAGCCTTGTTTAGGTCTGTGTAATCCACACACATCCTCCACTTTCCATTTTTCTTTAATACCAGAACCGGATTAGCCAACCACTCCGGATGGAACACCTCAACTATGAACCCTGCGGCCAAAAGCCTGGCCACTTCCTCACCTATAGCCTTGAGCCTTTCTTCGTTGAAGCGGCGCAGCAACTGTTTGACCGGTTTGAACTTCGGATCAATATTAAGACTGTGCTCAGCGAGTTCCCTCGGTATACCTGGCATGTCAGAAGGTTTCAATGCGAAGATATCCCGGTTCTCACGGATGAACTCGATGAGCGCGCTTTCCTATTTGGGGTCAAGGTTAGCGCTGATAGTGAACTGCTTGGAAGAATCGCCTGGCACAAAGTCAACTTGTTTAGTTTCCTCTGCCGATTTAAACTTCAACGCCGGATCATGCTCTATGTTTGCCTTTTTCAACGGGGACTGATGACCCTCAACCATAAGGGATCTGTTGCAGCGTTTCCGATAAGTAAGAGTGTCGAACCCAACGAGGAGCAGAAGGTATTGACAAGCGATTCTGAGCAAGAAATTACTGCAAGCACTGAAAGATAACTTTTAGGGGTTTTCTCGATATAAGCAACAGGAATGTAAAGGCAAGTAATGTAAAGGTACTGAGAGTAACAAGTGGCCCAGTCCTTTCTTAGCAAAGGAGAGGCCTAGCAACTGAACTTATAAAGACTAAAGCGTTCTTGAGGACACACGGGAGAGGTAGTCATGTGCTTTCGCCATATTCCGTATCGATACTATGTTATGTGTTGATAAGTGTTGAGTGGGTGGATCTATGCTAGTGCACTCTCTAGACTAAGATGAATGCACTCTTATGATTAAACACCTTGCAAGCATTCGCAAATACAAGATAGAATTTAAGGCGAAAGCCTAACCATAGCAATACGATCGAGGATCCATTATTCCCTTATGCAAAAGCGTGCGAACTGGGGTTCAGGTTTCTGTCACTCCGGCAACCCACCATAAGCATTCTTTATACACAATGTATTCTCCTAGGTCCTTAATAAGGCGAAGTGTTGGGTGTTCGACTCACACGACACCACTAGTAGAATGACAACACAACTGAAATATCAAACAACACATATTACTTCAACAGCATATAACTACTAACAACAAGACTTCCCCCATGTCCTCAAGAACTAAGGTAACTACTCACAAGACATAAAAGAGATCATGATCAGTGGGGATAAATATGTGATAAAAAATCTGGACATAATAATATTTCTCCAACAAAACTCAATAGCATTCGCCACAAAGTAGTAATCAACACCGATGGAGTAGAGAGGATAGGTAGTACAAGTTACAACACGAGTTGCGATGGAAAGATGAGATTTGGATGAAGATGGAGATGGTGCTGGTGTTGGGGATGATGCTGATGATGATCTCGATGATGCCCGTGACGATGGTGATGACGATGGCGACGATCTCCCCTTCCGGGAGGTGATCTCCCCGGCGGAATCTGCCCGCCGGAGATGCCCTTTTCTTCTCTGTAGGTTTCCGCCTCGAAGCGGCGGCGGAACTCCGTAAAAAGTCCCGTGCCTAGGGTTTTCGGGGGACGGAGAACATATATGCAAAAGGGGGCGACCAGAGGTGGGCCAGGGGCTCCAGGCGCCCCCCCCGGCGCGGCCAGGGGGGCGCCCCCAGGCCGCCTGGGCACCCTGTGGCCCCCCTCTGACTCCCCTTTTGCGTGTCTTCGTTATTCGTCTGAAAAATGCCTCCCGTCAATTTTCAGGTAATTTGGAGGTGTTCTTCTTCAGCAACTCAGTATCCACTTTTTCCTGCTGAATCCTGCGTTTGCTGTTCCGGCACCGGAAAGTTGCAAACCGTGTAAAATAGACCAAAACAACATAAGAACATCATCATAACATGAAATATATCAATGAATAAAGATGAATTATGATACAAAATAGTGATGCATTTTGGACGTATCAACACCCCCAAGCTTAGACCTCGCTTGTCCCCAAGCGAATATGAACTCGGTAAACCTGTCCACAAGTTTAGAGAGTGAAGTGTCGATAAATAGAATACGGACAAGAAGCATCATAGTCTCTTCACCAACTCAAATATCCTCAGCAGCAATCTTCAACTCATAAGGCTCTTATGAAAGAGTGTTAACACTTATATTCGAAAGTAGGACCAATGGAAACTCATTATATCATGGCAAACATGTCCTTTGGTCAAAGAACAACAAATAATTTTAACTTTTGCTCTTATATTTTGATGGGATTAATTGAAGCTTTTTGGAATAACATGTTAATAAGCAAGAAGTGAAAGTGTTAACACAAAGGAAGATATTTTCCTTAGCTGGGCATGACAAACAACTTACTTATCAAATGATAATGTCAACAAGGATATGATATGACAAATCTTAATGCAGCTTTATATGAATGAATCCTTATCAACATCAAACGTCTGCTCTCTTTGAGAAATAGAGGGAAGTAGAAATAACTGACTCAACTTAAAATTAAAAGATAGGCCCTGCTCTAGGGTAGTAGGGAAAACTCATGTGCTATCCTCAAATCAAACAGAATGAAAACAAGTTTTTGAGAGGTGCATGATTCGTCAACGAATGCTAATAGATAACTCAATTACTTCTTGAACTGGACAAGTTTCGAGGAACGGCTCCCGTATGAGGACGATGACATCCTCTTATTCTCCTTTGTTTATCACTGCCAAAGTTTTCTGATTTCTCATGAACAAAGCGTGAAGGAGGATTTGTTTGTTATATTATTTTTAAGCCGGGCGCACTCAATGCCAGTTCCTTTTCGTATTATGGGTTTGCACATTATACATGCAATCCCGGGGTGAAGCTTGTCCAACTCAACAAGACTATGAATTAGCTATTACTTCCTCATGAGCTAAAGCAGGGGCACAAAATAAAAGATTTTGAACATTTAAGGATAACACATAAATTATATACTTTAGGAGGTGGTAGTGGAGTACCACGAGTAGGTAGGTATGGTGGACTCATATGGAAGGTATTGGCTTAAGGGTATGGATGCACAAGCAGAATTCCACTTAGTACAGAGTTAGGCTAGCAAAGGTTTTGAGAGAGCAGACAATTGATTATGACTAAGATGCAAAGTAATATAAAGCATGAACATTGAAATAAGCATAACACATCAAGTTGTCTTCCTTGTCAACATAACACTTCAAGCATAATAACATAAAGGTTTTGGCTATGTTGATACTTTAAGGAAATCATGCTTGTTGTTATGACCAAAGCTATGTTCGCCAAGATTAAATAAAGTTTCATAGCCATGCCTGACATAAGGTCAATACTTCCCGTAAGAGTCATCATATAAGGTCGATTGCCTGAAGAGAATACCGAGTGCAGCAAAAAGGAACCGATAAACTTCTCATTAATATTCCATCATAGACGACTCCACGCTCACGGATACAATTCTTCACCAAAGGGGTGATAGACCTCAATGCACACACCTATCTCATATAATAATCTCCCTAGACATGATACGACTCTACTTGACTTCTAAAAGACAAAAAGTAAAAGATAAAGATACCGGGCACTCCCCCAAGCTTGGAACAAGCCAAGGGAATGCCATTACCACGGAGATTTCACTCATCATCCTTGTTGGCGTTGATCAAGTAGTTCTTGGCGAAACTCTTCCATGGAAGGGGTTCTCCAGTCTCATATGAGAAGCTCGTCTCCTGGATCCTGCATTCAGCACCCAAACCCATGCGTAGAAACCTTAGTTCATACTCACAGTTCTGGTTATGTAGATCATTAATTTGCCCTTGTAGCTCTATAATTCTGTCTTCAGATGCGGCGATTCTTTCCCACAACTCCTTCATCTCCTTCAGAAAGTAGTTCTTCAGCTCGTTGGTGATGTCAAAGTTAGCTTCGACACCACGCTCGATCATCTTCTTGTACTTGAAGGCTTCCTGCTCCACTTCTTCCAACCTGGCCTGGACGCTCCCCTCCTTGATAGGTCCCTTCAGATCTTCTTGGTGAAGGACGCCTTCCTTCATCTGAACACCCTGAGGGTGCTTCTTCACCTCAGCGAGGTAAGGGTTGATGACGTTGACGACGAACGTGTCCTTGGGGGAACTTGGAGAAGCCATGGCACCTAAATTTAGCTGAAAGATTTCCTGGCAGAAACAGATCGAAGAGAAAACACGCGAAATCGCAAGATACGTTGCCGGAACAAACCGGGCAAATATATAGGAAAAATTTATGCACAGAAAGGAAGGTAACGGACCAAAGCGGGGTCGGAGACGGGCTCTAGGGTGTCCAGGCGGCCTGCCGGCGAGGCCCAGGGGGGCGCGCCAGGGGGGCGCCTGGACTCCCTGGTGGTCGTCTCCGGCTCCACTTCGACTCGGAATTTTACTAATTTTACAAAAACTCGTAATACGGAACTTTTATGATGTTTTGCGGTGTTTTCTTACCGTACTACATACCTTTTCTTTATTCTGCTTCTGCTGGCGTCTGAAACAGGGCTGCAACATGTTCTTCGTGGGTTGTTGTGTATATTATATTCACATCAACATCGACAGAGTCTCCTGCTATGTAATGTTTAAGTCTTTGCCCATTCACAACTTGAGGTTTGGTGCCTTCAAAATTATTAATCTTAATTGCGCCAGACCGATAAACTTCTTCAATATGAAATGGTCCTTCCCACCTGGAAAGTAGTTTACCTGGAGAAAACCTGAAACGGGATCTAAACAACAAAACTATATCACCGACATTAAATTCACGTTTCAGAATCTTCTTATCATGCCACCTTTTTACCTTTTCCTTGAACATTTTAGCGCTCTCGTAAGCTTCACTCCTCCATTCATCTAGAGAAGTCAAGTTCATGAGACGCTTCTCACCAGCTAGTTTTGGGTCAGCGTTAAGCTCTCTAACAGCCCAGAAAGCTTTGTGCTCTAGCTCTAATGGCAAATGGCAAGCCTTGCCATACACCATCTTATAGGGAGACATGCCCATGGGGTTTTTGTAAGCAGTTCTATACGCCCACAAAGCATCTCCTAATTTATTTGACCAATCCTTCCTATTTCTGTTTACTGTTTTCTGCAAGATCAACTTAATCTCTCTATTGGTGAGCTCAACTTGCCCACTAGTTTGAGGATGATAAGGTGAAGCAATTCTATGATTAACATCGTATTTAGCCAAAGCTTTTCTAAAAGCTCCGTGCGTGAAGTGTGATCCTCAATAGGTCATGAGATACCTTGGTACACCAAACCTAGGAAAAATTACATCTTTAAGCATTTTCAAAGATGTTTTGTGATCAGCACTTTCAGTGGGGATTGCTTCAACCCACTTGGTCACATAATCAACAGCTACTAAAATGTGAGTGTACTTGTGCGAAGAAGGAAAAGGACCCATAAAATCAAAACCCCAACAATCGAAAGATTCAATCACTAGTGAGTAATTCATAGGCATCTCATTCCTTCTACTAATGTTACCAACTCTCTGACATTTATCACAGGCTAAAACATAATTTCTAGCATCTTTAAAGAGAGTAGGCCAATAAAAACCTGATTGAAGAACCTTATGTGCAGTCCTTTCGCTGGCATGATGTCCTCCATAGGGACTGTCATGGCACCGTCTGAGAATGTCCTTCTGCTCATGTTCCGGAATGCATCTTCTCACGATCCCGTCGGGACCTTCTTTGAAAAGATGTGGGTCATCCCAAAAGTAGTGCCTCAAATCATGAAAGAACTTCTTCCTCTGCTGAAATGTTAGACCTGGAGGCAAATACTTCGCAACAATAAAATTAGCATAATCTGCATACCAAGGGTCGGAAAGAGGTTGTATTTTTACAACGGCAAGTTGCTCGTCTGGAAAACTATCGTTAACTGGGATGGGGTCATGCGGTATATCTTCCATTCTTGAAAGATTGTCCGCAACCGGATTGTCTTCCCGTTTCCTATCAACAATCTGCAAATCAAATTCTTGGAGAAGGAGTACCCACCTGATAAGCCTTGGCTTGGCATCCTTCTTTGTCATAAGATATTTAATGGCAGCATGATCAGTATGAATAATAACTTTGGAATCAACAATGTACTGCCTAAACTTATCACAAGCAAAAACTACATCTAAGAATTCCTTCTCAGTAGTAGCATAATTTCTTTGAGCACTATCAAGGGTCTTACTAGCATAATGTATAACATTCAATTTCTTATCAACCCTTTGTCCTAAAACAGCTCCAACAGCAAAATCACTTGCATCACACATAATTTCAAAAGGTAAGTTCCAGTCAGGTGGTTGTACTATAGGAGCAGTTATTAAAGCTTTCTTAAGGATTTCAAAAGCTTCCTTACAATTTTCATCAAACGCAAAAGGAACATCCTTCTGGAGAAGATTAGTGAGGGGTCTCGAGGTTTTAGAAAAGTCTTTAATAAATCTTCTATAAAAACCTGCATGACCGAGAAAACTGCGAATACCTTTGATGTCCCTTGGATAGGGCATCCTCTCAATAGCTTCGATCTTGGCTTTGTCCACTTCAATTCCCCTTTCGGAAATCTTGTGACCAAGAACAATTCCTTCATTAACCATAAAGTGGCACTTCTCCCAGTTAAGTACCAAATTTGTCTCCTCGCATCTCTGCAAAACTTTATTAAGGTTGTGAAGACAATGGTCAAATGAAGTTCCATAGACGGAGAAATCGTCCATGAAGACTTCCATAATATCCCCGCAGAAACCATGAAAGATAGTAGACATACACCTTTGAAAAGTAGCAGGGGCATTACATAAACCAAAAGGCATACGTCTGTAAGCATAAGTACCAAAAGGACAAGTAAAAGTGGTCTTCTCTTGATCGACAGTGTTAACATGAATTTGAGAGAAGCCAGAATAACCATCGAGATAACAAAAGTGGGTATTTTTGGATAACCTTTCAAGCATTTGGTCGATGAACGGCAACGGGTAGTGATCCTTCCTGGTGGCCTTGTTCAACTTCCTGTAATCAATACACATTCTATATCCAATAATAATTCTCTGAGGTATTAGTTCATTTTTATCATTAGGAACCACAGTTGTACCTCCTTTCTTAGGAACACAATGTACCGGACTTACCCACTTACTGTCAGCTATAGGGTAGATAATACCTGCGGCTAGAAGCTTGAGAATCTCAGTTCTAACGACATCCATCATCTTCGGGTTCAACCGTCGTTGATGATCAACAACTGGTTTAGCATCAGGCTCAAGGTTGATAGTATGTTGACAGATAGATGGACTAATCCCCTTAAGGTCATCAAGGGTGTAGCCAATTGCGCCTCGGTGTTTACGAAGTACTTCCAATAATCGCTCTTCTTCATATCCTGAAAGGTTAGAATTGATAATAACAGGATATACTTTCTTTTCATCTAAATAAGCATACTTGAGCGTATCGGGAAGAGGTTTAAGGTCGAACACCGGGTCTTCTTTCGGTTTTGACAAAATTCCCAAAGGTTCAACCGGAAGGTTGTGCTTCAGGATAGCAGGCTGCCTCAAGAATATTTCATCTAGTTCATTTCTTTCCTGCATATGCAAATCATTCTCGTGGTCCTCCATGTATTGCTGCAAAGGATCATCAGGGGGAATAGCAATAGAGGCAATACTTTCAATAATTTTATCATCACTAGGTGAATCAGTACCACGAGGCTGCTTAGAGAACTTAGAAAAATTAAATTCATATGGCTCACCATCGAATTCAACAGAAACTTTACCTTTCTTGCAATCTATTATAGCTCCACAAGTTCTAAGAAAAGGTCTACCAAAAATGATGGGACAAAAATTGTCCCTGGCTGAACCAAGTACCAGAAAGTCGGTAGGGTATTTTACCTTTCCACATAAGACTTGAACGTCCCTCACAATTCCGATAGGAGAGATAGTTGATCTATTTGCAAGATGAATAGTAACATCAACTTCTTCAAGTTCACAAGGGGAAATCTCACCGATGATTTCTTCATAGAGTGAATAAGGAATAGCACTTGCACTCGATCCCAAATCGCATAGCCCATAATAATTGTGATATCCTATTTTAACAGATACCACCGGAGTACCTGAAATTGGGCCTTTGTTCTTGGCTGTGACAAGGTTAGTGGAAATAGCACAAAAAGTTATATTGGAATCCAAAACATCATCAGTAGTAAGGTCTTTAATCAATGCAACTTGAGGATCGACCCTGATCTGGTCCTCAGGTTCATCAACTTTTCTCTCACTTTTATTTATTATGCCTGTTACAAGAGAGTGTTCCTTTATGCTCGTGGGAAAAGGAGGCTTTTCATATATGACTGCAGGCAAAATAGGCTCAGCAACATAAATATCAATAGATGGTTCTTTAAAAGGTGCATGGTGCTGGTCTCTATTCTTTTTAAAAGAATCAACGTGAGAGGCAAAGTTCTTACATAAATCAATAACTAGATGGGAATCAAGACCAATCTTAGAGCAAAAAGTATTGAAGTAATCAGTTTCCACATAGCTCTCAATATAATCATGTTCATAATTTATAGTGGGTTCAATACCTTTATCAATTTCCCAATCTTCAGTATTCCTCTGGATTCTTTCAAGGAGATCCCACCTTTCTTCAACACTCTTCTTCTGAAATACCCCACTAGAGGAGGCATCCAGCATCTCCTTATCCCGACGAGAAAGCCTGGCATAAAAATTTGTAAGTATAATTTCCTTGGGAAGCTTATGAATAGGGAATTTGAGCATTAGAGACTTCAATCTCCCCCAAGCTTGAGCAATGCTTTCTCCGTCACGAGACCTAAAGTTATAGATATAATTCCTGTCTCGATGAATTTCATGAAGAGGATAAAATTTAGTATAAAAGAGAGACATAAGCTCCTGCCAGTCCAGCAAGTGTGGGTTATCGAGAAGCCCATACCAATCTGAAGCTTTATCTATAAGGGATACAAAAAACAATTTCCTCATGACAAACTCCCTCGATACACCTGCAAGCTTAAATAATGAACATAGTCGTGACAAATATAGCAAGTGTTCACCGGGATGTCTGTCTCCTGCATAACGATTAGCCAAAACATAATTGATAATGCCAGCTGGTATTTTATAAGGCACAATTTCAGTAGGGGGAGGATCAACCACCACAGGTGTGGGGTGTCTTCCCGCAAGCAACGCTCCAATAATAGGGTTGTCCATAAGGACAAAGAGCAGTAATAGTAAAAATAAAAACAGAATTATAAAAAGAAAACTTCCTTACCAGTTTCAGTTTACCAATAGCGCTACGCTCCCCGGCAACGGCGCCAGAAAACGGTACTTGATGACCCTCAACCGTAAGGGATCTGTTGCAGCGTTTTCGATAAGTAAGAGTGTCGAACCCAACGAGGAGCAGAAGGTATTGACAAGCGATTCTGAGCAAGAAATTACTGCAAGCACTGAAAGATAACTTTTAGGGGTTTTCTCGATATAAGCAACAGGAATGTAAAGGCAAGTAATGTAAAGGTACTGAGAGTAACAAGTGGCCCAATCCTTTCTTAGCAAAGGAGAGGCCTAGCAACTGAACTTATAAAGACTAAAGCGTTCTTGAGGACACACGGGAGAGGTAGTCATGTGCTTTCGCCATATTCCGTATCGATACTATGTTATGTGTTGATAAGTGTTGAGTGGGTGGATCTATGCTAGTGCACTCTCTAGACTAAGATGAATGCACTCTTATGATTAAACACCTTGCAAGCATCCGCAAATACAAGATAGAATTTAAGGCGAAAGCCTAACCATAGCAATACGATCGAGGATCCATTATTCCCTTATGCAAAAGCGTGCGAACTGGGGTTCAGGTTTCTGTCACTCCGGCAACCCACCATAAGCATTCTTTATACACAATGTATTCTCCTAGGTCCTTAATAAGGCGAAGTGTTGGGTGTTCGACTCACACAACACCACTAGTAGAATGACAACACAACTGAAATATCAAACAACACATATTACTTCAACAACATATAACTACTAACAACAAGACTTCCCCCATGTCCTCAAGAACTAAGGTAACTACTCACAAGACATAAAAGAGATCATGATCAGTGGGGATAAATATGTGATAAACAATCTGGACATAATAATATTTCTCCAACAAAACTCAATAGCATTCGCCACAAAGTAGTAATCAACACCGATGGAGTAGAGAGGATAGGTAGTACAAGTTACAACACGAGTTGCGATGGAAAGATGAGATTTGGATGAAGATGGAGATGGTGCTGGTGTTGGGGATGATGTTGATGATGATCTCGATGATGCCCGTGACGATGGTGATGACGATGGCGACGATCTCCCCTTCCGGGAGGTGATTTTCCCGGCGGAATCTGCCCGCCGGAGATGCCCTTT
This sequence comes from Secale cereale, assembly GCA_902687465.1. Taxonomy (NCBI): domain Eukaryota; kingdom Viridiplantae; phylum Streptophyta; class Magnoliopsida; order Poales; family Poaceae; genus Secale; species Secale cereale. Next base: position 746,473,152 of record LR738715.1, on the reverse strand, counting down.
TCTTCTCTGTAGGTTTCCGCCTCGAAGCGGTGGCGGAACTCCGTAAAAAGTCCCGTGCCTAGGGTTTTCGGGGGACGGAGAACATATATGCAGAAGGGGGCGACCAGAGGTGGGCCAGGGGCTCCAGGCGCCCCCCCCCCC
>LR738715.1:746436698-746472972 GCA_902687465.1 Secale cereale | reverse complement strand
CCCGGCGCGGCCAGCCGTCTGGGCACCCTGTGGCCCCCCTCTGACTCCCCTTTTGCGTGTCTTCGTTATTCGTCTGAAAAATGCCTCCCGTCAATTTTCAGGTAATTTGGAGGTGTTCTTCTTCAGCAACTCAGTATCCACTTTTTCCTGTTGAATCCTGCGTCTGCTGTTTCGGCACCGGAAAGTTGCAAACTGTGTAAAATAGACCAAAACAACATAAGAACATCATCATAACGTGAAATATATCAATGAATAAAGATGAATTATGATACAAAATAGTGATGTATTTTGGACGTATCAGGGACATATCTGCCAGGTCAACGTTGTCTTTGTAGAACTTCAACTCCTCTGTAGCACATACTGCCTCTGCATAGGCTGCATCTCCTTCCTCGCACTCCAATGCAATTTTGCGACTTCCATGAACCGTAATGGTTCCCTTGTGACCCGGCATCTTGAGCTGTAGATAAACATAGCATGGTCTAGCCATGAACTTGGCGTAAACCGGCCTTCCAAACAGAGCATGATATGAGCTCCGGATCTTTACAACCTCAAACGTTACTGTCTCTGACCTGGAGTCCTGTTCATCTCCAAAGGTGACTTCCAGATCAATTTTCCCAACTGGGTAAGCCGATTTACCTGGCACCACTCCATGGAACGCCGTGTTGGACTGTCTCAACTTCTTGTCCGTCAACCCCATACGACGGAAAGTCTCGTAATATAAGATGTTGATACTGCTGCCACCATCCATGAGTACCTTTGTGAATTTTTAGCCACCCACCTGTGGGGTCACCACTAAGGCCAACTGGCCCGGATTATCAATCCGTGGCGGGTGATCATCTTAGCTCCACACAATAGGTTGTTCCGACCAACGCATAAAACGTGGTGTTGCCGGTTCAACTGCGTGTACCGCCCGCTTCAGGATTTTTTGATCTCTTTTGCACAAACTCGTGGTAAAGACATGGTACTGTCCACTACTTAGCTCCTTCGGATTACTCTGATATCCGGATTGCTGCTACTGTTGACGCTGCTGATTGCCTTGGTTATTGTAACCGCCCTGACCATGCTGGTGGTTGCCTTGGTTGTTATAACCACCCTGACCATGCTGTTGGTGGTTGCCTTGGTTGTAGTTATTGTTGCCACCATGATATCCTGATCCAGAACCATTACCCTGGTGACCCGGACCATGAAAACTGGAACTCGAGCCGCCGCCCGGTGGTCCATTGTCATATTTGGCTTGTCTCATGGCCTCTACCATGATCCGGCATTGCCCCCATGTATGTTTAGCCGGGTGTTCCGGCGTGCTATGTTTCGGGCAAGGCTCATTCAACTGTTGATCCAGATTGACGGATCCTCCTCCGCTCTGTGGAGGTGGCTTACCCTTGCGGCGCTGAAAGTTTCCTTGAACATTGGTATTGGCCACAAATTCCGAGCTGCCTTCTGCCTTTCGCTTACCATTAAAACTTGTTCCTGCCGGATTAGCCTGCGCCGGTTTACCAGCCTTGTTTGCTTTCCCGGACTTGTCTCCATCTGCCTCGGGGTACTTAGTGTTATCAGAGTCCCCATACTTCACCAGAGCGCTCATGAGTGTCCCCATGTCATTACAATCCTGCTTGAGCCGTCCCAACTTCAACTTCAGAGACTCAAACCGGCAATTGTTTTCCAGTGTTACTGTTGCCGTACTGGGGTTGATGCTATTGGAAGAGTGCAAGATTTCTGACACTCGCCGCACCCAGGTGCTCGTAGGCTCCTGTTCTCCTTGAACACATGCCGCTAAGTCTACTACTGACATTGGCTGCTTGCACGTGTCTTTGAATTTTTTGATAAACTGGCGACGAAACTCCCCCCATGATCCGATGGAGTTAGGTGGTATGCCCTTTAACCATGTCCGGGCTGTACCCTCAAGCATCATGGTAAAATACTTGGCGCATGCCGCTTCATCCACATCTAGCATCTCCATAGCCGTTTCATAGCTCTCAATCCACGCCTCTGGAGCCAGGTCTGCCGTATAGTTGGGCACCTTGCGCGGACCTTTGAAGTCTTTAGGTAACCTTACGCTTCGTAAAGCGGGGACAAGACACTGTACTCCAAAAGAACTTGCCGTGACTCCTGTCTCTGCTGTGGTTGGGTGAACCGGCGTCATTTGACGGGTATCCTCTCGGGCGGTAAGTCTGGCCCGGTTCATTGCCTCCTGGGCGTGCGCCTCTGCTCCTGCCGGATTATCTTTCCTGTGACGGTGACGTCTTCGTTCACTGCTAGACACTTCCGGTTCATCCCAACGCCTAGTGTAACTCCTGCTGTGGTGGGGGGTTGAATGAATCCTCTCCCTGCTGTAAGAATACGCATGCTGCTGTGTCAATGCTGTGTCCAGCAACTCCTTGGCCCGGCGTGCTTCCAACGCCACGGGGGATGTTCCCTCAACGGGTAAAGCGGCCAGCCGCGAAGCGGTGGCGACAATGTTATCCAACGGGTTTGAATAATGGCCAGGAGGGGTGGGGATGTGTGGCGTGGTCACAACCTGACGATTTCACTCTGCGGCCGGCTGTTGAACCGGCGCACCCACTCCTAGGGCTCCTCCCCGGTTTACTTCTAGGTTATTGCTGGCTCCCGCTCCTGGTGTGACAAAGAGATTCATCGCCCCATAAACCGGCGGTAGACGAGTTTGCTGCCTTCTGTTTCTTACCTCCTGCGCAGCAGTCTGATCAATCATGAGCCGGAAAGCTTGGAAGTCCAGCTCTGCTTGCCTTGTAACCATCATGGCCTTCTGCTGTGAACGCCCCAGTCATCGTGGGCTACTGCATAGACTGTGATCCGGCCATGAAGACAGCCACCCGGTTTGGCGGATCAGAGGGGTTCGGAATACTGTCACCATCGGATACACCCCCGGATCGGCCGTCCTGCAACAGATACAGAGATTCGGTCTCCCCAGATGAAGACTCATCGTCAGAATAGACAACAGTCTCGCCACCAGAATCCGATCCGTCCTCGGCTTGGACTCCATGTACTGCTCCAATGAAAACACGCTTCACGGCGGGCTGAATCCGGGCCGATCTCGCACGCTGAGCCGGCTCAACGATGTTGGGGAAGATGTCCGGCTCAGGCCCCGGTTCACCAATCTTGTCGATGAAGACATGGATGCCGCTAAAGGGGACCCGGTACCCGTATTCGATTGAATCGGCCTCAGGGCCCCAGCCCGCGTTGTCGATGTAGATTCGGCCGCGGCGACTCTTGGTCATCCGGCCGACTGCGTAACCCTTGAGTCCTTCAAAGCTGCCGTTCAAGAACTCGAAACCATCGTGCGATAGCCCATCGTCTTGGCCAAACATACTGCCAAAGAGGAGAAGCTTCAACAAGAAAAGGGCAAGTGGAGCACAGACTTATCCAGCTATGCCCAATTAAGTGCCCAGGAGCTTTATTCCGGGTATTTGAACCGGCTTCATACCAGCCGCGATTATGAATCGGGGTTGGTTAATATGATGAAGGATAAATACGAGGTAACTTGTTTTGGGTATATGAAATATTATGTGCCTGGGCCTTGTCGGAATTTCTCTTTTAATACTTCAACTGTACATTAGCCCCCAAGTGTCAAGTGGATAACTTGTTTATTTGCTTGAGACTTGTCTGAATTGTCTTTTACTCCATTTGATTTCCTTGTAGGCTGACTTGACTCGGAGGGCTGCAGAGGTAACTGAGCTCCGGAATAGACTGGCTGCTACCGAAACAGCTTCTGCCAAAGCCAAGGACGAGCTTGCGCTGAGCTTAACCAATGTAGAAAAGTTGAAAAAAGACTTTGAAGCGGAGCAGTCAGCCTGGGAGGTGCAGAGGAACGCTCTTGAGAAAAGAGCAAAGGATGCTGAGCTGCCCTTAATCCGGTGACGCAAGAGCTGACTGGTTTAAAACAACAAATAGAACTTATGACCTCTGCTATCTTTGGTGAGCACTCAATTTGCATATATTTTCATCTCTGCCATCTTTGTTCCACTCCGGTTTAACTTTAACAATCATATGTAGGGCGACGCATAACTCATCTTGGAGATGACATTCGCAAGAAGCTCAAGGCCTCTTATACCTTGGTGGAGCAGCTGTATTCCGGCGCTCAAAGGATTATAAGTGCAATGTCTCATCAGAAAGCAGCCCCAACCACTATCCAAGGTACCTTGGAGAAGCTATCCATCCTGCCTGTGCGTTTGGTGGAAGTGAAGAAATCTGCTGCAAGGGCCGGTTCACTTGTAGCACTGACTCGGGCCAAGGCATGGGTTCCGGATTTTGATCCGGAGGAAGCTATGAACGGATATCCCGATACATAGGAAGATGGATCTGCTTTCTCTGGCTAGGACCTCCATGCTTTAACCAAGGAAATGCGCCCTCTTGCCAGCAAGCTTGCTGATGAAGCGGATCTGACCAGGTATCATCCGGCATATGACATAGAAAATGAACGGGTGGACCGGCCGGTTTATGATACCGAGAATCTGATCCCGCAAGTGCGTGCCCATACTTTCGCTCCAGATATTGATCCGTCCGATCTTATTACTGAGGAAATGTACTTCTGTGCACTATCCAAGATCGACTGGCGCGTTCCTGACTTCCAGCCGCTTCAAGAAGACTAAGAAGTTCCGGAACAAGCCGATCCTCAGCCTTCACAACAGGAAGAAGAAGCATAAGCCGCTTAGTTTAACTCTTAGCTGCTGTAATCTGTTGCCAGAAAACTTTAATTCGTTTAGGCCTGCAAGTGCCTTGTAATAGCATAGTTCGAAACATTGTTTGTCTTAATTTGGATGTCGCCGCTTGACTTGGCGTCTGCCAATTTTAATCATTTGCCTGCTATGGTCGAGCTGTTTATGTTATCTGTATCTGCAGAAACAAAGCTAAAAGATGTCCTGGCGGTTTACCACCAGACCAATTATATTGCTCCCATGGGCATATATTGAAAGAGTATCTGCTTTATACCCAAAAATACTTCATACCTTTAATTAAGTGTGCTTGGCATCCTTAATCCGGTAGGCGTTATTGAACGTGTAGATACTGATGAGGCTCTTGGCCCTCTTGGCGTTTGTCCAATGATTGTTCCGGGTTATGATAAACGTGCCGGTTTAAATCATGCTGGTATTCTATGACCCAGACTTTTGTAGATATGTGGTCAACTTTGAAGTTGCCCAGTTCCGGATCAAAGACCGCAGAAAACTTTGAAGAATCACAAAACACAAAACACTGTTGCAAATAAGACCATGTAGTCGAGGCTTTTTGAGAGCTGCCAGGCTCCATATTTGCCAATCAATGGATGAGACCCAAGGAGCTATGATTCATTTTTCCAATCAATGGACGTGATCCAAGGAGCTATGATTCATTTTGCCAATCAATGGGTGCAATCCAAGGAGCAATGATTTCTTTTGCCAATCAATGGATGTAATCCAAGGAGCAAGAACTTATTTTGCCAATCAATGGATGTAATCCAAGGGGCGATGATTTCTTTTGCCAATCAATGGATGTAATCCAAGGAGCAAGAACTTATTTCACCAATCAATGCATGTAATCCAAGGGGCGATGATTTCTTTTGCCAATCAATGGATGTAATCCAAGGAGCAAGAACTTATTTTGCCAATCAATGGGTGTAATCCAAGGGGCGATGATTTCTTTTGCCAATCAATGGATGTAATCCAATGAGCAAGAACTTATGTTGCCAATCAATGGATGTAATCCAAGTGGCGATGATTCGAAGACGATCATATAGACCGGACCAGAAGGTATTAAGCGAGGATTCGAATGTGATCCGTAGCCCCTTAGTGACCGTGGATGTAGGGTACCTATGAAAGAGTTGCGCTTGAAAGGCAAGTCCTGGTTGGTCCCTTATAGAATTGTCATGCATAGCAAAATAGACTGATCAAAGTATGTGAGTTAACTCCCATAAGACACTTATTAAAAAGAAAAAAGGCTGATCCACCGGTTTACCAGGGGTGCTGGTTTATTTATTAATCATAATATATACAGGATACATGAAGCGGGGCTCATGGCTCAAGTGTAGTAAGGCCGTAAGAGAGCAATATTCCACAGCCTCTTCGTCTCTTCCTCTGCTGTCCGTGAGTCTTTGTGTTCTCGAACGTCCACCAGGTAGTATGAACCGTTATGTAGGTTCTTGCTGACCACAAAGGGTCCTTCCCAAGGTGGGGATAGCTTGTGCATATCTGTCTGGTCTTGTATAAGCCGGAGTACCAGGTCCCCCTCCTGGAACGTCCTGGTCTTAACCCGGCGACTGTGATATGTGTGCAGGTCCTGCTGATAAATTGCAGATCGTGCAGCTGCTATGTCTCGCTCTTCGTCCAACCGGTCTAAGCTTTCCTGTCTTGCTAGCTCATTAGCCGCTTCAACATAAGCTGCCACCCGTGGGGAGTCATGCCGGATATCACTTGGAAGAACCGCTTCAGCACCGTACACCATGAAGAAGGGTGTATAGCATGTAGACCAGTTAGGCGTAGTGTTGATGCTCCAGAGGACAGAAGGTAATTCCTCAACCCAGCACCCTGGTGTTCTTTGTAAGGGAGTCATAAGCCGGGGCTTGATGCCTCGCAAGATCTCTTGGTTGGCCCTTTCGGCTTGACCATTGGATTGAGGGTGAGCTACTGAAGACACATCCAAGCGAATATGTTCCCTTTGGCAAAACTCTTCCATCTCTGCCAGTGCCTTCTCTGTTCTAGATTATATCCCCCAATGGAGCTGAGCTAACAACAGTGATTGGGTGGCCCTAGAAGTAGTGCTTCAATTTCCGGTTTGCCATGAACACGCCATACACCAGCGTCTGCCAGTGTGGGTACCTTTGCTTCGATTCAATTAGAACCTCACTGACGTAATAAACCGGGCGCTGAACCGGATATTCCTTGCCTGCTTCTTTGCGCTCCACCACAATTGCCATGCTAACTGCACGGGCATTGGCGTCTACGTATAGCAGCAACGGCTCGTTGTCAACAGGGGCAACAAGGACCGGCGGTTCTGCCAATTGCCGCTTCAGGTCCTCAAACGCAGCGTTCGCAGCATCGCTCCATATAAACCGGTCTGTCTTTTTCAACATCTGATAAAGCGGAATTGTCTTCTCTCCCAAACGGCTGATGAATCGGCTTAACGCTGTAATCTGGCCAGCTATGCGCTGGACATCATTGATACAAGCTGGTTTAGTCAAGGATGTGATCGCTTTGATCTTCTCCGGATTGTCCTCTATTCCTCTGTTTGACACTAAGAATCCAAGGAGCTTGCCTGATGGAACACCAAAAACGCACCTCTCCGGATTAAGCATCATCTTATAAACCCGGAGATTGTCGAAGGTTTCCTTTAGGTCCTCTATTAGCGTCTCCTCCTTCCTTGACTTTACAACGATGTCATCCACATAAGCATGGACATTTTTTCCGATCTGCCCCTTAAGGCAGTTCTGCACGCAACGCTGGTAAGTTGCTTGGGCACTCTTGAGCCCAAAGGGCATAGATACATAGCAGAAGGCTCCAAAGGGAGTTATGAAGGCTGTCTTCTCCTGGTCCTTAACTGCCATCTTGATCTGGTGATACCCTGAATATGCATCCAAAAAACTTAGCCGCTCACATCCTGCCGTAGCATCAATGATCTGATCAATACGGGGGAGAGCAAAAGGATCAGTTGGACAAGCCTTGTTTAGGTTTGTGTAATCCACACACATCCTCCACTTTCCATTTTTCTTTAACACCAGAACCGGATTAGCCAACCACTCCGGATGGAGCACCTCAACTATGAACCCTGCGGCCAAAAGCCTGGCCACTTCCTCACCTATAGCCTTGCGCCTTTCTTCGTTGAAGCGGCGCAGATACTGTTTGACCGGTTTGAACTTCGGATCAATATTAAGACTTTGCTAAGCGAGTTCCCTTAGTATACCTGGCATGTCAGAAGGTTTCCATGCGAAGATATCCCGGTTCTCACGGATGAACTCGATGAGCGCGCTTTCCTATTTGGGGTCAAGGTTAGCGCTGATAGTGAACTGCTTGGAAGAATCGCCTGGCACAAAGTCAACTTGTTTAGTTTCCTCTGCCAATTTAAACTTCAACGCCGGATCATGCTCTGTGTTTGGCTTTTTCAACGGGGACATATCTGCCGGGTCAACGTTGTCTTTATAGAACTTCAACTCCTCTGTAGCACATACTGCCTCTGCATAGGCTGCGTCTCCTTCCTCGCACTCCAATGCAATTTTGCGACTTCCATGAACCATAATGGTTCCCTTGTGACCCGGCATCTTGAGCTGTAGATAAACATAGCACGGTCTAGCCATGAACTTGGCGTAAACCGGCCTTCCAAACAGAGCATGATATGGGCTCCGGATCTTTACAACCTCAAACGTTACTGTCTCTGACCCGGAGTCCTGTTCATCTCCAAAGGTGACTTCCAGATCAATTTTCCCAACTAGGTAAGATGATTTACCTTGCACCACTCCATGGAACACCGTGTTGGACTGTCTCAACTTCTTGTCCGTCAACCCCATACGACGGAAAGTCTCGTAATATAAGATGTTGATACTGCTACCACCATCCATGAGTACCTTTGTGAATTTGTAGCCACCCACCTGTGGTGCCACCACTAAGGCCAACTGGCCCGGATTGTCAATCCGCGGCGGGTGATCCTCTCTGCTCCACACAATAGGTTGTTCCGACCAACGCAGAAAATGTGGTGTTGCCGGTTCAACTGCGCGTACCGCCCGCTTCAGGATTTTTTTATCTCTTTTGCACAAACTCATGGTAAAGACATGGTACTGTCCACTACTTAGCTCCTTTGGATTACTCTAATATCCGGATTGCTACTGCTGTTGACGCTGAAGATTGCCTTGGTTATTGTAACCGCCCTGACCATGCTGGTGGTTGCCTTGGTTGTTATAACCACCCTGACCATGCTGCTGGTGGTTTCCTTGGTTGTAGTTATTGTTGCCATCATGATATCCTGATCCGGAACCATTACCCTGGTGACCCGTACCATGAAAACTGGAACTCGAGCCGCCGCCCGGTGGTCCATTGTCGTATTTGGCTTGTCTCATGGCCTCTACCATGATCCGACATTGCCCCCATGTATGTTTAGCCGGGTGTTCCGGCGTGCTATGTTTCGGGCAAGGCTCATTCAACTTTTGATCCAGATTGACGGATCCTCCTCCGCTCCGTGGAGGTGGCCTACCCTCAAGGGCGCCAACTGTCCCATTTCCGGAGATGACGTCATAACCTCTTCAAAGCTGCCCCACGGTGGGCGCCAACTGTCGTGGAATTGGCACGACAGATGTCCGGTTTAGAGGACTTAGGTGTGGAGCCATCGCGCGGGTTAGCTTGAAGAGGTTAAAGCACACAAAGAACACAGAGGGTTTATACTAGTTCGGCCCCTTCGATGAAGGTAAAAGCCTACGTCTAGTTGGTTTGGAATTGCTTGGGCGTCAATCAACAGGGAGCGGATTGCTTGGCTGTGTCTCGACGGGCTGTTGCTTGTCCTTGAACCGTCGCCGGGTCGTCCCTTTATATAGGAGGCGACGCCCGGTCCGGTTTACAGAGTCCCGAGGCCGGCTCATAATCGTGTCCGCCTCGGTCTCTACTCTTTCTACCTTACACCTCAAGTTACATGATAGGACGGTTCATAAACCGTAGATTTTACACATGGGCCCTAAGCCTCTATGGGCCGTAACCTCCGGTTCATATTCTACTGGGCTTATGATAATACAACTATGTAAGTGTAATCCGGACCTGCCTAGCCGGTGTATACCTGCTAGTAATATCCCTGACAATTTGCCTAATAACTAAAACTTGCATAGGGACTAGCTATCCCCTTTTCTTAATCAACCCCCGGGCCAGTGCTCCACATGAGTGTTGGTCCAACCTAGAGCAACTTGCGGCACCGCCCCTTGGCAACTCGGGGTATCTGGATGCTGTAACCATAGCTCATCCGGTCGTGGCCTGAGACTAGATACGCGCGGCTACTGTCAGGGTGTCGGCACGCCGGGAGGTCTTGCTGGATTAGTTTTACCTATGTCGGTATACCTTGAGTACGGGATTCCGAGAATACTTGGGCCTTCCCACCTTGGAGTTGCGACTCTGCGGATCGTGAGCTTGTAATGGGCTAAGTTGGGACACCCCTGCAGGGTTTTGAACTTTCGAAAGCCGTGCTCGCGGTTATGTGGCAGATGGGAATTTGTTAATATCCGGTTGTAGAAAACTTGACACCATGTTCAGAACACACTACCAGCGTGAGTAACCGTGACGGTCATTTTCCGAAAGGGGTTCGGGAAGTGAACACGGTGGGGTTATGATTGACGTGCTTATTTAGGATCACTTTGTGAACACTTTGACGCTCGTGGCACTTCTCTTTTCGCTCTAATCATGTAAGCTAGTGCTAGTGCAGCTGCAACCTTTATTCTTTCTTCAGCCTTGTTCCACACCCAAGGCTTAGATAGTTTTGCTACCCGGGAACGGGATTGCTGAGTCCTCCGTGGCTCACAGATTCTACACCACACCAGATGCAGGTACCATGGTGAACTACTCAGGTGACGGCACGGAGCTGTACTGGGAGTACGATGAAGAACGTAGTCGATACTATGTGCACTATCCCGATGATCAGTAGTGGTTTCTACTAGGGATGATTCGAACCTGTGGCTTTATGTATTTGGTATCTTTCTTTTGGATCTTCGCCCGTAGTCGGGTTGTGATGTTATTTGGATGATGATTTGCTTATGTAATGTATTGTGTGACGTGGCGAGTGTAAGCCAACTATCATTTTGCAATTTCATCCCTATTTTTACATGAGTCGTGCAAAGATACCAAACTTGAGATCATTCCAGAATGGGCTTATACCTTTAAGTCGTGCCTCGACACGTAGGAGGTATAGTCCCATCCTGGGCATTACAAGTTGGTATTCAGAGCCTTCTCCGACCTAGAAGCCCCCACTGATTGATCGAATCGTTGACGGTTGAGTCTAGGCACACACTTAAAATGTTTTGAGTTCTATATATATCGGAGAGTAGGATTTCTTTTCCTCCTCATCTCTTTTCACTCTGGTGAGGACTCCTGACGATTACTCTTGCCTCTTCTACTCTCAAAATTCACCAATTTTTTTTAGGATCACGCAGGTATTGTTTGGATTGTTCCGATGTCTTTGTGACGAGAACATTGTTCTCGATGCCTCTTGTCATTTAGGGGTTGTGGCAGTGTCCCGGGGAGTTGAGCTCTGAGGTGTTGTCGTCACAAATATATCGCAGCAGTTCTGGAATACTTAAGACGGCCGACATCGAAAACTCTCCAATGCGGTTAGTGGCAAGATAACCCCGACATCACCCAGTACTGGGGAGGTAGTTCGGGAGTATTGCCATAGCTTGTATAGTAGATGCGTTTTGAAGGTCCGAGGTAAACGGTTTCCAGAAATAACTGGTTATGTGTTGAAGGATGGATACAGCTGGATGTAGGATTAGAGTTGAGTGCGCGATGCTTCCCCTGTATCCCCAACACCTGATTACATAACTGGAAACTTTCAAAAATTAATAGGTGGGTTCATCTAGTAGCTCATAGGCATTCTTCCAACGAATGCATGATATGGAGTTCGGGGTTCTACATTGAGTGAAGTAGTTTTATGGGCGTTGTTCCGATCGGGAGTTCCATCTTAAAGGGTCCTTGGCTATGCTGATCCGAGGATTGCAAAACCCTTTTCTAACACGTTCCATAAGATTTCAGCACGAATATGTTGAACGAAGCTTCTATCTTGTATTTGTTCTATCTGCTCCTTGTTGTTTTTATTTACCTTTTGTTCTCCCAAGTGGCTTCTCGTGAAGATTGTTGTTACTATTAAACTATGGATTGCATTCGTTCATCTTGTTCGAATGAGCTTGTGAAGACTTATGTTGCAATTTCTAGCCGTTGATTCAGCTTATATATTCTTTCAATCAATGGCTAATAGTTGTCATCTCATTCAGGATGGCTCCTAAAAGGGTTCCCAACGCTAACCCAGAGGGTGAAGAGGTTCCTAATCGTCCTCCTTCCCCTCCTCCTCCGTTTGAGGCCTGGAGAGCAAATATGCAAGCGACGAACCAGAACACCCAGATGCTTATGCAAATGATGCAGAACATTCAAGCAAATCAAGCAAATCAGGGTGCTCATGGGAACCAAGGCCAAGGCAATTTGTTCAACCAACCTCACTTTGCTACACTCAACCAGTTCCTGGCAAACCAACCAAAGGCATTCAGTTACTGTGTGGACCCTCTAGATGCTGAAGACTGGATAACAGATATCAAGAAGCATTTCGAGTGCAGTAACGTCAGGCCCGAGGACTATGTGAAGTTTGCCGCCTTCCAACTCAAGGACCAAGCCGCTGATTGGTGGCAGCAGTACAAAGACTCCAGAGAAGGGCGTGAAATCTCGTGGGCTGACTTCTGCAAGGACTTTCGCTCTCACCACATTCCAACAAGTGTCATCGAGGGTATGCGTGAGCAATTCCGCAACCTGAAGCAAGGCTCAATGACTGTCTACCAATATAATGTCAAGTTCCAGAACCTTGCCCGCTATGCCAAGCAAGACATCCCAGATGCCAAGAGCAAGATCTATCAGTTTCGTGGTGGTCTGAAGGATGAACTCCAACTAGCTCTCACCTTGTTTGAGCCTGATGAGTTTGATCAATTCTATAACATGGCACTTAAGCAAGAGGCAGCCCAGCTCAAGATGGAAGCTTCCAAAAAGAGGATTAGAGATGCCGTTCACTCCTCCTCTTCTTCCCAAGTGGTCGCAAAGCAACAAAAGTTTTGGCTTCCACCTCCTCCAGTGATCCGACCTCACAACAACAACAACAGGGATTCTGGTGGCCGTGGTTTCTCTCACCCACCCAACCCAAGCAATCAGTCAAAGAACCACTTTCAAGCTTCGAAGTCAAGTGGTCCTTATCACCGTCCTCTCTCAGAAGTGGTGTGCAACAAGTGTGGCCAGAAGGGTCATTATGCTAACAAGTGCCCCAACCCAAGGCGCTTTCCGCCTCCTCCACCTGTCAGTACTGCTATTGTCAAGCACAACCCCAAGGCAGCAAGAGTGAATCTGATGAATGCAGCTCAAGCGGAGAATTCTTCTGATGTGATATTGGGTAACCTCTCAGTTAACTCTGCTCCTGCAAAAGTTTTATTCAATTCAGGTGCATCGCATTGCTTCATCTCAAAACCTTTCTTGTCCAAGCATGAGTTGCCTATAGAAATTTTGCAAGATCCTTTTCGTGTGGTTTCTCCGGGTATGAGTATGAGCTCTCATATTGTAGCTCCTAACGTTTCTATCAAGATGGGCAATTATAAATTTCTGGCTTCTCCTATTGCTCTCGGCAACTCCGACATTGATCTTATTCTTGGGATGGATTGGCTTTCCCAGCATGATGCTCACATTGATTGTGCAAATAAGGAAGTCAAGCTTACTCATTCCAATGAAGACGTGATTATCTTCGCCTCTCGGGATAACACAATCAGAGTATTCTCTCTCAATGACAAGGGCGAGATTAATGCCATCTCTCAAATTCCGGTGGTCAATGAATATGAGGATGTTTTCCCTGAAGAGCTTCCAGGCATGCCTCCGCATCATCAAGTTGAATTTGTCATTGAACTCGAGCCTGGTACCGAATCAGCATGTCGGCGTCCGTACAAGCTTTCCCCTGAAGAGTTGAACGAGTTGAAGAAACAACTCGATGAGCAAGAGCGTATGGGTCTAATCAGGCCTAGCACTTCTCCGTGGGGATGTGGTGTCTTATTTGTCAAGAAGAAGGATGGCACGGAGCGCCTTTGCGTTGATTACCAGCCATTGAACAAGAAGACAATAAAGAACAAGTATCCGCTCCCCAACATCAATGAATTTTTCGAGCAGCTCAAAGGAGCAAAAGTGTTCTCAAAGCTCGATCTCCGGATGGGTTATCACCAGATCTGTATCCGCGAAGAAGATATTCACAAGACTGCATTCAGAACAAGCTACGGCTCCTATGAATACACAGTCATGTATTTTGGCCTCGCTAATGCTCCACCCACCTTCTCGAGAATGATGCACTACATTTTCAACCCCTACACCAACGAATTTGTGCTTGTTTATCTGGATGACATCTTGGTATTCTCCAAGAATGAAGAGGATCACGAAAAGCACCTCCGTCTGGTTCTCGACAGACTCCGTGAACATAAGTTCTATGCCAAGTTCTCCAAGTGTGAATTCTGGCTCGATAAGGTCTTGTATCTGGGCCATATCATCTCTGCTGAGGGTATCTCTGTCAACCTCGAGAAAGTTGAAGCGATTGTCAACTGGGAACCCCCTCACAACGTCAAGCAACTCCGAAGCTTTCTTGGTCTTGCTAGCTATTGCAGAAGATTCGTTGAGAACTTCTCCAAGATTGCCAAGCCTCTCTCCTACTTGCTGCAGAAGAATGTCAAGTACAACTGGTCTCCGGATTGTGATGTGGCATTCAAAACTCTCAAAGAAAAGCTCATCTCTGCTCTAGTTCTTACTCCTCCGGATGAGTCCAAGCCCTACGAAGTATTCTGTGATGCTTCTCTTCAAGGACTTGGTGGTGTTCTAATGCAAGACAAGAAAATTGTGGCATACACCTCTCGTCAATTGAAGCCAAGTGAGAAGAACTACCCCACACATGATCTCGAGCTAACAGCTGTGGTACACGCCTTGATCACGTGGAGACACCTTCTGTTGGGCAGAAAAGTGGACATCTTCACCGATCACACGAGCTTGAAGTACATCTTCACACAGCCGAACCTGAACCTTCGCCAGACTCGTTGGGTTGAAATGATCCAAGAGTATGATCCAATCATCGAATACACACCTGGCAAGGCCAATGTTATTGCAGATGCCTTGAGCAGAAAGGCATATTGCAACAGTCTCCTTATCAAGCCGTTTCAGCCTGAGCTTTGTGAAGCATTCATGAAGCTCAACCTCCAAGTTGTTCCGCAAGGCTTTCTTGCAAATCTTCAAGTTGCTCCTACCTTGGAAGATCAGATCCGTGAGGCCCAGCTCAGTGATGCTATGGTGCAGAAAGTGAAACATGGTATTGCAAAGGGTACTCCCAAATACAAGTGCTATCGCATTGATGAGAAGGACACCTTGTTCTTTGAGGACAGACTTGTGGTTCCCAAGGGTAATCTCAGGAAGCTCATAATGAACGAAGCACATGACTCCCTCCTCTCTATTCATCCTGGAAGTTCCAAGATGTGCCAAGACCTCAAGCAATCTTACTGGTGGACTCGCATGAAAAGGGAGATTGCCCAATTCGTGAATGAATGTGATGTCTGCAGAAGAGTGAAGGCAGAGCATCAACGCCCTGCCTGTCTCCTCCAACCTCTTCCTATTCCCGAGTGGAAATTCGACCACATTGAAATGGATTTCGTTACTGGGTTTCCCAAGTCCAAGAAGGGGAATGATTCTATCTTTGTGGTGATTGACAAGCTTACCAAAGTAGCTCACTTTCTTCCAGTCAAAGAATCCATCAATGCAGCTCAGCTGGCAGAGTTGTACACTTCCAGAATTGTGTCCTTACATGGCATTCCTCAAGTTATCTCCTCAGACCGTGGAAGTTTGTTCACATCAAAGTTCTGGGACTCCTTTCAGTCTGCCATGGGCACTAAGATCCGTTTCAGCACTGCGTTTCACCCTCAGACTAGTGGTCAAGTCGAAAGAGTGAACCAGATCCTCGAAGACATGCTCAGAGCTTGTGTCATCTCTTTTGGCATGAAGTGGGAAGATTGCCTTCCATTTGCTGAGTTCTCTTACAACAACAGTTTCCAAGCAAGTGCCGACAAAGCTTCGTTTGAAATCCTCTATGGCAGAAAGTGCCGTACTCCTCTCAACTAGTCCGAGACTGGTGAACGTCAACTTCTTGGCAATGACTTGATCTCAGAAGCCAAAGAAATGTGCAAAGTCATACGTGAGAATCTCAAGGCCGCTCAGTCGCATCAAAAGAGCTACTATGACGGCAAGCATCGTGATTTGGCGTTCAACATTGGGGATCATGTCTATCTTCGTGTTTCTCCTATGAAAGGCACCCAAAGATTCGGTATCAAAGGAAAACTTGCTCCTAGATACGTGGGACCTTTCAAGATCCTTGGCAAAAGAGGCGATCTAGCCTATCAACTCGAGCTTCCATCCAACTTTGCAAATGTTCATGATGTGTTTCATGTGTCTCAACTCCGCAAGTGCTTCAAGACACCTGAACGCACCATTCCGTTCGAGGAGATTGATCTTCAACAAGACTTATCTTATCGTGAGCACCCCGTTGCTATTCTTGAAGAAACTGAGTGCAAGACCCGCAACAAGTCAATCAAGTTCTTGAAAGTTAAGTGGTCACACCATACCGACCGAGAAGCTACATGGGAACGAGAAGATCACCTTCGTTCCGAGTACCCTTCCTTCTTCCAGTCCTAGATCTCGGGACGAGATCTTTTCGTAGTAGAGGAGAGTTTGTAATGCCCCAGATGTAACACTTTCCCAATATGGCAATATATAAACTTTGGCTTCATCAATTCCATTCCGGGCTCTCCTTTCATTTCGGGTTCTTCGTTTTGTTGTGTGTGTGTGTGCATTTCATCCATGTCATGTTGTCATGTGCATTGCATTATATTTGTGTTATCACTTGCATCTGGTCCCACTCGTCTCTTCCCGTTGTCCGTTTCGAGTTCCGACGCTCACACACGTGCCCGTGGCATCCCCGAGCCCTTCTTTCGTGTGTGGCCGTGTAACGTTTCCGGAATGATGTGAGACTTGTCGTGCAATGTTGTTTTGGTACGTGTAGGCCGCCTGTCAAGTTTCGTCGCATTTGGAGTTCGTTTGGTACTCCAATGGTTAACCTCGTGGGCTAAAAGAACCTCTTCTTTGAGGCCCAAGACCCCCTCCACAACAGCCCACTAGCCCAGCACAACCACTCCCATCATCTCGGTCGTCGAATTCTGATCGCGTGGCCGAAAACCGCTCCCCATTTGGAGTCTCCTAGCTCCTTGTGCCTATAAAAACGTCCCCCATGTCATTTTTCGTCCAAAAACCCTAGTTCCACCGCAACCGCCGCCGCCGGACACGTCCGCCCGGACGCGCCGGACCAACCGCCTCCTGCCACGTGTCCCGCCGCCGTTCCCCACCGCGCCGGCCCGCGAGGCCCGACGCGGGCCCTCCACCGCCGCTTCCGGGCCGAGCCCCGCGCCGCGCCGCCCCGCTTCTTCTTCCCCACCGGTCCCCGCCGCTGCGCCGGCCAGCCGCCGCGCCGTCGCCTCTGCCGCCCACCGGCCACCTCGGGCCAGCGCCGCCGCCCGCCGGTGCCCAAGTGCCCGAGCGCCCCGCCGCCAGCGCCGAACGCCCCCGCCGCCGATCTCTCCGCCGGCACCGTCGCCGCGCGCGAGGCCCTCGCCGCCGGGCGCCTAGGAGCCCAGCCGCCGGCCACCGCCCGTCGTTCCTCCGGCCATCGCCGGCCGGGATCGAGGCCCGCGGCGCCGGATCGCCGATCCAGATCTCCAGCCGCCGCCGCGGACGAACCCTAGTGGGCCCGCGGACCCGCTTCGCCCACGACCCGCTCCGCGCCCCCGCCCGATCCGCGGTTCAGACCCGATCCGTGAGGTGACCCCCCTGTTTTTTTTCTAAGTCCTTTTTGAATTTTGTTGTCTGATGGCATTTTGTCATGGCTATATCTTTTTGTGTGCATGTCCAAATTATGCATATAATATGTCAAAATGACCGTGGTGATGTGTACTACGTTTTGTTCCATTGTGTCATGCATGTTTGAGTTCATCTAGATGTCTTAATCTTCATGACAAGAGTGCTACTTGATATAAACTGCTGCTACTTGTTATTTTCATGCCATGTTTGAGATGTGATAACTTGGTGCATGTTTATCCAAATGAAGCAAATGAGATGTCAAAATGTTCATCATGAGATGCTCTACATGTTGGGTGCTGTAGCATGCATGTTAGGGTTCTTATTGCCATGTTAATATCTGTTACAAAAGTGCTTGTGGCTGTTAAGTTTTGTAACATGTTATGAGATGCTGATTTGAAGAGCTCGTTGCTATTGTTGGGTTTGTCCCCTTGTCACATGCCTATATGTTTTAGAATCTCCATAATGTGGTCTTTGCTGTGGTGCAAACCATTTTTCATGACATGCCTTGAGGTGACTTAAACATGCTTGCAAACATGCCATGCCAACTTAACTGTTTTAACACTTAGTGAAATTTCACTAAGTCTGGAATCTGTCATATCCTGATGCTATGTTTGCTTGATGCCCTAGGCAAATCCATGTTAGTTTTGGGGTGGACATTGATCATTCCTTGCTGTATATGTTGTTGTCTATCCAATCATGCCCTTACTTGCTCATATGGCTTGCTGTAGCTTATTTAATTCTTGCTCCCAAGTTACAATAAAATATTATTGTCGGGTTTTTAATGTCATGATCAAAATGTTGTAGCTTGTTGCTATTGATCCATGTCTCCAATGGAGTTGCTCCAATGGAGTTGTTTGCTGTAGGATATGTCTACTTCATGTCCATGCTTGTTGTCACCATGTTTGAGTGATGTAGAGTATATATTTCTTGCTCCAAATTTGCTATGTGGCTGTTAATTTCAGCCTTGCATTGTTTTGTTGTTTCGAGTGTATGTATTGAACCGTTGCTCCGTTTTGAGCGTGCCCTATATGAAAGTTGTGTGATTTTGCATGTAGAATAATAATATCATCTTATTTACATGTTTGGAGTATGTTTGCTTGATGTTTGGGTGCATCTTGCACCGTTGTCATGCTTAACTTGTTTTGCTCATATCTTTTAGACCGTGGCTCCGTTTTAAACAAACTTTATATGAAACTTGACTAGAATTTCGTGTAGATCATCTTGGTGCATTTTAACTTGATGTTTAACAACTTTAACTTAAGGTTTGTTCAGATCTGGACCATTTTCAAACTATGCATATGAGGACTTACCGGATTCGCTATATGTGGATTCCGGCCTCATTTAAACTTGTTGACTTGTGTTGTTTCTCTGTGCTTCCTACCTTGCCATGTTTTGCATCATATATAGACTTGTCTTGCATCATGCTTGCTTGAGCACATTGTCATGATCTTGTGTTGTTTCTCTGTGCTTCCTACCTTGCCATGTATTGCATCATATATAGACTTGTCATGCATCATAAGTGCATCATGTTGATTGTGCATTGCACCTTGTTTGATTTCGTGCCTCGTGTGTTCTTGTGTTGTGTAGAGCCGGAAGGCGAGACCGAGAACGAGAACGAGGTTACTACCGAGGTTGAGTACGAGGAGCCGTCTTATGATCCCATCGACGACTCGACAGGCAAGATGACCTGACCCAGATATCACTACTATCTTTGCCTATTGCTAGGTGTCTCGCTCTTTAGCTCATTGCCTCGATGTCCATGTTTGTTTGTCAGCCTCCTAATGTAACCATGAATCTGTCTAACCACCCAACCTAGCAAACCTTTGTTTGGCTAAGTAAGCTTCGCTCAGCCCCTCTTATAGCATTGCTAGTTGCAGGAGAAGATTTGAAGATTCTTGCTTCATGTTGAAGTTATTGTTGGTATATCACACTATATAAGCTCTTAAACTAAATCATCTATATATTGGTAATGGGTGGAAGGCTAAGCCTCTTGCTTGGTGATTTGTTCCACTCATGCCGTCCTAGGAACCGTATAAACCGGTGTTATGTTCCTTGATTATGCGTTCCTAACACGATTGGGGTTATGGGACCCCCTCGATAACCCGCTTAGCGCTAAACCTTTTCCAGCAAGGCCCGACATTGGTACTCCATTTGCCTAATAACTAAAACTTGCATAGGGACTAGTTATCCCCTTTTCTTAATCAACCCTCGGGCCAGTGCTCCCCATGAGTGTTGGTCCAACCTAGAGCAGCTTGCGGCATCGCCCCTTGGCAACTCGGGGTATCTGGATGCTGTAACCATAGCGCATCCAGTCGTGGCCTGAGACTAGATACGCGCGGCTAATGTCAGGGTGTCGGCACGCCGGGAGGTCTTGCTGGATTAGTTTTACCTATGTCGGTATATCTTGAGCACGGGATTCCGAGAATACTCGGGCCTTCCCACCTTGGAGTTGCGACTCCGCGGATCGTGAGCTTGTAATGGGCTAAGTTGCACCCCTGCAGGGTTTTGAACTTTCGAAAGCCGTGCCCGCGGTTATGTGGCAGATGGGAATTTGTTAATATCCGGTTGTAGAAAACTTGACACCATGTTCAGAACACACTACCAGCGTGAGTAACCGTGACTGTCATTTTCCGAAAGGGGTTCGGGAAGTGAACACGGTGGGGTTATGATTGACGTGCTTAGTTAGGATCACTTCGTGATCACTTTGACGCTCGTGGCACTTCTCTTCTCGCTCTAATCACGTAAGCTAGTGCTAGTGCAGCTGCAACCTTTATTCTTTCTTCAGCTTTGTTCCACACCCAAGGCTTAGATAGTTTTGCTACCCGGGAATGGGATTGCTGAGTCCTCCGTGGCTCACAGATTCTACACCACACCAGATGCAGGTACCATGGTGAACTACTCAGGTGACGGCACGGAGTTGTACTGGGAGTATGATGAAGAACGTAGTCAATACTATGTGCACTATCTCGATGATCAGTAGTGGTTTCTACTAGGGGCGATTCGAACCTGTGGCTTTATGTATTTGGTATCTTTCTTTTGGATCTTCGCCCGTAGTCAGGTTGTGATGTTATTTGGATGATGATTTGCTTATGTAATGTATTGTGTGACGTGGCGAGTGTAAGCCGACTATCTTTTTGCAATTTCATCCCTATTTTTACATGAGTCGTGTAAAGATATCAAACTTGAGATTATTCCAGAATGGGCTTATACCTTTAAGTCGTGCCTCGACACGTAGGAGGTATAGTCCCATCCTGGGCTTTACAAGCGCGTTCGGCGCCCATTGAAAATGCTCTAAGAAGAGTTGTTGCAAATTAATTATATAAGGCCAGGAGAGGAAGGGCCCTATCATTGAAGAATTAAGGTAGGTTGGAGTATCAGAACTAACGATTGGACGAAGAGCGGGTTACCCAAGACATGGAAAAAGTTTTTTTTATGTCGACAGACAAAGTCAAAGCTTATGGACATGTCTCTCAATAATAAGACTTATACACGTATGGTCCTCTGACATACCATGACCCGGACACAAATTCATGCGAATTGAAGGGTTAAAATAGGAGTATGTGCTTGTACCAGACATCGCTTCTCCAAAGACGTACTCGCTGAGTATCGGTGTCGTTGATCAATCTCGCCTTGTGAGTGTGCTCGTGCTGTCGTGCACATGCGCTTGGGCATTAGGGGGTGGCCGGCTGGCCGCCTTGGCGACATGGGCACGACCGACCTGCAAGGGGTATATCTTCCATGTACCTGTACCGGGAGAACCATCTGACTCACGCTCACCTCTAGCACGAGGCTAGTGAGTCGACCGAGTACTACTGTTCGCATAACAATTTTGGGAAGGTTTTATGAACTGATTTGGTTCAGTTTTAGCTCATGCTCTCTCTCTCTCTCTCCATGTATTTTCCTTATCGATCTCACACTTTTTTTTTTCAGTACACTTCACCTTTTATCAATACATGTTGTACATTACATGAAGCATATTTGATACACGTTCATGTTTTGGGCATTTTCTTTAAATACATGTAAAAATATTTTTCAAATACATGCGGAAACATTTTTTTTGAATAGTACAAAATATATGCGAACATTGTTTTTACATGGCATAAACATTTTTTCAGATATATGTATGAACTGTTTTTGAATACCTGTAAAACTTTTTCTTTAAATACACATTGACCTTTTTACAATGGTACAAAACATTTTTACTAAACTATGCGAACATTTTTTAACATTGATAAATATTATAACAGTGCTATGAACGTATCTTCGAAACACGTGAACATTTTTTGAATGGTACAAAACATTGTGTTTTATGGTATGCAAACCATTTTTACATTGTATAAATATTTTTTCAACGTCATAAATACTCATTTGAAATGCCTAAACATTTTCTAAATGTCATGAATATTTTTCGGAAGGGTATCTATTTTTTTTCAAAATTGCCCAACTATTTTTTTTACACAACGAGAACATTTTTTAAATGGGCAGTTTTTTGAACATTAGGTAAATTAATTTTTGACATATATGTTGAATATTTCAAAATATGAACAAAAGTAAAAAAAAAAGCAGAACGAAAGTAGACGCGTTCGAACGTGCAGCTCTGTCGTTAGAAGTACACAGGTCTCACATTGTTAGCCTGGACCCAATACTCTGGGCGCTGCAGGAGACAAACCCAACTCTTATTTGGCGCCCTGGGCGCCAGTTATAGTGTATTCCATAAACCGGCATACACTCTCCTATGTCCTGGACTCGGCCCATTTACTTTTTTCTTAATCTTCAAAAAGTAGGTGCGAGATTCAAATGCTTGGACTCTTCCGTTTGTTCCAACCACGGTAATCATCAACTATGAAAGCACACACGAGAAGAAATGGATTGCTCCGCCGGAGGGAACGTTCAAAATAAATGTCGACGCGGCGGTTTCACGTGGCTCGTGCACCGCTGTAGCGGTGTGCAGGAACCACTTGGGAGAATATCAAGGATCATCGGCATTTGTTATTAGGGGACTGATTGATCCGGCTACTCTAGAGGCGATTGCGTGTTAGGAAGTCCTGTCCCTTACGGAAGACTTGGGTCTCCAACATCTAGTAATTGCATCCGACTGTCTGACGATGATGAATCATATCAAAGAGGCGTTAGGAGGAAACTACAGTGGAGTGGTGAAGGAAATTAGGACCTGGAAAACTATCTTTAATTCTTGCACTTATATTTATGAGTTGAGAGTTTACAATGTCGAACCTCATAAGCTTGCTAGGCATGCTGTTCAGTTAAATCAGGGTCGCCACCTGTGGATGGGGCAACCCCACAATCCTGCTGTAATGTCTATAAACCTCCTCTTGAATGAATAAAAGTACATCAGGTTTTTCTCAAAAAAATAACTATGAAAGCACACTTGCTGTGCATAGTTACATTTTTTCTTCTTGTTGTGCATCTACTTTGTCTGGTTTTCTTCTTTTTGCTAGTTTTTTTAGCTTGTCTTGTTTAGTTTTTTCATTTTTTGCTTAAGTTCACAATCTTTTTAGAATCATAAAGAAAATTGTGAACAATTTTTCAATACATGAAATTCTCTTATATTCGCAAGCATTTTTCATATTCGTGAACATTTTTTTCCTGAATCTGTGATTGTTTTTCAATGCATGAATGTTTTCCAATTCTCAAACACGTGAACTTTTTGTCAAATTCATGATCATTGTTTCAAAACGATAAACTTTTTTCAATTTTGTGAACAATTTTCTTATTCGTGACTAATTCAAGAAGTTTTCAAATTTGTTAGCTTTGTTTCAACTTCCGAAACATTTTAAAAAAAAGCATGGACTTTTCCAAAATATGCAAACTTTTTTAGTGAGCTTTTTTCAAATCCACATTTTTCAGGTTTAGCTAACTTTTATTAGTGAACATCTCCAAATTCCTTAATTTTAAAATTTTTAGAATGAACTTTTTCAAATATTCTAAACTTTTTAGGTTCATGTTTTTTCAATATTCAATGGTCAACCTTTAACGGCCACTGGCGAGCGGTCAAACCAGAAATAGAGTGAGGGAGTGGTCAGATCTGTTTTTTTGCTGGGTTGGCTCACGAACATGATCGCATGAGCGCCGCTTGGATAACTGGCGCAGAAGGTGATGCATAGGAGCTCTCTGCTGGAAACAAGACATATCCCATCCACGACCGACTGCAAGCTGCAGAAATGAGAGATCGGATGTAGCTGCATGGGCGTGCGACTATGGGCCTTGAAGCCCCCGGTCGTTTTAGATAGAGTGACTACTATCGCTATGAAAGAAGATGGAATGCCCACTTTTTGGGCACAATTGTTGTGCATCGCTTGTAGCGAGCAATAAGATATTGCTCGTTAACAGCGATTACTAGTGGGCTGGGCCGGCCCATTAAGATAGAGCTTCACGAGCGAGCGGTATAGACAAGGATATATTGCTTTTTCCTGGGTTTCTTCTTTCTTTCTTTTTATTTCTTCAATTTCTATTTTTATTGTTTCTCATTTCTATTTTAAATTTATAAACCTTTAAAAAATCATGATCAATTTTAGAGTTTGTGAACCTTTTTATGTAGTAAATTTTTGCAAATCCTCAAATGTCTTTTTAACTTGTGAAATTTTTGAATTTGTAAATGTAACATCCCAAAATTCTAAATTTTGGAATGTTATAATAAATAGATAGTTTGAATGCTTGTTTGATGTGCTGTGTGAAATTGAGTGAAATTGAAACTTTTGAAAGTTAAATGAGAGGGAATAAAATGACTTTCCCAAAACTTTCACTTTGCTTTTTGATCTCCGAGGGAATTCAAATTGTTTTCAAATACAAAACCCTAGAGTGAAGATAATATGACTTCTTCCATTTAATTAAATGAAAGGGTATTTGAAAATATTTGAATTTCATTTGGAACTATTTCCAATTCAGAAACTTTAAGCAACTCAATGATTTTCTCGAGAGAAGATAAAATGACTTCTTCAAATTATAGGAAATATGAGTTGGAAGTTTTTCTGAAATTTTCCGGAACTCAATTTCAAATATTGAGTTATTTGGTTTTTATTCAAATTATTTTTCTCCAAAAATAAAATACATGTAAAATAGGGTAACATGATTCCCTATAGCAGAAAATTGGAGATAAATGAATTATAATTCTTTTTGGTATTTTAAAAATGATTTTTATTGGTTTTTAATTGCATCAGTGGTACCTTTTGATTTATTAGATTTTGTGAGGATTTTATTTGACAGTAAGAAAATGTCCATGTCATAGGGTTTGTTTTTCTGAAAATTTTGATATATTATATTCCTATATAATATTTTAGTTTATTTTTATTTTATTCCTTTTCTTTTGTCTATTAATTTTTTTTTTCTTTCCCCGCCGAACTGGGCCGCCCAGCTCGCCCGCCAGGCCCCGTCCCAGCCCAGCTTGCCGCTCGCCCGTCGTCCCCGAGCGGGACTCCGCTCGAGGAGGCCACCGCCGCCACGGCCGGCTGCCGTGCCGCACCAGGCCACCTCGCCGTGCCCCCTCACCCACGGCAATCTCCTCCCCCTCCTTCTATTTAAGTCCCCGCCGCCGTCCCGTCTCTCCCCTTGCCTCGCCAGTGCGCTGACGCCGCCGCACATCTCGCCGCCGCAAAACGCCGCCGCCGCTGCTTCTCTGCTTCGCCGCCGCCGCCTCGCTTCACTGCCGCCGCCGCTGCAAGCTGCTGCTCTGCCGCCGCCAGCGCCGCGCCTGCCGCCCTCCGCCCCGAGCCGCGCCGTGCCGACTCCCCTCGCCTCGCCTCTCGTCGCCAGAGTTCGCCGCCGGCCGACGTCCGACCGAAAACCGATCCGCCTCGGTCCGGTTCGCCCGAACCAGCGAGTTTTTAAGGAAAACCGCCTAGGTAAAACCCCGGTCCGGTTATTCTGTCAGATTAGGTTTTCCTCGGTTTTGTTTTTTTAGTTAGATCTATTTAGAGATCGTTCGCTGTCTAGGGTTCAGTAGTGAACGTTCGTACTTTAAATTTTTCTTTTCTGTTTAGTTTCCGGCCAGGGACCTCTCTGTAAATATTTTATTTACAGTTTAGCCCCTATTCTTCTTTCGGCCATAACTTTTACCAGTTAGTCCAAATCCAACGCAACCAATGCCCACATCTTCGTTACGGTCCCCTCTTTCCATTAATACAACTTAAACATGTTTTTGAAAATTTTAAAATTTGAATTCAACTAGTTTAAATTTGAACTTCGTTTGATCATAACTTGAGTTTCGTAACTCCGATTTAGTTGATTCTTTTTGCAAATCGAAGCTCTTGACCTAAACCTTCTGATAAGGCCAAATTCACATAATTTTGGTACTGTTGGAAAATGTTTTGTGTTTCAAGAGTCACTCTTTTGTTTTCGAAGTTTTCCGAAGTGTTTATTCGTTCTGTCCGATCTTTCTGAGTGATTGCTTATGTGTGGTTACAATTGCTTGCTTACGATAGATTGACCGGAGTGTGATGAGTAGAGATATCAAGAGTTTTGAGTGCGAATCATCTTCATCAACATTGCAGGAAAGTTCACACTTTGATCGTACTTTCCAAATACCCAGTATTCATTGCATTAGTCAAACCCTCACACATTGCATGAGTAGGGACTATTAACTTGTGGGACTGGGAAGTAGTTTGAGGTAGAACCTATTACCTGCATTATTTTCAAACCCCTGGGAGTTACTTCTATGTTATGCTTAGGTTGCCATGCTATGCTCGTAGACGTGGTTTGGGTTTTGAGTGAAATCCATGACAGATGTGAGTTGTTAATTAAGGATTCAACTTAAGGTGGCTACTTGAATACACATCTGGGTGGATTGGTTGGGGCACCCTGGGAGTGAACCAGTGGATTGCCCGGACACCTGGTGATGCCAATGTTGTCCTAGGAAATCCCGGGGTTCCGTGTGATTGTCCTATTGGAATGCCACCCAGGCTCAAAGGGATCATATAATATTTTCATGCCTAGAAACTTCCATGTGCAGCCACATGCCAATATGGGCTCTGGCATAGTTGAGTAAGTTGTGGGAAACCTTTCCATGATGGGCTAGCAGATGTAGGGGGATTGTAGGTGTACCGGCCTATCTATCTGGTTAAGGTGACCTCTTCGGAAAGACTGTGTCTCGGTCATCCGTTTCTCAAACATCATGCAGTGCGAGAAATCCAACGGAGGCGATCGAGTCTTGTGGGGAAAGTGCACAAACCTCTGCAGAGTGTACAAACTATTCATGAGTAGCCGTGTCCCCGGTTATGGACATCTTTGAGTATCTAGAAGTGGATTATTTGTTGATCTCATCACTCTATAATTTAATTTGCTGGGTTAATGATGACTTTAATTTGGGATTGAGATGGGGGTACCATTCTCAATTGTTCATGATTTATATTTAACAAAGTAGTTAAATAAAATGCATTCTTTATGGTAGGGAAAAATCAGCTTTACACAAAAATAGCCATACAGCTTCCACCAGCCAAATATGCATGTAGTTGTAGGCTTTGTTCATCATTATCATTAAAGTGTGAATTTGCCAGTACATTCAATGTACTGACCCTCTGTGGCTGCAACGTCTCATGTTGCAGGATTATCTTACAACGAGTAAGTGATACGTTAGGGTTACGATTTCTACACTCAACTTTGCCATTGGTGTTGATGGGAATCCACAACCTTTGTTGCTTCCGCTATGATCGATTGAGGTAATAGTATTTACGTTACTTAATACATGTGATTTACCTCTGTTATAAATCCTCGAGTACTGTGTGTGTCAGCATACCGATCCAGGGATGACACAGAACACAGAGACTTCGGTCCATTCGGATTGTGGTCGCTACAAGATGGTATCAGAGCACATGTTGACTGTAGGACGTGACCCTAGAAACTGGCCAGACCATAGGAAAGGATTTCTCTAAAACTATCCTTTTCAAAAGATTTTTATCTCTCTTCTTTTCTGAGCTTTGTCAAATCTTCCCTTTGACCTTAAATAATTAGACAAAACCCTTTCCCCATTTGGATCACTTCGGAGTAAAGAGGATTTCACCATACATTGGAAGTATTGAAGCTACAACAATGGATACTCCGAAGATTTGAAGAGTTGACGACTTTGAGGGGATGTTGACCTTTAGAAGACCAAACCCCTATTATGTACTTAAGTTAGTTGCGATGATTGTGAGCCGTCAATTGTTTGATGTTTTTCCGACGGCCACATAACAAAACCCGTGTTTTCAAAACTTTTGTTTGTATTGAGTGTATCTCTCTCTATCTCTTCTAATTCTCATCCCAAAACCCTTGGAACCAATAGAGGATGACTGAAGATAGACTTGAAGTCTCTGGACCAATGACCCAACCGGAGGCAGAACTATGGATACAAAGCATGGAGGACCACTTGAGGGAAAATTTGGTTGCCAGGAAGTATGAGGTTCAATACGCTCTTCGGTACTTTACAAAAAGTGCTGCAATATGGTGGAAGATGCATCAAGCCATACAAGGATGTAACAGAGCGGAAAGTTGGGAGGAATTCAAGAAGACCCTGTTAAGATCCCGTCTCATCCAAGAGCGTGGTGACAACTCGAAGAAGAAACTTTGTGCCTGAGGATTTGTGGAGAATTAGGACACACCCAGGAGGAGCACAAGGATGAATGCCCCAATTGTGAAGGAAGTCACCTAGCTGAAGAATGCCCAACTAGGCAGATTACTTGTTTCTTGTGTGAAGGGACTACCCACTACCCTGCTGAGTGTCACATTTACCCCATGGTGCAACGAACTGTCCAGCAGAAGAAAGAAGCTATGGAAGAAGCCCTCGAGGAAACCTTAATGGAATCCACGATGGAGGAAGATATTGATGACCCTGATGGAGAAGGCCTAAACAGATATTACTCTCATGCTTGCTATTCATGTGGAGAAAAAGGACATCTTTCACAGAATTGCACGAAGGAAAGCCAAGAGTATCTGGGAGGCTTCCCGACAGAAGAAGTGGAGTTTGATCCACAGAAGATAGAAGAATTGATAGGAACGAAGAAGTCGAGGAAGAGAAAGAGCATGTGTCCCCAGAAGAACCCAAATTTTGCGGAAAAGGACCTAAGTCACATCACATGTTATCGGTGCAAGGATTTAGGTCATTATGCTATCAACTGCCCAACCAGGAAGCGGAGAATCCAGTGAACCAGTATAGTCACCATGAAGCCTTTAGATTGGTCTTATGCATTAGCTTACACTACAAGGAAGTAGAGCCTTTTGCCAAGAGAAGGTCTAGATCGGAGAAAGATTGATCTGAGTAGTTGAGATCTTCATATTGGAATGAAGCATGTAGATTACTATGGAATACACCTTTATTACAATGTTGAGTTGAGTATGGAAATAACATTGTAATAGTTCGTGAAGCAATGGAAGTTGAGATGTTTGGAATCTCATTGCTATGAGTTGTTGGATGTTTGTGAGTGCCTCTCTTGTGATCTCACCCAAACTAAAACCTAGAACCCATGGAGAAGTTGACCCCAAACCTTTTTCGGACAAACAACCACAAGGAAATACCTACATTGTCCTGAGTGCCCTTTTTTCTTATACCTACAGATGACAACTCTTTACGAGTCTTTTCTCAAGGGCCCAGAAACTATCATGACCCTGACTAGCGATCAAGACTATCCAAAGATCCTGAAGGACATGATGAAGCATATTCACCTGGAAGGAGATGCTGTTTACAAGGGTTATCCCTTCATGGAGAATGGAGTTGAACTTTGGTACGTGGAGGTACACCTCCACTGTGTGAAAGGAGTTTGCCCAAAGACTATGGGTCAATACTTTTTCATCTCCCAAGTACCACAAACTACATTCTTCGATTCTGTTCGTGAAGCTGCTATGGAGGCCATACGTCAAATTGGAGAAATACTCGAAGCAAGACTTCGTTATACCCAGGGATGCCTGAGTATGATGCATGCAGAGATGGTGGAGATGAAGCACACAGCCAATAGTATGAAGCAAAAGATTGATGATTTTAAGAATCATGTTGCACAATTCCGGTGGGACTGAAGCGTCCTTAGCCAGGACAAAGAAATAAAGTTAAATGGGGGGAATGTTTGACCATACCCCACTATGTGGATGGCAACATTTGTAGTGAAGCACTTTTGTATTTGAGTATTGAATACTGGTTCAAGGATATAATAAGAGATTTCATATGAGGAGAATATGGATTAAGGATGAACCAGTACATTTTGTTCAGGACGATACTTTTCTGAGTGAACCCTGGGCCAATAGCAAGGAACGTGTTGCTCCAAGGAGTAGAGTTCGCACAAATAAGTTGGAGTTTATTCATGAGGCTTACCCCAAGTGTATGAAGGAAAAGAAGTACAATTAGATTTAAAGAGGGGGTAATGCTGAAGTATGGAACTATAGTGACCCTAAGGATTGAGTTATGGATATACAAGTTCTGACGTGGACCCTTTAGCCGAGGACCTAAGGAGGCTACATAATCACAAGGGAACCACAATACTTGTCTATAGTTATGT
The DNA here is from genome assembly GCA_902687465.1 of Secale cereale. Taxonomy (NCBI): domain Eukaryota; kingdom Viridiplantae; phylum Streptophyta; class Magnoliopsida; order Poales; family Poaceae; genus Secale; species Secale cereale. The sequence continues at coordinate 746,442,884 of LR738715.1, read as the reverse complement.
GTATCTGCTGTAGTAAAGCAGTGCCTTTTGCTATAGATTGTCCTAAGGAGAAGGAGATTTGTGCTAAGAAGTTGAGTTGAAGCCTGCAATGGAAATGCAGTAGACTGTAGTGAGTTGAGAATCGATGAAGTTATGAGCCTGGTATTGATTTTGTATTCTATGAGTTGTTACTACATAGGTGATGAGTGAAGACATGATGCATGGAAGGAGATTTTGAGAAAACTAGTGTTATTCATTTTAAGTGTGGTAGAATCCAACACCGTTACCCGAATACACTAACTAGTGGTTGGTTACGTCAGACTTGGAGTGGATTGCCCAAAGATGAGTCTGAGTAATTACATCGTAGTTTTACCCACAGAGAAGTAAGGTATAATTGGATGGATGTAAGAAAGCCAAGGAAGTTGGATGTTGGAAGAATGATCAGTTGCAACCCGAGGATGAGACCAAGTGTTGCTAGTGATGAGATGAGCCATAACCCACATGCCCCAGGACCTGTCAAGAAAGCAAGCTCATCCTTGCTGAAGGAAAACCCCTGGAAGAAGTTACGACCTTTGTCAATAGACGATCTTATAGGTTTTGCACTAAACCCGAGGGTTGTGAACATGATAGACGGTTGTTTGGCTTGCAGAATAGATGAAATTCTGCAATGCTTGTGAGGATGACCGAGTGTTAGAATGCGAGATTCACTAAACCATATACAAGGTAATGATTTGGGTGCGCGATGGATTGATCACCATACTGACTTACTCTTATTATTCGCCTCTGTTATACGGGATGGTAAATCTGAAAGATTTACCTATAGTAGAGAGACGACGATGTCAAAACTTTGTTTAAACCTTAGAATGGTATAGAAATTTTTCCCTTGTACACGGCATGCTGTTGCCAACCGTAGGATATACGGTGAGGATGAAGCCCAGACCGTTTTCTGCAGGGACCCGGTTAATTTGTTTGATGACCACCATGAGATATCGATATTTGTTTAGTATTGGCGCCAGACCTGTTAGCTAAGAAGAACCAGTCCCGAAGAGCCTTACCAAGATGAAAGGATACAAGAATCGAGGACAAAGATTTTGACACTATCGAAAGAGCCCCAAAGAAGGAGTTACCCTGAAGATTTGAGAAGACCGACGCCATCAACCCAAAGGATGGAGAACCTGAGTTTTGATGGAACCGTATCCATGTTCCTAAGTGTGGTAGCACACCAGGCCACACCAATCAATGAATTCGCTAGAAGATCCCCAAACCCTAACCTATTTCTTGCTAGCCTCTCCGAATCTCGAGGACGAGATTCATTTTAAGTGTGGTAGGTTTGTAACATCCCAAAATTCTAAACTTTGGAATGTTATAATAAATAGATAGTTTGAATGCTTGTTTGATGTGCTCTGTGAAATTGAGTGAAATTGAAACTTTTGAAAGTTAAATGAGAGGGAATAAAATGACTTTCCCAAAACTTTCACTTTGCTTTTTGATCTCCGAGGGAATTCAAATTCTTTTCAAATACAAAACCCTAGAGTGAAGATAATATGACTTCTTCCATTTAATTAAATGAAAGGGTATTTGAAAATATTTGAATTTCATTTGGAACTATTTCCAATTCAGAAACTTTAAGCAATTCAATGATTTTCCCGAGAGAAGATAAAATGACTTCTTCAAATTATAGGAAATATGAGTTGGAAGTTTATCTAAAATTTTCCGGAACTCAATTTCAAATATTGAGTTATTTGGTTTTTATTCAAATTATTTTTCTCCAAAAATAAAATACATGGAAAATAGGGTAACATGATTCCCTACAGCAAAAATTTGGAGATAAATGAATTTGAATTCTTTTTGGTATTTTAAAAATGATTTTTATTGGTTTTTAATTGCATCAGTAGTACCTTTTGATTTGTTAGATTTTGTGAGGATTTTATTTGACAGTAGGAAAATGTCCATGTTGTAGGGTTTGTTTTTCTGAAAATATTGATATATTATATGCCTATATAATATTTTAGTTTATTTTTATTTTATTCCTTTTCTTTTGTCTGTTAATTTTTTTTCTTTCCCCGCTGAACTGGGCCGGCCCACCTCGCCCGCCAGGCCCCGGCCCAGCCCAGCGTGCCGCTCGCCCATCGTCCCCGAGCGGGACTCCGCTCGAGGAGGCCGCCGCCGCCACGGCCGGCTGCCGTGCCGCACCAGGCCACCTCGCCGTGCCCCCTCCCCCACGGCAATCTCCTCCCCCTCCCCCTATTTAAGTCCCCGCCGCCCCGTCTCTCCCCTCGCCTTGCCAGTGCGCCGCCGCCGCCGCACATCTCGCCGCCGCAAAACGCCGTCGCCGCTGCTTCTCTGCTTCGCCGCCGCCGCCTTGCTTCACTGCCACCGCCACGCCTGCCGCCCTCCACCCCGAGCCGCGCCGTGCCGACTCCCCTCGCCTCGCCTCTCGTCGCCGGAGTTCGCCGCCGGCCGACGTCCGACCGAAAACCGATCCGCCTCGGTCCGGTTCGCCCGAACCAGCGGATTTTTAAGGAAAACCGCCTAGGTAAAACCCCGGTCCGGTTATTCTGTTAGATTAGGTTTTCCTCGGTTTTTTTAGTTAGACTATTTAGAGATCGTGCGCTGTCTAGGGTTCAGCAGTGAACGTTCGTACTTTAAATTTTTCTTTTCTGTTTAGTTTCCAGCCAGGGACCTCTCTGTAAATACTTTATTTATAGTTTAGCCCCTATTCTTCTTTCGGCCATAACTTTTACCAGTTAGTCCAAATCCAACGAAACCGATGCCCACATCTTCGTTACGATCCCCTCTTTCCAGTAATACAACTTAAACATGTTTTTGAAAATTTTAAAATCTGAATTCAACTAGTTTTAGATTTGAACTTCGTTTGATCATAACTTGAGTTTCGTAACTCCGATTTAGTTGATTCTTGTTGCAAATCGAAGCTCTTGACCTAAACCTTCTGATAAGGCCAAATTCACATAATTTTGGTACTGTTGGAAAATGTTTTGTGTTTCAAGAGTCACTCTTTTGTTTTCGAAGTTTTCCGAAGTGTTTATTCGTTCTGTCCGATCTTTCTGAGTGATTACTTATGTGTGGTTACAATTGCTTGCTTACGATAGATTGACCGGAGTGTGACGAGTAGAGATATTAAGAGTTTTGAGTGTGAATCATCTTCATCAACATTTCAGGCAAGTTCACACTTTGATCATACTTTTCAAATACCCAGTTTTCACTGCATTAGTCAAACCCTCACACATTGCATGAGTAGGGACTATTAACTTGTGGGACTGGGAAGTAGTTTGAGGTAGAACCTATTACCTGCATTATTTTCAAACCCCTGGGAGTTACTTCTACGTTATGCTTAGGTTGCCATGCTATGCTCGTAGACGTGGTTTGGGTTTTGAGTGAAATCCATGACAGATGTGAGTTGTTAATTAAGGATTCAACTTAATGTGGCTACTTGAATACACATCTGGGCGGATTGGTTGGGGCACCCTGGGAGTGAACCAGTGGATTGCCCGGACACCTGGTGATGCCAGTGTTGTCCTAGGAAATCCCGGGGTTCCGTGTGATTGTCCTATTGGAATGCCACCCAGGCTCAAAGGGATCATATAATATTTTCATGCCTAGAAACTTCCATGTGCAGCCACATGCCAATATGGGCTCTGGCATAGTTGAGTAAGTTGTGGGAAACCTTTCCATGATGTAGGTGTACCGGCCTATCTATCTGGTTAAGGGGACCTCTTCGGAAAGACTGTCTCGGTCATCCGTTTCTCAAATATCATGCAGTGCGAGAAATCCAACGGAGGCGATCGAGTCTTGTGGGGAAAGTGCACAAACCTCTGCAGAGTGTACAAACTATTCATGAGTAGCCGTGTCCCCAGTTATGGACATCTTTGAGTATCTAGAAGTGGACTATTTGTTGATCTCATCACTCTATAATTTAATTTGCTGGGTTAATGATGACTTTAATTTGGGATTGAGATGGGGGTACCATTCTCAATTGTTCATGATTTAAATTTAACAAAGTAGTTAAATAAAATGCATTCTTTGTGGTATGGAAAAATCAGCTTTACGCAAAAACAGCCATACAGCTTCCACCAGCCAAATATGCATGTAGTTGTAGGCTTTGTTCATCATTATCATTACAGTGTGAATTTGCCAGTACAGTCAATGTACTGACCCTCTGTGGCTGCAACGTCTCATGTTGCAGGATTATCTTACGACGAGTAAGTGATACGTTAGGGTTACGATTTCTACACTCAACTTTGCCGTTGGTGTTGATGGGAATCCACAACCTTTGTTGCTTCCGCTATGATCGATTGAGGTAATAGTATTTACGTTACTTAATACATGTGATTTACCTCTGTTATAAATCCTCGAGTACTGTGTGCGTCAGCATACCGATCCAGGGATGACACAGAACACAAAGACTTCGATCCATTCGGATCGTGGTCGCTACAGTAAACATTTTATAATTCGGTGAAGAATATTTCTGAAATTTACTAACATTTGTTGGAATTCATGGGCAATGTTTGTTTTCATTTATTTAAAATTGATATTTTTTGATTCATAAACTTTGGATTTCATGAATTGATGGGCATATATCAAATTCATGAACATTTTTGTAATCATGAACAATTTCAAATCATATATTTTTTTAAATTTTAAATATTTTTCCAAATCCATCAATTTTTTAGATTTTTCTTACTTTTTAATTCATGAATTTTTAAATTCAAGAACCTTTTTAAATTTTTTGATTTTTTAAAGTTCATTTAAAAAAATCAACAAAATTCTAAAATTAGATATAAATACTGGCCAAAATAAAAAAAGATTTGAAAAAGTCCAATGAGAAAGGGGAACTAAAATCACCCTTTTTTAGGGGCATGGTTGCGCTGGATTGCCCCTTTCGTTATTGCACTGGGCTTGGGCTAGACCTAGGTCGCTGAGCGCATACGCACAACACATATCCCTTACCCCTAACTACCAGAACGCATGTGCATTGCTACGGGCTATCCGTCATGTTACCTTCAACAAGTGGACTCAACACAAAAATCCCACCCACGATGCACCCTTCCCTTTTCTCGTTGGAGCCTCCTACTTTAAAACCTAATGACGCACACCTCTCTCCTTCGCCATGCGTTTCTATAGGGATGAGATTTTTCAGATTTACATATAATAGAGTGGGTGAAACTAACACACACTATTGACACAAAACAACTAAGGCTCTGTTTGTTTGGGCTTTTGCTTCTGCTTTTGCAGGTTTTCCACTTTGGCAAAAAAAATAAAAGCTCCTAAATAGGACCTTTTTGCCTCGGCTTTTGGCTTATGGATCAATATTGTTATATAATGGTATAAGCCAAAAGTCGAAGCAAAAAGCACCTATGTAGGAGTTTTTTTGAATTTTTTGCCAAAGTGGAAAAGTTGCAAAAGCAGAATCAAAAGTCCAAACAAACATGGCCTAATAACTATAGAGATCATTCTGAAAAGTCCATTAAACTTTGTAAATGCACACTCACGTGGGAGGCGATGACACCTAAACATAGTCACCAATAAGCTCCACCTCAGCCTATTTTCCATTCATTTATAGAAGGGATAATTGCCGTTCTTCTCCATGTTGCTGAGATCCCGTTGATCATATTTACCCACGAGCGCTTTCAAAATCATCTAATGCGATTAAATACTTGCTTAATTAATTAATTACACAAATAATTAATGGCCTACCTAACTCTTTGTTTTTTTGGAACAATCATTTCTTCTCCAAAATCACGGATCGCTTGGTTGCTTTAGTTATTTACTTATTATTGAAACATACTTTCTTTCTACTATAGCATGAACCATCTGGCTAATGTTGTGTTGTGTTATCCTCACCCGCGAATGTTTCAGGATGACGATGGCGTGTGGACATTGATATGTCTCCAACATATCTATAATTTATGAATCTTCCTGCCATGTTAGCAAAAAAATATGGTTTTGGTGCACTTTTATATGACTTTTATATGATTTTCATGGACTAACATATTAACCTAATGCCCAGTAAAAGTTATTGTTTTTTTCTTGTTTTCGGTTTTCCAGAAAATCCACACCAAACAAAGTCCAAGCGCAACGAATATTTTTGACGTTTTCTTTGGAGGAAAAAGACCCGAAAGCTTTGAGAGAGTGTTAGAAGACCCACATGGCCCCCACAAGGCAACATGGCACGCCCGGCGGGGGGGG
>LR738715.1:746404379-746436688 GCA_902687465.1 Secale cereale | reverse complement strand
GGGGACACGCACCCCAATGCCTTGTGCCCCCCTATGGCACCTTTTCGCATGATTCCAACACTGAAAATTCGTATACATTTGAACCCTCCCCCTCCCAAAGTTAACCTGATGAGTTTTTCCGCCATCGCAAGCCTCTATTGGAAGCAACATCATCCGGAGCTCCGTTTCGGCACCATGCCGGAAGGGGCGAGTCATCACTGGAGGCCATCTTCATCATCAATGATGTCTCCATGATGATGAGGGAGTAGTTCTCCCTAGGGCTGAGGGTATGTACGAGTAGCTATGTATTTGATCTCTCTCTCTCTCTCTCTCTCTCTCTCTATATATATATATATATATATATATATATATATATATATATATATATATATATATATATATATATATATATATATATCCTGATAGGACACGATCTTGATGTAAAATGAGCTTTGTTAATCTAGTGGAATCATATGGTGTTCTTACCTCTATATCTTTGTTGTGATGAATTGAGTCTTGCTCTTTGAGGTTTCATTACGTTGGATTGAATATTGGATTTGAGACCACTTAATGTATGTGTTGCATGCGGATACCTGTGGTGATAACGGGGTATTCTATTGATTCACTTGATATATGTTTTGATAATCAACGCGCGGATTCCCATGGTGACATTGGGGTAGTCTACGCACAAAGGTTGATACAATTTTCGTCCTACGTTCTCCGATAGAAACTTTGGAGTGATTCTTTGACGCACTTGAGGGATTGTTATATGTTTCAATTATGTTAGCACTGTTGTGAGATTACACTAGTGAAAGTATGAACCCCAGGCCATGCTTCTAAGCACCGAGACACCATTTTTATTCACTTTTGCTACTTGTTACCTTGCTGTTTTGAATTGTTCATATTATAAAAACCTATTTCTACCCTATGTATTACACTTGTATCACCATCTCTTCGCGGAACTAGTGTACCTATACAATTGACAACTGAATTGGGTGTCTTGGGAACACAAGAGATTTCTTGTATTTGGTTGTGGGGTAGTTTGGGGGAGACTGTCTTTATCCTACACCTCCCACGGGTAAGTAAACCTTAGGCCATCCACTTGAAAGAAATTTCCTGTTGTCCTACAAAACTCTTCGCTTGGACGCCCAACATAGTTTACAAGAATAAAAGTAGCATAGTTGACATCAATCTATTTTTGGCGCCGTTGCTCGGGAGGTGAGTGCTTGAGGTATATATTTAGATCTTGCAATTGAATCTTTTGGTTTCTTGTTTTTCACTAGTTTGGTTTATAACTAAAAACTTTAAAATGGAAATGAAGTTGCATCAAGTTCTTATCTTTATGATGTCTTTCTTAAAAAGGATGGACCGGAAAATTGTGTCAAAGTGTTAGAAGAAGAATTCAATAAAATGTATGGCATAAAATCTTTGAATGATAAGCATGATTGCAACGATATTAGTATGGATTATTTTAATATCTATGATGATAATTATATGGAAAGCCATCAGCTTGGGGATGCTATGTTTTATGAAGATGATCTTTTCAATCTGGAAAGTCAATTTGGCTCCCGGGAGCATTTGCTGTGCCAAAAAAATTGAAACGAAAAAAAATCAAGACATTTTTTTCTTCGTGTACCTAGTCACATCCAAATGCTATCTGCACATTTTGAGGCAAAAAGATAAAACATTTTGGCTTGTGCAAAAGAAAAAAATCGAACACCAAAAGTTACCCGAAAATGTCACCCCAAATTTGTTTTTTTTGCCGGCGAAACACCGCCGCTCCGTTTCACATGGAAATTGTCAAGCATGTTTGCGACATGAATATTATTTTTCGTGTAACTGTTCACCTGGGAGCAAATGCTCCCGGGAGCCAAAACGCTAGCCCCCTTTTTTGGCCCCCTACTTTTGATGAGCAAATTTGTTATTGTTAAAGCATGCCTCCTATAATACAATGATTATATTGATGAAAGTGAGTTTGGAAGATTTTCAACTTTATGTAATAACGATCCCACTATTTTAGAGGTGTTGAATCTTATTGTAATAATTATGAAATTGGATTTGGCGATGTCATAGACTTTATTTAATGATGATTCCACTATTTCAGAAGAGGTTTTGATTGATTATGGAAACAAAGTTGCTATATATGATGATTATGGTGATCACACTATGATATAAGGGATAATGATAACCATGAAACTTGTCATCATGATTTTATGTTTCAATTGGATTATGCAAATAAAGTATCACATGATAGTTATTTTCTTGAGTTTGCTCCCACTACTATTGACGAGAATAAATTTGCTTATGTGGAGAGTAATAAAATTTCTATGCTTGTGGATCTTGAAAAGAGTGCTTTATGTGATAGCTATATTGTTGAATTTGTTCATGATGCTACTGAAAATTATTTTGAGAGGGGAAAATACTTATATATTATTTAACTAGCTGGGTGACCCGTGAATTTGCACGGCTAGATTTGGATGTTGTTGTGTCAGTAGTCCATCTGACAAACATTTAAATGCCAGAGAGGAATTTCATCCTATTTACACCAAGCTTACACTATATTTATTATACATTAGTTAGATATGTATGCCATACATGTTATTTTTGTAATTCATCTCTACATTATCCTTGATATACATTCAAGAATGATTGAAACACTATTGATATGTCTCCAACGTATATATAATTTTTGATTGTTCCATGCTGTTATATTATCATTCTTGGATGTTTTACAATCATTTTATAGTCATTTCATATCATTTTTTGGGACTAACCTATTGGCATAGTGCCAAGTGCCAGTTGCTATTTTTTGCTTGTTTTTTACTTCGTAGAAAATCAATACCAAACGAAGTCCAAATGCAGCGAAACTTTACGAGGATTTTTTAGGGACCAGAAGACACCATATGGGTCATAGAAGCACCCGGGGGTGCCCCGAGGGGGGCACAACCCAATAGGGCGTGCCTGGCCCCCCAGGTGCGCCCAGGTGGGTTGTGCCCACCTCGGTGGCCTCCCGCACCGCCTCTTCGCCCTATAAATGCCCAAATATTCCAAAAACCCTCGGGGAGTCGATCAAATTTTGTTCCAGCCACCGCAGGCTTCTGTATGCACGAGATCCAATCTAGAGCCCTTTTCGGCACTCCATCGGAGGGGGAAATCATCACCGGTGGCCAACTTCATCATCCTGGCGGCCACCAAGATGAGGAGGGAGTAGTCCACCCTTGGGCTTGAGGGTTTGTACCAGTAGCTATGTGTTTAATCTCTCTCTCTCTGCTGTTCTTGAGATGCACAATTTTGATGTATCACGGACTTTGTTAATATAGTTGGATCATATGGAATTTCCCCCTCTCTATCTTGTTGCGATGAATTGAGTTTTCCCTTGAGATTTCTTTGGATTGAATACTTTTATGGATTTGAGAACACTTGATGCATGTCTTGCTATGAATACTCGTTGTGACAATGGGGTATCATATTGATTCACTTGATATGTGTTTTGGCACTCAACTTGCGGATTCCCGCGGTGACATTGGGGTAATCTATGCATAGGGGTTGATGCACGTTCTTGTCTTTGTTTCTCCGGTATAAATCTTGGGGCACTCTTTGAGGTTCTTTGTGTTGGATTGAGTTTTATATATCTGAAATTGTTTTGGTGTTATTTTAGTACGAACTCTTGATAGATCAATCGGAAAGAATAACTTGTGTTATTCTAGTACGAACTCTTGATAGATAGATCGGAAAGAATAACTTGTGTTATTTTAGTATGAACTCTTGGATAGATCGATCAGAAAGAATAGCTACAAACAATTCCATCTTATGTTCTCTGCTAGATAGGAACTTTGGAGTGATTTTTCATCGCACTTTGAGGGATGGTTATATGATCCAATTATATTAGTGTGGTTGAGAGATTGCACTAGCAAAAGTTCGGACCCTAGGCCTCATTTTCAAGCATTACAATACCGTTTGTGCTCTGTTTTATCACTTGCTATATTTTTGTTTTTATTGTTCCTATTACAAAAATCAATATCTACTATCCATATTACACTTGTATCACCATCTCTTCGCCGAACTAGTGCACCTTTATAATTTACCATTGTATTTGGTGTGTTGGGGACACAAGAGACTTTTTATTATTTGGTTGTAGAGTTCTTCGAGAGAGACCATCTTCATCCTACACCTCCCACGGATTGATAAACCTTAGGTCATCTACTTGAGGGAAATTTGCTACCGTCCTACAAACTCCGCCCTTGGAGGCCCAACACGAGCCTACAAGAATAAAGTTGCGTATTAGACATCAACTATGTGTATCTTGCATCAAATATTAGACTTAGTGACAATCTTTCCTAGTGGTATGAGTTGGTCCATAAGGATCATCATAAGCCAATGTAAAAGATGGTGACGTGGTTAGTAGCTAAGCTCATTGTATGGTAAATTATGAATTTTTGCACTAATGTCTAGCTTCTACCTACATATTAGTCGTACATAGTTGTATTTTATAATTTTGCAATGTCTCACCTAAGTATATTTTCTTGCATCCTCACTTAGTAATTACCACTATTGTTTGGTTAGATAAACCGTTAATTATTGGATTTCAAAAATAGATGTTTATAACCTATAGCTTCAAGACTCACATACTTGTGCACTATTATATTTATCCCATGAGTCATGACACTTTTGAAAGTAACTCAAGTGCATATAATCGATTATGGTGAGAAGTAGATATTTTTTGTCCTTCCTACGGAAATTTTTATTTGTTTTTTATCTTCTATGTCTTTCCCGAGTAAAGTTTGATTGCTCTTGTTCCGTGGCGTCAAAAAAGCTTGTCTTTCCCGAGGAAAGTTTGATTCATAGAGTTTATTATTAATATTTTAAATGTAATTTTTTAAAAATAAACATAACTTTCCATCCCACTTAAATCTCTAGGAAATGCTTTTTTTAAATGTGCAACCAAATAAAATTTTATAAAAAAGTCAAAAATTGAATCAAATGATACTGCAATTTCACATTTTTTAATTCCTATTTGTTTGATCTTGAGATTTAAAGATCATAATAATAGGTAATTTTATTGTTCGTTTGTCGAAAAAAGGTACAAAAAGGGTACATGCATTATGTTGTTGGAGATTCAACACAATCGGGCTTGATTCACATGGACATGCTTTACATTTATTTTTTTCTTCAGGGGAGCAGACATGCTTTAAAAAAGGAATAAATAGGTGCAGCTATTATCCAACCAATTGTGATAAAGAGAGTTATGACCCACAACTTCTATTTGTTAGCGCATTGCTTCGGGAGTCCTTCAAATTGTACTACAGTCTATAATGATCGTGTTTCTTGCGTGCCATAGAGTGGTGCTAGAGTCTGACACCCTATATTTAGTCCAAGCACTCGATCAACTCTGGTGATTCAGATTTATCAGAGCTAGGAGTTCTGTATAGGGAGGCTAGGAGTAGTTGCATCCTCTGATTTAATCCTTTCGAGTTTACTCATTGTCGGAGAGGCTGTAATTCTGTAGCACATACTTTAGCGTAGTTTGGTTATGAGGCTTCAGTGCCTTCCACTGTATGGTCGGAGCACTTGTCTGCTTTTGTACTTATAATCTGGTTGCCAGTGATCTTGCGGCACCTGTTGGTTAAAAAAGTTATATTAGAGATTACTTAAAAAATAATTGTCAATACCTCTATTAATTTACCCATGATTACTTTATACAAATCTTATTAGGACGACATGAGTGCAATCATATGACCCTACACGTGGCATGTTGAACTATTTCTACGTGCCAATGTTTGCATGTAACGTTCAGGTCGTGCCCGTGCTATAACATGCTCATAAGCGTTGTTGAAAGAGCACCTACCACAACGTTCTCGTTATAAAGAATATGTACCATGCATGTGCCAATTGATTATTTTACTAATTTATTTATTCAGTGTGATGGAACAGATCGAGGACTAATCAAATTGAGGGGATTGCAGTAATCAATTGGTGTCTTTGTAGGTTTCCTCCCACTGTAAGCGAATTGGTGTTGGCTTACTTTAGAACTCTCATACAGATTAAAAAAATTGGCTGATTTAATTCTCTTAGTCAATTAGACTTATTTGTCGTGAATTCCGATTTGATAAATCTCAGCCATTCAACATGTGTACTTTATAATTGCAAATCTAAGCCATTCCTATGATAGTTGATTCTTGCACCCATTAGTTGTTTGCTCACAAAATCCCTATGCATAGGAAGTGGGTTAGGCTTAAATGTGCTAGTCATATGCTTCATTATGTTCCCTTTATGTTTAAATTATTTACTTTTATGTGAGCATCATTGAAATCATCATACCAAGTTAAAAATGCAGTAAAGAAAAGGGCTTGTTGGGAGACAACCCAATATTTCTACCTACTGTTTTTGAGTGTTAAAATGATTAAGATACTTTATTAATTATGTTTTATAGTTTTTTTCAATAATGTTCCAAGTAAAGCCTTTCGGTTGATCTAGATGATAGTTGAATTAATTATGTGCAAAAATAGAAAACTTTTGTGACCAGTCCATGAATTTCTATAATTTACTGGAATGTGATTTAGATCCGAAATCTTTACATAGTATTGATATACAAATTTCCTAAGCTGTCCTAATTTTTCACAATTGTTATATTGCAGAAGTACGGTTCTTCCTCAAATCAATACAGACTGTTCTATTTTTTACAAATTATATTTTCAATGCACAGTTTGCTTGTTTTGTAGTTTGTATGGCTTATATTAATCAATATAAATTGTGGAAATTATAAATAATAGTAGGCATTATGTGCGAAAAATTATGAATCTTGTCTCTACAGTAACAAAGTGAATGATTTGTCCATTATCATACTAACCCATCTCATGAAGTTCTATTAAGTTTTGTGTGATTGAAGTTTTCAAGTTTTGGCTGAGATATCGATATGAGGAGAATGAGGAGTGACAAGACTCTAAGCTTGGGGATGCCAAGGCACCCCAAGGTAATATTCAAGGAATACCCAAGCAACTAAGCTTGGGGGTGCCCTCGAAGGCATCCCCTCTTTCATCTTCAACATTGTCGGTAACCTCACTCGGAACTATATTTTTATTAGTTACATAATATGAGTATTGCTTGGAGCATCATTTTATTTTATTTTTATTTGATTGCTATTATTTAGAATAATCTTTTGCATATTTTATTTAAATAAAAGTGTTAAGTATAGCCATTACCATGCTTAGTTTGCACGTTCATGAGTTGCTGTTTCAAAACAGAAATTTTCTGTTATTGCTTGAACTCCCCAAAAAAGTTAGAACATGAGAAAATCTTGAAATTTTGACAGATGTTATAAATTTTCTACAGTGTGGTAATTTTTCAGAATTTTTTGAGTTAAATAGGTAGGAATTTAGTTTCATCCTTTATAGACTATCCCGTTTAGACAGATTGATGTTATAGTTTCATTATTTGCATATGTTTGCTTGTTTAATGTTTCTATTTGAGAATATGAGTATTAAATATGCATAGGCATTTAGTATGCAATGTTTAATTGTAATGTTAGTGATTTGTTACGGTAGAGAATGCTAAGTTTTTGAATTGATTTATACTAACTTATCTCACGAGTTCTTGTCAAGTTTTCTGTGGATGAAGTTTTTAATACTTAGGAGACGCCATGATATGAGAGGAATTAAGGAGACACAGGAGTTCAAGCTTGGGGATTCCTAAGGCTCCCCAAGTTAATATTCCAAAAGTCTCAAGTATCTAAGCTTGGTGATGCCCCGACATCCAACCTTTCTTCATGAACAACTATCTGTTAGTCTCGGTTGAGCCTAACTTTTTTGTTTGTTCACATGATGTGTGCTATTCTTGTAGTGCCATTTTTTATTCTTGTTTTATGTTTGAATTAATACTTGGTTCTGAAATCTTGATTCGGGGAGAGTCTTCACATAACTACTTCATTGTTTAACAACTCATTGATCTTCACTTATATCTGATGGAAATATGCCCTAAAGGCAATAATAAAAGGGTTATTATTATATTTCATTAATCATGATAAAGGATTATTATTCATGCTAGAATTGTATTGACCGGAAACTTAAATACATGTGTGGATACATAAACAATACCATGTCCCTAGTGAGCCTCTACTAGACTAGCTCGTTGATCAAAGATGGTTAAGTTATCCTAACCATAGACATGAGTTGTCATTTGATAACGGGATGACATCATTAGGAAAATGATGCGATGGACAAGACCCATCTGTTAGCATAGCATATGATCGTTCAGTTTATTGCTACTGCTTTCTTAATGTCAAATACATGTTTGTTCGACCATGAGATCATGCAACTCCTGGATACCGGAGGAATTCCTTGTCTGATATCAAACATCACAACATAACTGGGTGATCATAAAGATGCTCTGCAGGTATGTACAAAGGTGCCTGTTGGGTTGGCATGGATCGAGACTGGGATTTGTCACTCCGTGTGATGGAGAGGTATCTCTGGGCCCCCTCGGTAATACAACATCACAAGAAGCTTGCAAGCAAAGTGACTAAGGAGTTTGCTGCACGATGATGTATTACAAAACGAGTAAAGAGACTTTCCGGTAATGATATTGAACTAGGTATGGAGATGCCGACGATCGAATCTCGGGCAAGTAACATACCGACATACAAAGGGAACTACGTATGTTGTCATAAAGGTTCGACCGATAAAGATCTTTGTGGAATATGTAGGAACCAATATGACCATCAAGGTCCCGCTATTGGTTATTAACCGAAGAAGTGTCTCGATCATTTCTACATCATTCTCGAACCCGTAGGGTCCGCACACTTAGCATTAGTTAACAATATAATATTATATGAGTTATGTATGTTGATGATTGAATGTTGTGCAGAGTCCCAGATGAGATCACAACCATGACGAGGAGCTCCAAAATGGTCTGGAGGAAAAAAATGATATATTGGATGATATGGTTGGGCCAAGGGGTAAGGCCCACGGGGCTTAAGGTTGTGCAAAAGGAAGTTTTGCAGAGGTTGGTACTAGACGTCAGGGACCCTGGCGTCTGGTCCTAGAAGTCCGAGAAGGACTCTTCCTTGTGGGCTAAACCGACTTTGAGGAGGATCTTTCTCCAAGATACGATCCCAGGGCTCAACATATAAATAGAGGGGTAGTGCTAGCACCCGGAACACATGAAGATTCACCAAGCCGTGTACCGGCAACCCCGTCCCCTCTAGTTTATCATCTGTCAAGTTTCTATTGTGCTTGGCGAAGCCCTACAGAGATTGTTCTTCACCACAACCGTCACCATGCCGTCGTGCTGCCGGAACCCATCTACTACTTCGCCCCTCTTGCTGGATCAACAAGGCGAGGACGTCATCGAGCTGAACATGGAGGTGCCGTATGTTCGGTACTTGATCGGGACGGATCATGAAGGTGTGTGACTACATCAACTTCATTGATAAACACTTCCGCTTAGCGATCTTCAAGGGTATGAAGATGATCTCCCCCTCTCGTAGCTATGCATCTCCATGGATAGATCTTGTGTATGCGTAGATTTTTTTTGTTTTCCATGCAACATTCCCCAACAGTGGTATCATGTGCCAGGTCTATGCATAGATGATATGCACGGGTAGAACACAAAGAAGTTGTGGGCGGTGATGTTCATACTACTTACCACCAACGTCTTATTTTGATTATGCGGTATTGTGGGATGAAGCGGTCCGGACAAACCTTACATGTCCACATACATGAGACCGGTTCCACTGACTGATGCAACTCGTTTTGCATGAGGTGGTTGTCGGGTGTCTGTTTCTATCACTTTAGTTGAATCGAATTTGACTACGGCCGGTCCTTGAAGAAGGTTAAAACAACAAACTTGATAAAGCACCGTTGTGGTTCTGCGTAGGTAAGATTGATTCTTTGTAGTTGCCCATAGCAGCCACGTAAAACTTGCAACAACAAAGTAGATGGTGTCTAACTTGTTTTTGCAGGGTATGATGTGATGTGATATGGTCAAGACATGAAGTCATATACGTAGTTGTATGAGATGATCATGTTTTGTAATAACGATAACCGACATGAGCCTTAGGGTTGTCTCTTAATTATTGTATGAAATGCAAGCGCCATGTAATTGCTTTACTTTATCGCTATGAGTTAGCAATAGTTGGGGAGACGACCCCGACGCAACGATGGATATCAAGGTGTCGAGCCAGAGATGATGGAGATCATGACGTTGCTTTGGAGATGGAGATCAAAGCACACGATGATGATGGACATATCATGTCACATATTTTGATTGCATGTGATGTTTATCCTTTATGCATCTTATTTTTCTTAGATCGACGGTAGCATTATAAGATGACCCCTTCACTTAATTTCAAGATAAAAGTGTTCTCTATGAGTATGCACTGTTGCTACAGTTCGTCGTCTCGAGACACCTCATGATGATCGGGTGTGATAGACTCTACGTTCACATACAACGGGTGTAAGTCAGGTTTACACACGCATAATACTTGGGTTAAACTTGATGAGCCTAGCATGCACATACATGGTCACGGAATACTGGAGACCGAAAGGTCGAACATAAGTCATATAGTAGATATGATCAACATGTAGATGTTCACCATTGAAGACTACGCCATCTCACGTGATGATCAGATATAGTTTAGTTAATTTGGATCATGTATCACTTAGACAACTTGAGGGATGTTGATTTAAGTGGGAGTTCTTTAATATTTTGATTAATTGAACTAAATTTTATCATGAACATAGTCAAAATGTCTTTCCATATTATGTTGTAGATCAATAGCTCGTGATGTAGCTCCCCTGTTTTTGATACGCTCCTAAAGAAAACTAAGTTGAAAGATGATGGTATCTATAATGCGGACTAGGTCCGTGATCTGAGGATTATCCTCATTGTTGCATTTTTTAGAATCACCGGGGGGGAGCTCCCCCACCTGAATATATTACTTAAGAGGCTACCGAAGCACCAAGTACAGAATTACATAGGCACGATGCAACGTGCAGAAAGGTAGGAATGCCACGAGAAGACGTCCTCCTTGTCTCTTGTTTCCAAGAGACGGTGTGACCAAAGGTCTAAGTCAGAGATAAGGTTCCTGAGGGTTATTACATAACATTGATCAACAGTCCTAAACAACAAATCATTACGTGCTGCCCATATCTTCCATAGTAGTTCCATGAGGACAAAGGGCCATGCTTTTTTGGGTAGGTGATGAGGCAGGGGTGAGGGATCGAAGAAGGTGAGAGTGTCTAGAGGGGGGGGTGATTAGACTACTCGACAAGATAAAAATTCTGTCTTTTATCAAGGACATATTTTGGCAGATTTTGCATAACACACAAGTCAAGTAGCACACTACACATGCAATTCTAGAGTATGGGCAGCGGAAAGTAAATTGCACATGTAGTAAATAGAGGTGGAGAAGATCAAACGCAATTTGGAGACGCAATGATTTTTCCCGTGGTTCCGATAGGTGGTGCTATCGTACATCCACGTTGATGGAGACTTCAACCCACGGAGGGTAACGGCTGCGCGAGTCCACGGAGGGCTCCACCCACGAAGGGTCCACGAAGAAGCAACCTTGTCTATTCCATCATGGCCTACGCCCACGGAGGGCTAGCCTTACTCGGGGTAGATCTTCACGAAGTAGGCGATCTCCTTGCCCTTACAAACTTCTTGGTTCAACTCCACATCTCGATGACGGAGGCTCCCAAGCGACACCTAACCAATCTAGGAGGCACCACCCTCCAAAAGGTAATAGATGTTGTAGATGATGATGAACTCCTTGCTCTTGTGCTTCAAATGATAATCTCCCCAACACTCAACTCTCCTCACTGATTTGGCTGTGGTGGAAGAAAGGATTGAGTGGAAAGTAACTTGCACATGTAGTAAAGAGAGGTGGAGAAGAGCAAACGCAATTTTGGAGACGCGGTGATTTTTCCCGTGGTTCCGATAGGTGGTGCTATCGTACATCCACGTTGATGGAGACTTCAACCCACGGAGGGTAACGGCTGCGCGAGTCCACGGAGGGCTCCACCCACGAAGGGTCCACGAAGAAGCAACCTTGTCTATTCCATCATGGCCTACGCCCACGGAGGGCTAGCCTTACTCGGGGTAGATCTTCACAAAGTAGGCGATCTCCTTGCCCTTACAAACTTCTTGGTTCAACTCCACATCTCGATGACGGAGGCTCCCAAGTGACACCTAACCAATCTAGGAGGCACCACCCTCCAAAAGGTAATAGATGTTGTAGATGATGATGAACTCCTTGCTCTTGTGCTTCAAATGATAATCTCCCCAACACTCAACTCTCCTCACTGATTTGGCTGTGGTGGAAGAAAGGATTGAGTGGAAAGCAACTTGGGAAGGTTAGAGATCAAGCTTCATATGGTGGGAGTGGAGCAACTTGATCTCAACACAAGGGTAGGTGGTTCTCTTCTCAGAAATGTAAGGTAGGAGTGGTAGTTCTTTCTGATGGCTCTCTCCACGAATGAAGAGGGGGTGGAGGGGTATAAATAGCCTCCACACAAAATCCAACCGTTACACACATTTGAGCAAACTCGGTGGGACCGAAGTGGACAACTCGGTGAGACCGAAAGTTTAAATAATGTGAACGTTGGGGTTTTCGGTGGGACCGAATATACAATCTCGGTTAGTCCAATTCGTGCAAAGACAAGAGCATGCCAGTTTCGGTGGGACCGACTTCATCATCTCGGTGACACCGATTTGATGACAGAAGGTTACAGAAGCTTGGCAACTCATGTTTCGGTGAAACCGATTTCGGAATCGGAATATCCGAGTTTTCTAGGGTTTGGCTTATGGCTGAGGTGGTTCATCTCGGTGTGACTGAGTTTGGAATATCGGTGGGACCGAGATTACTTATGAGTGTATATGGCAGTGAAAGTTGCTGATAGTTTAGGAGATGTATCACTAAGCACTTGAGCAACCAGATCATCATCATAACCTCATCCCCTTTTAATAGTATTGGCTTTTCCTATGGACTCAATGTGATCTTGGATCACTAAACCAAAAATGGAGTCTTGATCTTTTGCCAATGCTTGCCTTAGCATTTTGAGGGGTCCACTTCTTCAGTCCTTTTGCCATGCCAATGTGATTGAATTTCCTGAAACATACTTGATAAAAGCATTAGTCCAACCACAAAGTATGTTGTCATTAATTACCAAAACCACCCGGGATGCAAATGTGCTTTCAATCTCCCCCTTTTTGGTAATTGATGGCAACACACTAAAATCACACTAAATAAGACATCAAAGCTTATTGAAAGAAAGACAGAATTATCACGAAAGCTTTGACAAACATGTAGTACACAGGCTCCCCCTACAAGTGTGCAAGATTTTCATAAGTTATGGTTTTGGACTACCACAAGCACACAAGAGAGATAAGCAAGATGTGCTACATGCAGCTTGGCTATATGCATCAGAGCAGATGAAAAGAAGTGAGTGATAATTCATATGTGCATGGTGATTTCTTGCAAACAAGTATTCACAAGCAAGTTACCATCATGCACATTCTGCAAAGTGCATATACTTACCTTGAGGTTCCTTGGCATTGTACCTGAAGAGATAAACTTGGGAAAACAAGGTTAGATAACACAAGAGTATTTCTTCAACCAACTGCAAGAACATCAAGAGTACCAAGCCAGGGATGACATGTATAAAGAGTGTCTGATATTGAGCACAAGCTTGAATCAGCAAACATGTCTCCGAAAGTAAAAGATTTTCAATGAACTCTGAGAGATTTTGCTTTCCATAAGATATCAATTGTGAAGATTCCTCTCCCTTTGAGTTCTCTCAGATCAAGGGGTTTGATGGAAAGAGCAAAATCAAAAGAATGATGCCAAATGAGAATGACGCCAATTGTAATGTCCAATGTGAAACACGGCAAAGAAATTCTCAACACGGCAAAGCTTTGATGTGATTCTCTCCCCCTTAAGGTAAGATTGCTCTTCTTCTCCCCTTAAATCTTCTCTTCTCCCCCTAAGTCTTCTCCCCCTTTGACATCGAGTGCCGAAAAGGACAGCAAACTAGGAAGGTCAGGGAAGATGGAAAGAAAGGAGTGGGATCCTTAAGAATCACAACAGGGCAAATAGGAACATGCATAGAGAAACATCGAGTGGAGCTGCAGAAGATGATGTCCTGGAAGAAATAAATCGGTGACACCGAAATGAGATGGATCGGTGGGTCCGAAAGTCAGGGACTTAGGGAAGATCCTTTTCGGTTAGACCGAAATATTTAAATCGGTGACGCCGAGTTTAATTCCAAGGAAATACATAAATAATTCAGCTCACTTTGCGAGGAATGTTTCAAAGGATTTGCAATGAATTTGTGAAAGATTTTCGAGGAATTGATCAGAGCCAGAAGGATATTCTCAAAGACAGAAGAATAGAAATGAAAAAGATTCCTAGATGAAGTTTTTTTTAATGAAAACTCAATGAGAGAACATAAGAGAAAATAGAAAGACTCCAAAGCATATGTACTTCATCTAAATAAAGGTCGGCGACAAGGTCACCTATGTTTGAGTATATTGACTTAGGAGTCAAATGAGGACATTTGATCATAGGTCATACTCATCATTTAAGCTCAAAATGGGGTTGCCATTTTTCGATTAAGCATTTGATGTGATCACATCTTATGAAGTTGCTTGTACTCATGACTTTGAGCAAAGCTCCTTAAAGATGTGAAGAACATACCTTGGGCTTGTTGTTGCTTTGCTCATGTAGGTGAACTTGATGTAGGTGCTCATTGAATGTGAAGTTGGAGCGCCATTTCCACTTGTGTAGTTCATCTTCCTACATGGGTTAGGCAAGCAAGGAAATACTCAAGGATATCCAAGATGACAAGAGTGAAATACTAGATGTATTAGATGTCAAAAAGGATATGTGGAATTTTGTTCCTTAAACTCAACATCCCAAAGGGCTAGATACTTGGTCAATGACAAGATTACTCATGATTTGAGTGTGTGGTAATCTTGTGGAATGTAGATCATCCAAGTACCTGCAAGGAGTTATATGCAATACAAGGAGGCAAATGTGTCCAAGACATATGATCACCATCATAAGAGAAATATCAAGGATTAGTCAAGTGGGTTCATGCCTTGCATGCATCAATGGAGTTCTCACTCCAAGTTTGAAGCATCAATGATGTTCAACTCACTCCTTAAGCGACAAAACACCTTCTCATCAAGAGGTTTTGTAAAGATATCAGCGAGTTGTTTGTCAGTACGAACATGCTTAAGATTGATGTCACCCTTGGCAATATGATCACGAATAAAATGGTGACGAACTTCAATATGCTTCGTTCGAGAGTGTTGCACGGGATTGTGTCCAATTTTAATCGCACTCTCATTGTCACAAAGCAAGGGAACATGTCTCACATGTATCCCATAATCCTTAAGCGTTTGTGTCATCCATAGCAATTGAGCACAACACGAACCAGCAGCAATATATTCCGCTTCGGCAGTGGATAATGATATCGAATTTTGTTTCTTGGAGGACCAAGATACAAGGGATCGACCAAGGAATTGACACGTACCCGAAGTTGACTTTCTATCAACCTTGTCACCGGCATAGTCCGAGTCGGAATAGCCAACAAGGTCGAAAGAGGCCCTCTTAGGATACCAAATGCCAAAGTTTGGTGTGTGAATCAAATATCTCACAATCCTTTTAACAGCTTTAAGATGACATTCTTTAGGGGCTGCTTGATATTGCGCACACATGCATACACTCAACATTATGTCAGGACGAGAAGCACAAAGATATAGTAGAGAACCAATCATAGGTCGGTAAACCCTTTGATCAACGGGTTCTCCATCTTTTGTCAAGTCATTATGTCCACTTGTAGGCATGGGGGTACTCATACCTTTGCTTTCTTGCATGTTGAACTTCTTGAAGAGATCCTTGGTGTACTTTGTTTGTGAGACAAAGGTACCCTCCTTAGATTGCTTGATTTGCAACCCAAGGAAGAATTTGAGTTCACTCATCATGGACATCTCATACTTCTCCAACATGAGCTGTCCAAACTTCTTGCTAAAATGAGGGTTAGTTGAACCAAAGATAATATCATCAACATATATTTGGCACACAAATAGTTCACCATTAACCCTTTTCGTGAACAGCGTTGAGTCTATCTTTCCAATCTCAAAGCCTTTTTCAAGAAGAAAGCTAGTCAAGCATTTGTACCAAGCTCTAGGAGCTTGTTTAAGACCATAAAGAGCTTTGTGCAACTTGTAAACATGATTAGGCTTTTTGGGATTCACAAATCCGGGAGGTTGTTTCACAAATACTTCCTCCTCAATTTCACCATTTAGGAAAGCACTTTTGATATCCATTTGATAGAGAGTAATATCATGGTGATTGGCATAAGCAAGAAGAATGCGAATGGACTCAAGTCTAGCAACGGGGGCATAGGTCTCACCATAGTCCATACCTTCGACTTGTGTGTAACCTTGAGCTACGAGACGAGCCTTGTTGCGGATGACTTGTCCTTCATCTTGCTTGTTCCGAAACACCCATTTGGTTCCAATGACGTTTTGATCATCCTTGGGCTTCTCTACCAAAGTCCATACCTTGTTCCTCTCGAAGTTGTGTAGTTCTTCGTGCATAGCGTTCACCCAATCCGGGTCTTCAAGTGCTTCTTCTACCTTCATAGGTTCAATACTAGAGATAAATGAGTAATGCTCACAAAAGTTAGCTAAGCGAGTTTTAGAGCGAGTAATTCTCCCGGAGTTGATGTCGTTCATCATTTGTTCCACGGGATGATTTTTCTTGACTCTTGCTCGGACTCGGGATAGCTTTTGTTGAGGTTGTGGCTGAGCTTCCTCATCATCTTCATCTTCCTCTTCTTCTTCTTCATTGTTGTTGGTGTTGTCTTGAGGCGGTGGAGAAGGAGGTTGTGGTGGATCTTCTTGTTGCACTTCCTCATCTTGGTGAGTTCCACTTGTGGAGGCCTCCATGTTGCCTTGAGGTTCATCTCTCCGTGAGGTAGGGGGCTCCACATATGTAGATGAGGTACTCTCCTTCACTTCCATGGGACGGATCTTTCCAATAGATAAATCTTGGATAGCTTCCGATGGGTCCTTGTCTCCTACATCAATAGGCATTTGCTCTACTTGCGAGCCATTAGATTCATCAAACTTCACGTCTACCGTCTCTTCAACCTTTCGGGTGAAATTATTGTAGACACGGTAGGTGTGGGAGTTTGATCCATAACCAAGGAGAAAGCCTTCATGAGATTTAGGAGCAAATTTAGACCGACGATGCTTATCAAGGATATAGCATTTTGAACCAAAGACACGAAAGTATCCCACTTGGGGTTTGTTACCGGTGAGGAGCTCGTATGAAGTCTTGCCGAGGAGCTTATGAAGATAAAGCCTGTTGATAGCATGACAAGTTGTCTCGACCGCTTCCCCCCAAAAATGCTTCGGTGTCTTGTATTCATCAAGCATCATTCTCGCCATCTCTATGAGCGTTCGGTTCTTCCTCTCAACAACTCCATTTTGTTGAGGAGTGTACGTAGCCGAGAACTCATGTAGAATCCCTTCCTCATCGAGAAAAGAGTCTACATTGGCGTTCTTGAACTCCGTTCCATTGTCACTCCGAACTTTCTTGATCTTCACCTCAAAATGATTTTGGGCCTTTTTGGCAAAGGTTTTGAAGATTCTCTGAACCTGCGATTTGTCATCAAGGAAAAATACCCACGTAAATATGGAATAATCATCAACTATAACTAGACCAAAGGAGTTACCACCAAGGCTTTTGTAAGCATTGGGACCGAAGAGATCCATATGAAGAAGCTCAAGCGGTCTCCTTGTGGTCATGATGTTCTTCACGGGATGACTTCCACCTACTTGTTTTCTTGCTTGACAAGCACTACAAAGTCTATCTTTGTCAAAGAAAACATCTTTAACGCCAAGAATATGATCACCTTTGATCAGCTTGTCTAGATTACGCATACCAACATGTCCAAGCCTTCTATGCCATAACCAACCTTTAGAGGATTTAGCAATGAAGCAAGCTCTAGGTTGGGCTTTCTTAGTGAAGTCAACAATATATAGATCACCTCTACGGATACCGGTAAACGCCATGTTATGATTGTCACGACGAAAGACTTGGCAATCTACTTCGGTGAATAGCACATTGAATCCAAAGTCAGCTAATCTAGACACGGAAAGTAAATTGTATCCAAGAGATTCTACAAGCATGACATTTTGAATAGAGCTATCATGAGATATGGCCACCTTACCAAGGCCAAGTACCTTACCCTTGGAGTTGTCTCCAAAAGTCACATACTTGCGTGGACCATCGTTCTTTGCAAGCTCTCGAAACATGTCTTTGTCTCCGGTCATGTGGTCGGTGCATCCACTATCAAGAATCCACTCTTTTCCGCCGGACATGTAGTCTTTCAGATTTGCCATAAGATTGAGACTCTTCATGATCTTGTCTAGCTCGGTGTCCGAATCGGAGTAATCATCATTATGCTCATGCTCATCATCATATTGACCCATAGATTGTTCATCATCAACACCTAGGTCAATTTGATAACTACTTGCATTAGTTTTGTCAATGTGACAATAATCTTCGGAATGCAATACAAGAGCATTTCTAATTAAAACATTGATAAGACCGGGATCACCCTTCTTTTTCATAAGATCACGAAGCTCAAAGAAGCATTTATCAAAGTTGGGATCATTGGGGCGCATCTTATCAAATTCAATAGTCTTGTATAGAATTTCATCAAGACTTCTCAAAGAGTAGTCCGGATAAAGTTCTTCCAAGAACTTCCACATAGCATAGGCGCACTCAAAGTTTGTAACGAGCTTAAGCAAGTTATCGGGTAACCCTCTAATGATAAGATTTACAGTCCTAAGGTTACGAAGCAAATCAATCTCTTCATCCATGGTAGGGTGCAAGGGGTCAAAAGGAGCCACATAGGGGGTCTCAACATATTTGAGCAAATTGTACGTCTTAAAGATACTAAGCATTTCAATCCTCCATGAGTTATAGGACACTCCATTAAGAATAGGCACTCTATGGCTAACACTCCCAAACGTAGACACGTCCATCTTCCTCCAATGGTGTGTAAACCAAAGCAATGGAGACCAATGCTCTGATACCAATTGAGGGATCGAAGAAGGTGAGAGTGTCTAGAGGGGGGTGATTAGACTACTCGACAAGATAAAAATTCTGTCTTTTATCAAGGACAGATTTTGGCAGATTTTGCATAACACACAAGTCAAGTAGCACACTACACATGCAATTCTAGAGTATGGGCAGCGGAAAGTAAATTGCACATGTAGTAAAGAGAGGTGGAGAAGATCAAACGCAATTTGGAGACGCAATGATTTTTCCCGTGGTTCCGATAGGTGGTGCTATCGTACATCCACGTTGATGGAGACTTCAACCCACGGAGGGTAACGGCTGCGCGAGTCCACGGAGGGTTCCACCCACGAAGGGTCCACGAAGAAGCAACCTTATCTATTCCATCATGGCCTACGCCCACGGAGGGCTAGCCTTACTCGGGGTAGATCTTCACGAAGTAGGCGATCTCCTTGCCCTTACAAACTTCTTGGTTCAACTCCACATCTCGATGACGGAGGCTCCCAAGTGACACCTAACCAATCTAGGAGGCACCACCCTCCAAAAGGTAATAGATGTTGTAGATGATGATGAACTCCTTGCTCTTGTGCTTCAAATGATAATCTCCCCAACACTCAACTCTCCTCACTGATTTGGCTGTGGTGGAAGAAAGGATTGAGTGGAAAGCAACTTGGGAAGGTTAGAGATCAAGCTTCATATGGTGGGAGTGGAGCAACTTGATCTCAACACAAGGGTAGGTGGTTCTCTTCTCAGAAATGTAAGGTAGGAGTGGTAGTTCTTTCTGATGGCTCTCTCCACGAATGAAGAGGGGGTGGAGGGGTATAAATAGCCTCCACACAAAATCCAACCGTTACACACATTTGAGCAAACTCGGTGGGACCGAAGTGGACAACTCGGTGAGACCGAAAGTTCAAATAATGTGAACGTTGGGGTTTTCGGTGGGACCGAATATACAATCTCGGTTAGTCCGATTCGTGCAAAGACAAGAGCATGCCAGTTTCGGTGGGACCGACTTCATTATCTCGGTGACACCGATTTGATGACAGAAGGTTACAGAAGCTTGGCAACTCATGTTTCGGTGAAACCGATTTCGGAATCGGAATATCCGAGTTTTCTAGGGTTTGGCTTATGGCTGAGGTGGTTCATCTCGGTGTGACTGAGTTTGGAATATCGGTGGGACCGAGATTACTTATGAGTGTGTATGGCAGTGAAAGTTGCTGATAGTTTAGGAGATGTATCACTAAGCACTTGAGCAACCAGATCATCATCATAACCTCATCCCCTTTTAATAGTATTGGCTTTTCCTATGGACTCAATGTGATCTTGGATCACTAAACCAAAAATGGAGTCTTGAGCTTTTGCCAATGCTTGCCTTAGCATTTTGAGGGGTCCACTTCTTCAGTCCTTTTGCCATGCCAATGTGATTGAATTTCCTGAAACATACTTGATAAAAGCATTAGTCCAACCACAAAGTATGTTGTCATTAATTACCAAAACCACCCGGGGAGCAAATGTGCTTTCAAGGGGGCGTCCCAGATCTCAGTGATGTCGTCAGTTTACGGCATGATTTCAATGCGTTGCCATATCCTGTTGGCAAGTGGACATGTGATGAAGAGGTGCATGGAGTTTTCAGGTAACCTAGCACACCGTGGGCATATATCAGAGGAGATTATATGCTTGTGGGCAAGATTAAACCTCGTATTGAGGCAGTCCTTGAAAAGTAACCAAGCAAAGATTTTTAGCTTGCGAGGAGCCTTGGCACCCCAAATGAGAGGGGCAATGAGATCGACGTCAGGTCTAGCCATGAGGGCACTGTACACATGCTTGGTGGAGAAGTCATGGCCTCTGGGTAGCAACCATTGATCTTCCTCCGCCGAAGGCATGAAGTCCTGCAAAATAGCCAAAAGCGAAACAAGCTCTTGTTCTGCTGTAAGAGAGAGAAGATTACGGAGGTTAGCTTCGATACCAAAAAGCAAAATGTTAGCCACTTTAACCAGTTCTAGGGTGGAGTGTGAGAAGAGGTGGGGAAAGGTGGTAGCTATTGGTTTTGGGGTTAACCAGGTGTCAAGCCAGAAGTATGTATGCGATCCATTGTTAGTTATCACAAACGAGATTGTCTGTAGGGTGGGGATTTTTTGAGCTATTGTGTTGCAAAGAAACGAGGTTTGAGGATCCGAGGAGACTAGAGCATTGGGGTGTTGAAGGTCAAGCCATTCTAGGCAATTATTTTGCACATGTAGGTTTTTTATCCCTAAACCACCAATTTTTTAAGGTAAGCAAACATTTTTCCACGCAATAAGGCATTAAACTCCTTAGCAGGCATTGTCCCCCGCCCAAAAAAAAGCCCTTCTCATAGAGTCGATGATTTTGAGGGTTTTCTTTGGAATGTAGAATACTGACATGAAGTAGGTAAGGAGGGAGTCTAAAACCACGGAGATGAGAATGAGGCGATCACCTTTGTCAAGAATTTTGGCACGCTAGCCCGTCAATAATTTGCGAGATCGTTCTATCAACAGAGCGAAGGCGTTGTTAGGAGGTTTGGTTGGGGCAAGGGATAGGCCAAGGTACGTTTGAGGGAAGGGAGCGCAGGAGAAATCCATGGCGAGAGAAGTGGCAGTAGCCATGGTATCATCTGTGTGGAGAATGGCTAAAGTGGTTTTAGAGAAGTTGATGGTGATACCCGTAGCTTGTGCGAAATTGTTTAGGATTACTTTGAGGGCTGCGGCTATGACAGGAGAGGCAGCTGCAATGATAAGCGTGTCATCAGCGTATTGGAGAACGATGGGAGGTAGGTGGGAGAAGATGGGATGGTGGAGAGCAGGCTCCGTGTTTTGGAAGATGAGCTATTGGAGCAGATCGACGACGATGAGAAAAAGGTAGGGAGAGGCCCAGTTACCTTGCCGCGGGACATTCTTGCATTGTATCCAGTTGCCTGGGACACCGTTCAGGAGAATGGCAACTTTTCCAATGTGGAGGATGTTTTGGATCTAGTTGCGAAAGGTTTGAGAGAAACCACGAACGGCTAGGATCCTGTCGAGGGCAGGCGAAGCCACGAAATCAAAGGCTTCCCTGAAGTCAAGCTTAAAAACCATTGTTGGTCGTTTGCGCGTGTGTCAAGAGCTAATGAGTTTGGCTGCAAAAACGTAGTTCTCGGCAATATTCCTGCCGGAGATGAACCCCGTCTGATTACCATGAACTAACATAGGAATGAGCGGTTTGAGCCGAGGCGTGATGACTTTAGCAACAGCTTTGACTGGGCAGTTCTGTAGAGAGATTGGTCTGAAGGCGTCGGGTGAGGTTGGTGTGCCTTTCTTGGGAAGGAGTACGATGTGAGCATGATTTAAACGCTCTGTCAATTCTCCGAAGAGGAAATCAAGCTTGCCTTTTTCCAAATGAACCCCCAAGCAAGCCCTGGGCCAGACGGCTTCGCCCCCTCCTTTTATAGAACCTACTGGCCCTTAATCAAACATGTAGTTCTACCTCTTTTTTTCAATTTCACCAAGGTGTGGTGCATCGAGGGCGTGGAGGCCGGACACAGGCTGTGGGTTTATAGCGCTTAGATCAAAAGCCTAGGTCGTAGTGGCCGGAGAACCGATGAGGGAAACGAAAAAATCCCTTAGAATCTCAGCTTTGTGGTGGTGAGAGGTGAATTCATTGCCGTCGCGCGTGAGAGTAAAGATTTTATTTTTCCTAAGCCGTTGGGAGGCAGACATATGAAAGAATTTTGTGTTTTCCCCGTCGTGGATGGCCCGTGACACTTTAGCACGCCATCTCCAGTACGACATTTTTTCTTGGATTGTGCATTTGAGAAGGGAGACGATGAACTTGCGAGTGAGGAGTTCTGGTTGGGTGAGAGGCCTAGATTCTTCAGCGTGATCTAAAGTAGTGATTGCATCTTTGCAATGAGCTCACGAATAGGAGTAGTGATACATGAACGTGCCCATTTTTTGAGTCTGGCCCGAGATTTTTTGAGCAAGGAGGCAAGGGTGGCGGCGGATTTGATTGACGATGTGGGCCGGCGGGGCCCAGATGCTTCTGACAATATCTCCACATCGGCGGAAATTGGCCCAGCCAGACTCATATTTAAAAAAGTTGGACCAAGGAATTGTTGTGGTGACGTGGATGAGGAGGGGGACGTGGTCGGACGTAAAATGCCTGAGAGATGATAATGATGTGTTAGGAAAGGTGTCAGCCCAGGCTAGGTTAGAGAAAGCGTGATCGATCTGTTCTAAGGTGGACGTCTCTCTATTGTTGGTCCAAGTGAACTGACGATCAAGTAGCGACATCTCGATAAGGGCTAGGTCGTCCAAGGTTTGGTCAAAAGCGTTGGCCTCAGACTATGAAAAGGCATCATTATTTTTGTCGGAGGGGAAGCAAAGGAGGATGGAGTCTCCAACAAGCAGCCAGGGAGAATCATCAGGTTGTGAGATAGCTAGGAGCTCGGTAAAGAAGGATTGCTTGAGCACACATGAGGAGGGGGCGTAGATATTAGTGATGGCGATGTTGCGGGCACTTGTCGTTATTGCAAAATCAGGGTGGAAGAGAAGGTGAGGTGGGTGAAAGAGACCACATGGAAAGAAGCTGAGTTGACAGCAGAAATAGTGCCACAAGCCGTGCCGACTTCGGGTAATGCAAATACTTGGTCGAGTGGACGTGGCAGAAAAGATCTTAGTTTGGGGTCGGTGAAAGTAGCTAGTTTTGACTCTTGCAAGAGGACGATGTGTGGTTTGTGAAGGAAATATGACCTAGAGGCAATAATAAAGTTTTTATTTATATTTCCTTATATATCATGATAAATGTATTTTATTTATGCTAGAATTGTATTAACCGGAAACTTGATACATGTCTGAATACATAGACAAAACAGAGTGTCCCTAGTTTGCCTCTACTTGACTAGCTCGTTAATCAAAGATGGTTGAGTTTCCTAACCATAGACATGTGTGGTCATTTGATCAACGGGATCAAATCATTAGGAATATGATGTGATGGACAAGACCCATCCGTTAGCTTAGCAGTATGATCGTTTAGTTTTATTGCTATTGCTTTCTTCATGACTTATACATGTTCTTCTGACTATGAGATTATGCAACTTCCGAATACCGGAGGAACACCTTGTGTGCTATCAAATGTCACAGCATAATTGGGTGATTATAAAGATGCTTTATAGGTGTTTACGAAGGTGTTAGTGGTGTTAGCATAGATCGAGAATATCATTTGTCACTCCGAGTGTCGGAGAGGTATCTCTGGACCCTCTCGGTAGTACACATCATAATAAGCCTTGCAAGCAAATGACTAATGAGTTGGTCATGAGATGATGTATTACGGAACGAGTAAAGAGAATTAATGGTAACGAGATTGAACTAGGTATGATGATACCGACGATCAAATCTCGGGCAAGTAACATACCGATGACAAAGGGAACAACGTATGTTGTTATGCGGTTTGACCGATAAAGATCTTCAAAGAATATGTAGGATCCTATATGAGCATCTAGATTCTGCTATTGGTTATTGACCGGAGATGTGTCTCGGTCATGTCTACATTGTTCTCGAACCCGTAGGATCCGCACGCTTAACGTTCGATGATGATTTGTATTATGAGTTATGTGATGTGATGACCGAAGCTTCTTCAGAGTCCCAGATGAGATCACGGACATGACGGGGAGTCTTGAAATGGCCGAGAGGTAAAGATTCATATATTGGAAGGCTATATTCGGACATCGGAAAGGTTCCGAGTGATTCGGGTATTTTTCGGAGTACCGGGGAGTTACAGGAATTCACCGGGAGAAGTAATGGGCCTTATTGGGCCATGCAGGAAAAGGAGGAGACATGCCAAGGGGAGGTGGCGCCCCCCATGGGTGCGAATTGGACTAGGGAAAGGGGGCGGAACCCCCCTTGCCTTTTCCTACCCCCTCTCTCTTTCCCTCTTTCCTTCTCTCTTACTCCGAGTAGGAAAGGGTTTCCTACTAGGACTTGGATCTCCTAGTAGGACTCCCTACTCTTGGCGCGCCCTACAAGGCTGGCCTCTCTCCCTCTCTCCTTTATATACGTTGGCATGGGGCACCCCAAAGGTACAACAGACATTCTCTTAGCCGTGTGCGGTGCCCCCCTCCATAGTTACACACGTCGGTCATATCGTTGCAGTGCTTAGGCGAAGCCCTGCGCCGATAACATCATCATTACCGTTGCCACGCCATCATGCTGATGAAACTCTCCCTCGTCCTCAACTGGATCAAGAGCTCGAGGGACGTCATCGTGCTGAACATATGCTGAGCACGGAGGTGCCGTACGTTCGGTACTAGGATCGGTTGGATCGTGAAGACGTTCGACTACATCAACCGCGTTACTAAACGCTTCCGCTTTCTGTCTACGAGGGTACGTGGACACACTCTCCCCGCTTGTTGCTATGCTTCTCCTAGATAGATCTTGCGTGATCGTAGGAAAATTTTGAAATACTACGTTCCCCAACAGTGGCATCATGAGCTAGGTTTATGCGTAGATGATATGCACGAGCAGAACACAAAGAGTTGTGGGCGATAATAGTCATACTGCTTACCAGCATGTCATACTTTGATTCGGCAGTATTGTTGGATGAAGCGGCCCAAACCGACATTACATGACCGCGTTCATGAGACTGGTTATACCGCCGTGCTTCGCACAGAGGTGTCTAGTGGGTGTCTGTTTCTCCAACTTTAGTTGAATCAAGTGTGACTACGCCCGGTCCTTGTTGAAGGTTAAAACAACACACTTGACAAAAAATCGTTGTGGTTTTGACGCGTAGGTAAGAACGGTTCTTACTAGAAGCCAATAGCAGCCACGTAAAACTTGCAACAACAAAGTAGAGGTCGTCTAACTTGTTAATGCAGGGCATGTTGTGATGTGATATGGTCAAGACGTGATGAGTTATACGTTATTATATGATATGATCATGTTTTGTAAATTATCGGCAACCGACAGGAGCCTTATGGTTGTCTCTTTATTGTATGAATTGCGAAAGCCATGTAATTTCTTTACTTTATCACTATGATTTAGCGATAGTAGTAGTAGCAATAGTTGGCGAGACGACCACGACGCTACGATGGAGATCAAGGTGTCAAGCCGGTGAAGATGGAGATCACGACGATGCTTTGGAGATGGAGATCAAAAGCACAAGATGATGTCGGTGTACAAAAAGAGGGGTGCACTTTTTGTACCCCTATGACTGTGCACGGGCAGTCTGAGCCACGGCGCCATCCCACCAAGCAAGGCAAGGGAGGCAAGCCGGGGCAAGACTGAAGCTTGATGAAGACTGGAGCGACACCAAGAACAAGACCACGAAGAGCAAGGGGACGAAGCGCCACCCCCGGCAAGATCCTTGCCGGGGCCGGCTCTGGCAGCCCCGGCAAGACCCTTGCCGCAGCAGCTCGCCCCCCCGCCTGCGGAGCGAATCACCCTTGAGTCCACCACCCCATGGGGGGAGGATTCGGGAGATATCCCCGTGATGGCATGCAGATCTTTGTGAAGACCTTCAAGATCAAATGCAAGGTAAGAAGACGACCCTTGGCGGGATCCCAGCCAAGGAGGTCCACAAGACCCCCGGCAAGCACCTTGCCGGGGATGATAGCAGGCGCCACGGCAAGACCCTTGCCGGGGCCCCGGCAAGGCCCTTGCCGAGGACACCCACGGGGCCACCATCAGGCCTGCACCAACTGGGTTTCCACCGACCCACGCGGCTGCTGACCCAACCAGCTGGATAGGCTACTGTGTGGCGACCCACAGATCTTCATGGAGGCCCGCTGTTGCGCGACCTCAGCTGCCTGTCTGCCTACATGGCACCTCAGGCACCGCTGGCCAGGGCGCGTGTCGACACGAGGAGGAGTGGCGACGGACAAGACGGGCGTCTCCCCTCGTCCCCGATAAAGCAAGGACACCTAAGCAGGGCGCATTAAATGCACCTTGTCCTGTAATGCGAGGGATAACCTCGCATCACTGTACCCTTTCCACCTCCTGTGTGCCACTTTGGCAGCCCCTTCTCCCTATAAAAGGAGGCCCGAGGCGACCAGGAGAAGGATTCGGCTTTTTGGAACCCCTCACGACTCTTTTGGAGCTCCTCGTTAGCTGAAGAACACCAACATATAATCCACCAAAGCAGGAGTAGGGTTTTACGCATCTTTGCGGCCCGAACCTGGGTAAAGGAACCGTGTCCTGATCGTTAGATCCACTCTTCTCTCAACCCCGCGCCCCGCAACCGTAGTAGGGATTCTTGTGATCCCATAGGTGTCGATCCAAATACACCGACATCTTTGGCGCGTCAGGTAGGGGGCGCAGTTGTGAGAATCGGCTTTGGTGATCGGCCCGACGCTCTCTCGTCTTCGTGGCCCCTGGAGGAAGACAGAAGACGTTTTTTGAGTGGCTGCAAATAAAAGCTAAGTTACATCAAACCCTAGATATTTCTATCCTATCATTTAAAGTTATTATCCTCGGAGCTGTCATTCCTTGTGCAAAAAGAAACCTGCACGCGGATGGGGCCCTTCCCGATTGGCAACGCCTTATTCTGTTTCGAGTCAGCTCAACAGTTCAAACGGCTGCGCCGAAACGGTAGGGTAGCCTTCCGCAATTGACAAAGCTCTCGACTCTGACTCGAGTCAAACTCGACAGTTCGAGCGGCT
Source organism: Secale cereale (assembly GCA_902687465.1). Classification (NCBI taxonomy): domain Eukaryota; kingdom Viridiplantae; phylum Streptophyta; class Magnoliopsida; order Poales; family Poaceae; genus Secale; species Secale cereale. The sequence goes on along the minus strand of LR738715.1, from coordinate 746,408,966 downwards.
GCGTTGAGAGCGGCAAGGTGGCAGACCCTTCAGCAATCGACAAGGTTCTCGACTCTGACTCGAGTAAAACTCAACAGTTCGAGTGGCCATGTTGAGAGCGGTAAGGTGACAAACCCGGCAACAGTTCGTCGATGCGGCAGATGATAGGCTTGATGCGCTCCTTGAGCGCCGTGAGGTTGGCATCCTCCGACAAGCTATCCATCGCGGCTTCGAAGTCGAGGGCGGGGTTCCAGAACGCTACCTTGGTGAGGACCTTGGTCATGACTCCCCGGCAGAGCCGCCGGGCCTCCCCGGCGAGCGTGGCCATTCTCTTGGAGTGAAGATCAGTCAAAGCGCTGAGGACGCCCTCGAAGAACAGGGTCAGCTTGGCGCTGACGGACCCGCTCCATTCAGGTGCATACCTCACGTTCGGCACCCCCATGAGGGCCAACTGTGAGGTAACCCTGCCGGCGATGTCCTCCAGCCGGTTGATCCACCTGTTCTCCTCCACCACGTATTCTTGGTGGGAGGCGCCCTCGTCTGCCCGCAGCTGCTTCTCCTCCTCCAGGCTCTTGGCCAAGGCCCCCTCCCGAGCAGAGCTCTCCACCAACGTCTTCTCGAGATTCTCTAGCCTCAGCCTGAGATCTCTGATGGAGCCTGCGCCTCTGTCAAGGCACGGTTGAGCCTGGTCTTCTCGTCAGACAGCCTGAGGGCCTACTCCTTTAGCCCGTCCCATTCCACTTCCAGCTCTTGTATCTTGCCGGCGTGAGCCAGAGCCTAGGCATCGAGCGCCTCCTTGTGCCTCTGCCCCAGCTCGTGAGTCCGCCGCTCGACAAGAGCCTCAATCTCCTCATCTTTGCCGCGGAGCGTCACGGCAAGCTTCTCCTCACGTGCGGAGAGGTCTTCCTCTTGGGAATCGAGGGCGGCTTGATGCTGGTTCCGGGCGGCCTCCGCCGCGGCAGCCGAATTCGCCGCCTCTTCCTGGGCCTTCTCGATGGCGGCCATCTTCATGATGAGCACCACGTTGCGCTGGGCCAGATCTTCCTGGGAGGCCCTCTGCTCCTCGCGGGACTGGTGGAACCATGCTTGCGCCTCGCGACGCGTGCCTGGAAGTCCGCCTCCGCCTCGTCCACCGCCGCCATTCTGGACTTAACCTTGTCCAAACGAGCGCGGTAGTGGGCCTGGAGCTTCCGTAAGTTGGCCCCCATGGCCCGGAAGAGCTGCTCCTCTGGGGAGCCGTCCCCGCCGGCACTCGGTTCTTCAACAACCTCGAGCCCGGCGGCGGCGAACACCTCGTCATCAAAGACTTCCTCCCCGGCAGGCGTCCGAGAGCTTGACGCCCCGGCGAGGTGGACGAAGAGGTTGTCGCTCACCTTCAGATACTTGCCGGGGCCCGGGGGTGCGGAGGAAGAGGGCTGGTCATCAGTCGCCCCCTCGTCGGCTATGGCCTTGCCGGCCTCCCCGTCAGGCCCGCCAGCGCCCTCGGCGGCACCCTTGGCGGCGTCCTCGACAGTCTCGTCCATGGCGGCCTCCTCGGCGGCGATCTCGTCGGCCTCCGCCGCGGCCTCCTCAGCGACCTCCTTGATGATGGCGTCCACATCCTCCACATCCGTTGGAGGAGAGCCTGGGCCATGACGGGGGGAAATGAAGTCAAGAAAAAGCACAAGGGAAGGGCAAGGGCGAAAAGCGGGCAACTTACCAGCACCAGGCTGTGCAGCGGAAGATCCCTCCCCGCCGGCGTCGGATGCCGGGGGCGGGCCGCCAGCACCCAAGTCCTCCTCCTCCTCCATGCGTGTGGGCTCCATGCTTGGTGCCCTTGCCGGGGACGCCCCTCGTGGCGGCGTGGTCGATGGGGGTGGCGTGTTGGGAATGGCCCCCTGCGGCTCCTCCTTCTGCGGCTCCCGTCCTACAGAACCGACAAGGTCGACGCCTTCAGCATCTAACGCCTACTGCATGTCGAGCGAGAAAAGGTTGGCGGACTTACGCTGGGGGCTGTGCCGGGGGCTGCCGTCGGAGCTTCTCAACACCACCAGTGGTATCTCTGTAGCCCCGGCCGGGGGCGGGCTGCTCGCTGAAGCCTTGGCCCTCTTCACCCTCTGGGCCAACGTCTCTGCGTCCCTGAAGAAGGAAGGACAAGTTAAGATGAGTGGCATGATCAAGAGAGATGGAGGTGACGGTGAAGAATACTTACTCATCGTCCATCTCCTCCTACTCTGCCGTCTTCCTCTTCCTCTTCGGGCTAAGGGGCCCGAGGTCGAAGGGGAGCTCCGCCTCGCCCTCCGAATTAACATCTGTCGGAGGAGGCGAAGGAGGGAGCAGAGTTCGTGCGCGCCTCGACGGAGAGGGAGCTGCCGCTTTCTTCTTCTCGGCGACCTTCGCCGACTTCTTCACCGCCGTGGCCCTCGTGAGGCGCCCAGACCCCTCGAGGGCCAATTGAGGCTGCATAGCCTTGTCGGGCCGGACCGGCTCGCCGGAGCAGGCCCACCGCAAGACTCGCCCTCTTCCCCTGATGGGCGCTGAGCCAGCCGCCACATCCTCCTCCTCCGACGACTCGTCGGCCGCGTCCTCGACCAATGGGGCCCCGGTGCTGGCGCTGCTAGCTTCTCCAGCGGCCGCTGCCCACTGGGCGAACTCCTCCTCCTCCGCGGCCGCGGCGTCCTGGTCCTCCATACCTCCGGCGTTGCTGGCCTCCTTGATGAGCTGTGCCTCCTTCGTCCTGGCGGCGATGTAGTCCAGCTCCTCCAGGGTGGTGTCCCTGATGAGCCACCGCTCGGCGTCGGGGTTGACGCACACGTCGACCAGGGAATCGAAGAACTGTTGCACAACCTCGTCCTCCGGCTCCTGCCATCTCGGGACGAGGCCGTGCGCGCTACATTCCGGCATCATGGCGATGATTTCGGACTAGCGCGAATTATTGCACAGCGGGACCACTCCCGCTGGCAGCTTGAAGAGCTGCCCCTTGACGGCCTTGCCGGCCTTGGCGGCGGCCTTCGCAGCCTTGCCGGTCCGCTCGACCTCGCCGCCGTGGCTCACATCCAGCTGGAAGAGCCGCTGACAGAAATGGGCATGTCCCATCACTGTAAAGTTGTGCTTGAGGCCAGTGCGGAGCCGCATGACGTCGGCCGGGTTCCTGAAGAGCCAGGCCGGCCTCCCCTTTTGGTGCAGTGGAGCGATCCGACGGCGGATGAAATCCGCCCCGATCATCTCGAGGGTGAGTCCGGCTTGGACAAGCCGGGTGATCCTGGTGACGGCAACGGCGAGCTTCCCGTCGGCGGCATCAACGTTGCTCCAGTCGCTGCCGCGGACCGGCGGCACCCGCGGACCTTGCAGAACGTTGGCGGCTCGTCCTCCTCGATCCAGCACCACCGGCCGCGCCATTCGTCCCACCTCTCCTTCACGGCGCCCTCCGGGTACACCACATTTAGTCTCGGAATCTAGGCGATGCCTCCGGAGACCGAGCCTCCCAGCTGGATCCGAGGGATGAAGTAGTGGCAGAAGAGCGCCATGTTGGGCTGCACTCCGACAAAGCCCTCGCAGAGGTGCGCGAAGAAGGCCATGCACGCCACCGCATTTGGGGTGAAATCCAAAAGACGGAAGCCAAAAGTGTTTATGATGTCGCAGAAGAAATCGGAGAAGGGAGGACACAACCCGCAGGAGAAGTAATCAATGAAGAAGGGATACCGATTTGAGCTGGGCGGAGCGCAAGCAGCCGGAAGGACGCGCGTCGCCGGATGGCCCAAGCCCTTCGCCCGATCCCCTGTCTCCGCCCCCCAAAAGGGTTTGAAGACGGCCCGGAGCTCGAAGACATCGACCGACGACGGGATGAAGATGGCGGCCTTCGTCCGATCCCCCGTGAATGCGCCCTCCGGCAGCGCCGAAGGCCCGACACCCTTGGCTGCCCCTTTGCCCTTGGCAGGTTTGGACGCCATGGCGGCTGAATGGGAAGGCTGAGGGGAGGGATGGCAAGGCAACGGCAGCAGACGACGGCGAAGGCTTCGGAAGGAAGGAAGCAAGGGAACAACGACTTTGAGATTGGAAGGGGCGCGAGGAAAGTGGAGGAAGTGAGCAGCGCGCTAGCGGTTATTCCTTTTTATGGGGAACGCGCGGGCCGCCTCCTTTCACATTTACTGCAACATGACGCATGCGTGCGGAAACCGCCCCACGCATGCCGCCCACGTCACGCACGCCCCTCCACCCCGCGCCGCTCGCGCGGGCCATGGGAGGCGCAGCGCGCGAAAATTCTACCGCGGTGAGAACCACCCCGCCTGCCCGCGCACCGTTCTGGGCCTGGCCCAACAACGTGTCGCGCTGATGTGTGGCCCAGGCCCGGGGGCTCCTGTCGGTGTACAAAAAGAGGGGTGCACTTTTTGTACCCCTATGACTGTGCACGGGCAGTCCGAGCCACGGCGCCATCCCACCAAGCAAGGCAAGAGAGGCAAGCCGGGGCAAGACTGAAGCTTGATGAAGACTGGAGCGACACCAAGAACAAGACCACGAAGAGCAAGGGGATGAAGCGCCACCCCCGACAAGATCCTTGCCGGGGCCGGCTCTGGCAGCCCTGGCAAGACCCTTGCCGCGGCAGCTCGCCCCCCCCCCCCCCCCCCCCCC
>LR738715.1:746249817-746404233 GCA_902687465.1 Secale cereale | reverse complement strand
TACGAAGCGAATCACCCTTGAGTCCACCACCCCCATGGGGGGAGGATTCGGGAGATATCCCCGTGATGGCATGCAGATCTTTGTGAAGACCTTCAAGATCAAATGCAAGGTAAGAAGACGACCCTTGGCGGGATCCCAGCCAAGGAGGTCCACAAGACCCCCGGCAAGCACCTTGCCGGGGATGACAGCAGGCGCCACGGCAAGACCCTTGCCGGGGCCCCGGCAAGGCCCTTGCCGAGGACACCCATAGGTCCACCATCAGGCCCGCACCAACCGGGTTTCCACCGACCCACGCGGCTGCCGACCCAACCAGCTGGATAGGCTCCTGCGTGGCGACCCACAGATCTTCATGGAGGCCCGCCGTTGCGCCACCTTAGCTGCCTGTCTGCCTACATGGCACCTCAGGCACCGCTGGCCAGGGCGCGTGTCGACACGAGGAGGAGCGGTGACGGACAAGACGGGCGTCTCCCCTCGTCCCCGATAAAGCAAGGACACCTAAGCAGGGCCATTAAATGCACCTTGTCCTGTAATGCGAGGGATAACCTCGCATCACTGTACCCTTTCCACCTCCTGTGTGCCACTGTGGCAGCCCCTTTTCCCTATAAAAGGAGGCCCGAGGCGACCAGGAGAAGGATTCGGCTTTTCGGAACCCCTCACGACTCTTTTGGAGCTCCTCGTTAACTGAAGAACACCAACATATAATCCACCAAAGCAGGAGTAGGGTTTTACGCATCTTTGCGGCCCGAACCTGGATAAAGGAACCATGTCCTGATCGTTAGATCCGCTCTTCTCTCAACCCCGCGCCCCGCAACCGTAGTAGGGATTCTTGTGATCCCATAGGTGTCGATCCAAATACACCGACAGATGATGATGACCATATCATGTCACATATTTTGATTGCATGTGAAGTTTATATTTTTATGCATCTTATTTTGCTTAGAATGACGGTAGCATTATAAGATGATCCCTTACTAAAATTTCAAGGTACAAGTGTTCTCCCTGAGTATGCACCGTTGCGACAGTTTGTCGTGCCGAGACACCACGTGATGATTGGGTGTGATAAGCTCCACGTTCAAATACAACGGGTGTAAGACAGTTTTGCACATGCGGAATACTCGGGTTAAACTTTATGAGCCTAGCATGTACAGACATGGCTTTGGAACACCAGAGACCGAAAGGTCGAGCGTGAATCATATAGTAGATATGATCAACATAAGATGTTCACCATCGAAAACTACTCCATCTCACATGATGAACGGACATGGTTTAGTTGATTTGGATCACATGATAATTTAGATGACTTGAGGGATGTCTATCTAAGTGGGACTTCTTTAGTAATATGATTAATTGAACTTTATTTTATCATGAACTTGGTCCTGATAGTATTTGCAAATTATGTTGTAGATCAATATCTCGCGTTATAGCTCCCCTATGTTTTTGATATCTTCCTAGAGAATCGAAGTTGAAAGATGTAGTAGTAATGATGCGGACTAGGTCCGTGATCTGAGAATTATCCTCATTGCTACACATAAGTATTATGTCCTTGATGCACCGCCAGGTGACAAACCTATTGCAGGAGCAGATGGAGACGTTATGAACGTTTGACAAGCTCGGTATGATGACTACTTGATAGTTTAGTACGCCATGCTTTACGGCTTATAACCGGGACTTCAAAAACGTTTTGAACGCCACAGAGCATATGAGATGTTCCAAGAGTTGAAAATAGTATTTCAAACTCATGCGCGTGTCGAGTGGGATGAGACCTCTGACAAGTACTTTGCCTACAAGATAGAGGAGAATAGCTCAACCAATGAGCATGTGCTCAGAAAGTCTGAGTACTATAATCGCTTGAATCAAGTGGAAGTTAATCTTCTAGATAAGATAGTGATTGACAGAGTTCTCTAGTCATTATCACCAAGTTACTTGAACTTCGTGATGAACTATAATATGCAAGGGATGACGAAAACAATTCCCGAGCTCTTCGTGATGCTGAAATCAACGAAGGTAGAAATCAAGAAAGAGCATCAATTGTTGATTGTTAACAAGACCACTAGTTTCAAGAAAAGGGCAAGGGGAAGAAAGGGAACTTCAAGAAGAATGGCAAGCAAGTTGTCACTCCCGTGAAGAATCCCAAAGCTGGACCTAAGCCTGAAACTGAGTGCTTCTAACTGCAAAGGAAATGGTCACTGGAAGCGGAAGTTCCTAGAATATTTGGCGGATAAGAAGGATGGCGAAGTGAACAAAGGTATACTTGATATACATATTGATAATGAGTACCTCACTAGTGTTCATAGTAGCCCCTAGGTATTAGATACTTGTTCGGTTGCTAAGATTAGTAACTCGAAACAGGAGTTGCAGAATAAACGGAGACTAGTTGAGGGTGAGGTGACGATGTGTGTTGGAAGTAGTTCCAATATTGATGTGATCATCATCGCACACTCCCTATACTTTTGGGATTAGTGTTAAACCTAAATAACTGTTATTTGGTGTTTGCGTTGAGCATGAACAAGATTGGATCATGTTTATTGCAATACGGTTATTCATTTAAGTGAGAGAATAATTGTTATTCTGTTTACATGAATAAAACCTTCTATGTTCATACACCCAAGGTGAATGGGTTATTGAATCTCAGTCGTATTAAATACACATATTCATAATATTGAAGCCAAAAGATGCAGAGTTGATAATTATAGTGCAACATACTTGTGGCACTGCCGTTTAGGTTATATTGGTGTAAAAGCGCATGAAGAAACTCCATACTGATAGACTTTTGGAATCAATTGATTATGAATCATTTGATGCTTGCGAACCATGCCTCATGGGCAAGATGACTAAAACACCATTCTCCGGAACAATTGAGCGAGCAAGTGACTTATTGGAAATAATACATACTGATGTATGCAGACCAATGAGTGTTGATGCTCGCGGTGGGTATTGTTATTTTCTCACCTTCACTAATGATTTGAGAAGATATGGGTATATCTACTTGATGATGCACAAGTCTGAAACATTTGAAAAGGTCAAAGAATTTCAGAGTGAAGTAGAGAATCATCATAACAAGAAAATAAAGTTTCTACGATCTGATCGCGGAGGCGAATATTTGAGTTATGAGTTTGGTCTTTATCTGAAACAATGTGGAATAGTTTCACACCTCACGCCACCTGGAACACCACAACGTAATGGTGTGTCTGAACGTCATAACCGTACTTTAATAGATATGGTGCGATCTATGATGTCTCTTACAAATTTACCACTATCGTTTTGGGGTTATGCATTAGAGACAGCTGCATTCACGTTAAACTGTGCTTTGGAAAGAAACCAAAGTTCTCGTTTCTTAAAGTTTGGGGTTGCGATGCTTGTGTGAAAAAGCTTTAGCCTGATAAGATCGAACCCAAACCGGAGAAATGTGTCTTCATAGGATACCCAAAAGAAACTATTGGGCACACCTTCTATCACAGATCCAAAGGCAAGCCTTTTGTTGCTAAGAATGGATCCTTTCTAGAGAAGGAGTTTCTCTCAAAAGAAGTGAGTGGGAGGTGATAACCCACAAGTGTAAGGGATCGCAACAGTTTTCGAGGGTAAAGTATTCAACCCAAATTTGTTGATTCGACACAAGGGGAGCCAAAGAATACTCTTAAGTATTAGCAGCTGAGTTGTCAATTCAACCACACCTGGAAACTTAGTATCTGCAGCAAGATAGTTTAGTAGCAAAGTAATATGATAATGGTGGTAGCAACAATAAAAGTAACTATAGTGTTTTTGTAGTTTTTGTGATAGTAGCAACGGAAAAGTAAATAAGCGACTAGAAATATAGGTAAAACTCGTAGGCATTGGATCGGTGATGGGAAATTACGTCGGATGAAATTCATCATGTAGAAGTTATAACCTAGGGTAACATAGAACTAGCTCCAGTTCATCAATGCAATATAGGCATGTATTCCGAATATAGTCATACGTGCTTATGGAAAAGAACTTGCATGACATCTTTTGTCCTACCCTCCCGTGGCAGCGGGTCCTATTGGAAACTAAGGGATATTAAAGCCTCCTTTTAATAGAGTACCGGACCAAAGCATTAACAAAAGTGAATACATGAACTCCTCAAACTATGGTCATCACCGGGAGTGGTCCCGATTATTGTCACTTCGGGGTTGCCGAATCATAACACGTTGTAGGTGACTATAGACTTGCAAGATAGGATCAAGAACAGACATATATTCATGAAAACATAATAGGTTCAGATCTGAAATCATGGCACTCGGGCCCTAGTGACAAGCATTAAGCATAGCAAAGTCATAGCAACATCAATCTCAGAACATAGTGGATACTAGGGATAAACCCTAACAAAACTAACTCTATTACATGATAGATCCCATCCAACCCATCACCGTCCAGCAAGCCTACGATGGAATTACTCACACACGGCGGTGAGCATCATGTAATTGGTGATGGAGGAAGGTTGATGATGACGATGGCGACGATCTCCACTCTCCGGAGCCCCGAACGGACTCCAGATCAGCACTCCCGAGAGAGATTAGGGGTTGGCGGCGGCTCCGTCTCATGAAACACGATAATTCCTTCTCTCCTATTTTTTATCCCCGAAATGGAAGATATAGGATCTGGGGGTACGTCGACGGAGCATTGGGGGACCCTCGAGGCAGGGGGCGCGCCTTGGGAAGGGGGCCGCGCCCCCCACCCTCGAGGACAGGGTGTGCCCCCCGGTGAGGATATTCTTGCAGATATTTTTTATATTTTCTGAAATAATTATCCGTTGATTTTCAAGCAATTCCGAGAACTTTTTATTCTGCACAAAAACAACACCATGGCAGTTCTGCTGAAAACAGCGTCAGTCCGGGTTAGTTCCATTCAAATCATGCAAGTTAGAGTCCAAAACAAGGGCAAAAGGGTTTGGAAAAGTAGATACCTTGGAGATGTATCAACTCCCCCAAGCTTAAACCTTTGCTTGTCCTCAAGCAATTCAGTTGATAAACTGAAAGTGATAAAGAAAAACTTTGACAAACTCGGTTTGCTCTTGTTGTTATAAATATGTAAGCTAGCATTCAGGTTTTCAACAAGGTCATGAACTAACCACGTTCACACTAACTTTCAGGTCTCAAGACTACTCTCATCAATGGCATAATCAACTGGCGAGCAATAATAGTAAACCTCGGATGACAACACTTTCTCAAAATAATCATGATATGATATAACAGGATGGTATCTCGCTAGCCCTTTCTGAGACAACAAAACATAAATGTAGAGCACCTTTAAAGATCAAGGACTGACTAGACATTGTAATTCATGGTAAAAGAGATCCAGTCATGATCATACTCAATGCGAATTAACAGTAATACATGCAACGACAGAGGTGCTCCCCTACTGGTGCTTTTTGATAAGAGGATGATGACTCTGCATAAAAGTAAATAGATAGGCCCTTCGCAGAGCGAAGCTGGGATTTGTAGAGGTGCCAGAGCTCGATTTTTAAATAGAGATTGAATAACATTTTGGGCGGTATGCTTTCACTGTCAACATAACAACCAAGAATCTGGATATCTCCCATGCTACGCACATTATAGGCAGTTCCCAAACAGAATGGTAAAGTTTGTACTCCCCAACGACCAACAAGCACACTCCACGGCTAGCCCGAAACAATGGGTACCGTCCAAACAAGCAACAGCCCTGGGGGAGTTTTGTTTAATTATTATGATTTTGAGCATGGGACTGGGCATCCCGATTACCAGCCATTTTCTCGTGAATAATGAGCGGAGTCCACTCATCGTGAGAATAACCCACCTAGCATGGAAGATATAGACAACCCTAGTTGATACATGAGGTGTTCGAGCATACAAAACAAAATTTCATTTGAAGGTTTAGAGTTTGGCACATACAAATTTACTTGGAACGGCAGGTAAATACCGCATATAGGAAGGTATGGTGGACTCATGTGGAATAACTTTGGGATTTATGGAAGTGGATGCACAAGTAGTATTCCCGCTTAGTACAGGTGAAGGCTAGAAAGAGACTGGGAAACAACTAGCTAGAGACCAACAACGGTCATGACCATGCATTAAAATTAATCAATAATGAATGCAAGTGTGAGTAGGATATAAATCATTATGAACATAAATATCGTGAAGGCTATGTTGATTTGTTTCAACTACATGCGTGAACATGTGCCAAGTCAAGTCACTTAAATCGTTCAAAGGAGGATACCACCCATCATACCACATCACAACCATTTTAATATCATGTTGGCATGCAAGATAGACCATTATAAACTCTCAGCTAATTAAGCATGGCATAAGCAGCTATGATCTCTAATTGTCATTGCAATCATGTTTCATTCATAACAAGCTGAATCAAGAACGACGAGCAATCATATTTACAAAAATAAAAGAGGTCAAGTACATACCAACTTTTCTCATCTCAATCAGTTCATCATATATCATCCTTATTGCCTTTCACTCGTACGACCGAACGGTGTGGATAATAATAATAGTGCACGTGCATTGGACTAAGCTGCAATCTGCAGGCATTTAATACAAGAGAGAAGACAAGGTAATATGGCTCAAGGTTAAATCAACAACAAAGCATATGAGAGCCACTAAGCATTTTAATCATGGTCTTCTACTCTTAACCCCTAAAGAAAAGAAAAGAAACAATTTACACGGGAAAGCTCCCAACAAGCAAAAGAAGAACGGGAAATCTTTTTGGGTTTTCATTTTTAGTTACTACTACAGGCAAAGAAAGTAAACTAGCTAGAAGCTACAACTAATAATTTTTGTTTTTCTTGTTTTTTCTAGCACACAAGAAAAAGACTAATAAAAAGAAATTGAAACTAAGCATGGATGGTACAGTGAAAGAGTGTGAGCACCGACAGCTCGAATAAGTGTGAACATGAATGTAAGTCGGCGAGAAACACGTACTCCCCCAAGCTTAGGCTTTTGGCCTAAGTTGGTCTATGGCCACAGATCGAAGCCACTCCCCCTAGTGTACTGAGATGTGTCCTCTGGGTGCCACTGGTTGGCGAGCTCGTCCAGCTCCCACCCATAAATAGATTAACGAGAAGGATCAAGTGGTGGTTCTAGCTCAGGCTCTGAAGCTTGTGCCTGGCCTTGGTACTTGTAGAAGGCATCTGAGTTGATGAGGAATACGCCTGTAGATAGATCAATCAAAGAAGGTGCAGGCAAGGTAACAATTTCACAGTATATTTCATCAAACCTCAATTTATAATTGAGCTGCATATTCTTGTCTTTAACAATAAAGTCATGAGCTACCATGCTCTTGTAGTCTAGATAAATAGGGTCAAGCAATTTTCTTCCTTCTCATGATGCCTAATAGGTATATTAAAATGTTCAGCAAGGCGACAAGCAAGGATGCCTCCAAAGATGGGCCCCTTTGAGCGGTTCAGACTCAATCGTTTGGCAACGACGGCGCCCAAGCTAAAAGTTGTGTCATGAAACAAAGCATGGCGTAAATGATAATATCAGGGGCACTGAGATTCCCACTGTTCCCACGACCAATTAAACACCTCCTAGCAAATAAAGCAAAGTAGCGCAGAACAGGGAAGTGTATACTAGTGATTCTTGCCCCTGAAACTTGTCTAGTTTCACCTACGGCTATCATATCAATAAACCCTTTGACGTCTTCATGACGTGGTTCATCAAGTCTACCTCCAAAGGGTACCTTGCATATTTCACAAAAATCTAAAAGTGATATCTCCTTACTCACATCATATAAGCGAAACTCCACCGTAGGTGGTGTTTTCCTAGGATGAAAATGAAAACTATGCGTGAAAATATTGGTGAGTAGGAGATACTGTTCTTTTTGGTTGTTGAGGAAGTCGGTGAGGCCTGCATTGTTCGCCAACCAATAAAAATCTTCGTAAATACCGGCGGACATCATGAAATTATTACATGGCTATTCGCACGGTCGAACTTCCGCCCTGCGAGGAAGATTATACTTGGGCTTCTTATTTTCTTCTTTCTTCTTCTCCTCTGAGCTCTTGCTGGAGGAGCCCCTTAGTAGTCTTTTCAACATTTTCCTTTTCTGCAAATTTCTGAAATTTTTAGTAACTCATAATAAAAATTAACCAAACTCAACAAGATTGATAGCAACAACTCCTATAAGTTCCTAGAGGCTATATCATGCATTAGAACTACTTGGGACCAAGAAAATTTGACATGAAAGCTCAAGAACAAGGTCACCACAGCAGCATAAATTTGCAACAAATAAAACACTAGAACATAAACTAATTGGACCAATGGAGGAGTCACATACCAAGGAACAATCTCCCCAAACAGTTTGGTGAATGGTGCTTTGAGCAAGGAGAATGAAAACGGCAGCAAAATGAGCTAGAACTCGGGTTTGAGCTGGTTGGGGATTTTTTTGGGAGGAAGAAGAAGAGCATGGGTGAAAGGATAAGTGGAGGGGGCCACATGGGGCCCTCGAGGCAGGGGGCGCGCCCTGTGCGCTCGAGGCCACGTGTTGGCTCCCCTCGCTGTGTGTTTAGTGCCATATTTTTTCAAATATTCTAGAAAAAATCATATTTCATTTTCATGGCATTTGGAGAACTTTTATTTTCGGGATATAATTTTTTATTGCACGGATAAGTGTGGAAACAGACAGACAATGCTATTTTTTTATTTAACCTAATTAACAAAAAGTAAAAAGAGGGTACAGAGGGTTTGTGCTATCTCAATTCACCTATCCCTTGTTCATCAAAAGGAATCCATTAACAAGGTTGATTAGGTCTTGTTAATAAACTCTTTCCGAGTAACATGAAACCGGAGAATTTTCGAATAACACTATGTTACCTCAATGGGGATATGTATGTCCCCAACAATAAGAATGTCTTATGCCTTTTTGATAGTAGGAATAGGAAACTCAAAACCTCCAATAGTAATTGTTGAAGTTTTTCCAATATAATTGATACTGTAGACCTGAGGTTGTTTCCTCGGAAAGTGTACCGTATGCTCATTACCATTGACATGAAAAGTGACATTGCCTTTGTTGCAATCAATAACAGCCCCTGCAGTATTCAAAAAGGGTCTTCCAAGAATAATATTGTCGGGACCCCGACCCTAAGTCACACAGGTCTAGCCTGTAACACCCATATCACTTTGCGGCCTCACGCACGGTATCCCCACGGGTGCCACCTTACCTGGCCCGGGACCGTTTGCGCATTTTGGCACACGTATATGATAGTGTCGCTAGCATCCATTTGACAGAGAACCCGGGCCGACATGACTAGTTATAAACCAAAAGTGGCGCTAAATTACAGAGATAGGCATACATGACCCAACAACGAACGTGTCGGTCATCAACATATGAACCCAAGTCGTAGCAAGCTACAAGGACTTAAAGGAACAACGCGTGACATTTCCCCTAAGGGACAGACATAGGAACGAAGAAGGACACATGCCGGCCAGCCTAAGTGTTCCGGAGCAGTAGCAAGCTACCAAGGCTCAGTGGAAGCACTAGGAGACATTTCCCTGTAAGATAGGCTACCAAAGGTAAACAACTAGGTGTCGGATCCCACACATAGCAATATACATTACACGTACGCATAACATGCAAGTATGTGTTGTACAACATGGCATCACAACATAACTCAACAACTCATATAGATAAAGGCTCAGAAGAGCCATCATAGCATTTATTACAAACTGGGGTCACATGACCCAACATACAGAGCATACATGCAACGGAAGCATAACATGTCTGAGTACAGACAACCACAAATAAAAAAGGCTAAGGAGCCTGAATATCTACAAGACCCTACCAAGGGTACAAGACCGTAGCTAAGGTAACAAGCTAATCGTCGAAGTCCACGCGGAACCACTAGTGAGACTGAAGTCTCTCTACAAAACATAAATTAAGCAAACGTGAGTACAAAGGTACTCAGCAAGACTTACATCAGATCTAGCTACATATGCATCAGTATCAACAAAGGGATGGTGGGGTTTAACAGCAGCAAGCCAACTTTGACACGGTGGCTATCCTGAACTACGATTGCAAGTAACTCTTTTGAGGTGGCGCACACGAGTCCACATATTCACCAATCAATACACCACTATGGATCCGCTCCCGTCTCCCTATGAGAAGGCCATCCATAGCACTCACAATTGTCTTGAGTATTTTAGAGTATCCACTTTCACTTGTCTATGTACCAAGTAAGCATCCAAGAAGTCCATACCGCGGACTCGTCTATTCCAATAGATCATGTTAACCCTGCAGGGGTGTGCTTCTTCAATCAAGATACCACAACAATAGGTCTTCTGGCTGGCCAACTTCTTCAATCATTAGTGCCTGAACTAATTAGGCCACGTCAGCATCACCGGAACCTCGCCGGCGGTGACTAAATCTATGGCGGCGCGGCTCGGGAACACGCTGCGGGCGGCGTTTTGGCTTGCTGAGGGTACCAGGGCGTAGCCCTTGCTCGTCCGCATCCATCCACGCAAGTGGGAGGAGCTGGGGTAGCCGGGGCTCGTCGGAAACAAGCTCGCAGCGGCGCCGGAGTTCGGGCACCGACGGGTTAGGTGCTACAGGGCACGGGGGGGTGAGCTAAGGGGTTCTACGGATTCCTAGGAGCGTGCTGAGCACGATGGAAGGCCCGGATGCGAGCTTTGCTAGCTCCGTCCACGGCGGCATCATGTTCGGCGGCGAGGAGCTCCGGTCACGGTGGAAACGGCACTACGGCAAGGGGGCAAGCGAAAAGGAGAGAGGGGAAACGCAGTGGAGCTCACAGCGAGGATGAGGAGGTGGTCCACGAGCTCGGGGCGTCCTTGATGCTGCGAATCGAGCAGCAGCGATCGCCGGCCGTGGCGATGAAGACGGCATGATGGCGTGGCATTCGGGGCACCTGGCGTCGCGTGCATTGTCTTAGAGCTTCACGAACCTGATGCGGAGCTCATGGGCTAACTGGCAGGGCGTGGGGATGTTGGTGGCCGCGGCAACGGCAAACGGCGGCAACAGCCGTGTTCGGCGGGGAAAACAAAGGAGGGGGAGAGCGTTCGGGGAGAGAGAGAGAGAGGTGCAGGGGGTTCTGGCGTCTCCGTGGCGTCGTCCAGAGGCATCCAGGGGAAGGAGGAGGCAGGCAGGCAGGGAGGAGCTGGCGCGGCGTGTGGCCGCAGGCGCCGAGCACGCGTCCCTCGTCCTCCTGGCGAGGGGAGGGAGATGACTGGCAGCGGTGGTGCCTGCCGTGGGCTGGGCCAGCTCCTGGGCCGCGCTGGGCTGGACAGACAGCAGGTGAGTGGCCCAGGTAAGTGCAGGTAAAACTCTCTCTCTGTTTTCTATTTTAATTACTGTTTTCTATTTTTCTGTAATTATTTAGCTTTATCTAAAATACTAAAACAAGCTCAAAATTCATGAAACTGCTTGAGGCTACTGTTTGGATTATTTCCAACAGTAAACATTTTAGTTCATGAATATTTGGACATTTAAAATAGTATGTAGCATTTAAATGCCCAAATGCAAATACTTAAGATTTAATTCAAAAATCCAGAATGGCCCTATAAAAGTGTGCACCATTTTTGGCAGAGGTTCTAGACCAATTCAAAAATCATGAACATTTTCAAAGGCATTTTGGGTCAATGAAAATATTTTTAGGTTGAACCTAGTTGAGTTCTTTTGGTGCTAGGGTTTGATCATTCCCCAATTCAAGTTTAGCAAAAAAATTAAACATGATGACATGATGATCAGGCAAAGACCACAGGGGTTGATCTAGGGATGTGACAACTCACCCCCACTAAAACAAGAATCTCGTCCCGAGATTCAAGACGTGAGATAAGAAACCAGAGGGGACACTAACTAACACAATCTTCATGATCCAAATGTCCTCCATATAATTGTTGATTGCTTGCCTCATGTAGATTTTGACATCCTTGCTTTCGAGGTCTTGGTCCAACATGGTGACGACAAAAGAAACTCTACGAAATTGATTCTCTGAAGATCGAGCAACTTAAGATCAACTCATGGAGTGAGACGTTGAAACATCTCTTGAGCCGAGATACAAAACACACATGTAAAGGGATGGAGTGAAACAAACGATGAAGGTTCACTTGGTAGGCAATAATTCCACACCTAAGAAGATGGTGATCGAGGTCACCAGACGGGGCACCTTAGAGAAGGTGACTCGTAGAATTATCCCCTTAAGTGGCAAAAAGAATTGCTTTTGATATAGAGATCACTGAAATTCTCTATACCAGCTTAAGGTATTCACAAACGATCGTTTGACGGAGTCCGGAAGAATGACATTCTCGGGCCAGAATGGATGATGTGGACTACCTTGTTGAAGACAACACAAGGGATGGTTTGCTTATCATCGGAAATGAATGGGACCCATGGTAAGTCCACTTTGAAGATGATCCTGAACAGCAGTGGCGGAGAATGGTAACCCATGGAAAGTTGGCACGATGGTGGTGCAAGCTGGGAACAAAATGCAAGTGCTGGGAATGATTTTGGTAACTGGGAAGAATCCCAACAGTAGAGAGAGAATCTACTCTTTGAGAGGTTATAGCATAACCAAGAACACTGGGAGCAATCCCGGTTAGTGCCGGTGATAACACCTAGTGCTGGTGCGTGCTCTCAAGAACTTGAGCATTCCCATATTCATCAAGGTTTTACCAATATCCGTGTCAAGGATCCTGGCAAGACCACATACTACCATGATGAATAACGATGGACGATGCAGATGCAAAGGAAGATAACACTTTCTCAGATTTCACCTTAGCGGAGCCAAGGGGAAAAATCTGGATGATCGACCGAGAGACATTTAGCACTCTGCTTCTAATGTTCTCCTTGATGTGCTAGCGCAACCCATTTATTTAAAATGGTTTGGTACCTAGAACGTCAAGTAAAAGGTCGGACTTCAGGAGCACAAGAGTCCATAAGGAACAATTGTTGTAGTAAATCCTACGAAATCCTTATGGGGAGGTGGCCAACTTCTTCAATCAAGATACCACAACAATTGTTGTAGTAAATCCTATGACTGCAGGTAACTCTTTTGAGGTGGCGCACACCAATCAATACACCACTATGGATCTGCTCCCGTCTCCCTATGAGAAGGCCATCCATAGCACTCACACTTGTCTTGAGTATTTTAGAGTATCCACTTTCACTTGTCTATGTACCAAGTAAGCATCCAAGAAGTCCATAACCGCGGACTCGGCTATTCGAATAGATCATGTTAACCCTGCAGGGGTGTACTTCTTCACATACGCTCTCGCCACTTACCGCCATGTACACGTCGTGTATCTCGGCAACCTTCAAGCGGAAGCCTGGCGAGGGTGTCGGCCACGACCTGACTAACCACACAAGACTCTAGTCCAGGTTTATCGCCTATTCGGGTTCCATCCATAAGGAGATCCGGCCGGGGTATCGCTCACGGCCCCAAATGATGTGCGCAGGGTTCCCAAGCCCACCTCGACGGATGGATCTACGCTTGGTACACCGTGCCACGGTGCCTAGTCTGTCCCAAGCCCACCTGTACCGGGTGCCACTTGGTAGACTACTAACACTACCTACAAACACCAGAAACTAGTTGCAACTCCTGGACAGAGATCGAGTTGATTAATAAGTCGAGAGGGGCACTTAAGCATTCCAATGCGTGGTAGTAGCTAGTCATTGGACAACTTACACAGAACTCAGTTCTTAAGGACGGTTCCAGTGAGACAACCCACCATGTACTCCTACATGGCCTATCACCGCTACCTTTACCAAATCGTGTTCACACACTTAGCTCTCAACAGTAGGACATGTTCATAACTTTCCAATTCATCCCCGATGAATCAGACTTGACACAACTCTAAGCAATAGCAGGCATAACCAGAAAGCATGAATGAGTAGGCACAACATGGCTCAAACAACTCCTACTCATGCTAGTGGGTTTCAACTATTTATTGTGGCAATGACAGGTCATGCAGAGGAAAAGGGTTCAGCTACCACAACAAAAAGCAGTTCAATCGTTGTTGTCCTAATGCAGTAAAGGAGAGCAGGAGCGAGAGGGTGGGATTGTATCGGAATGCTCAATGGGGGTTTGCTTGCCTGGCACTTCTGAAGATAGTAATAATTCTTCATCGGTGTCATCGAACTCATCGCCGGAACGTCGTCTACTAAGAGGGGACAAAACCGGCAAACAGAGAAAGAACACAATCAATGCAATGCGACAATATGATGCATGATCATGACATGGCAATATGCTGTTGATTGAGCTAATGCAACCAGCAACCATATTAAATGAAGTTGATTTGAACAAAAGGTTGAAATTCAAACTCCATATGTGATTATTCAAATGCCATTTATTCAAATTGTCCTAAACAGTGGCTGTAAGTTATTCAAACATGCACGAAAATGCCATAAACAGATTCCTTGGATTTTTCTGATCAATTTTCATATATAAATTATTTTCATCTGATTTATAGATTATTTTCTGTGATTTTTAGAAGTTTTGGCTATTTTCTGAAATAAATAAATCATTTAAGATTTATTTTAAATTCCAGAAATACTTTACTGCGACAGCATGACCACATGCTGATGTCAGCAAGTCAACAGGGGCTGTTCGGGTCAAACCTGACCAGTGGGTCCCACTGGTCAGTCTCTCAGGGCTAACTAAAAGTTTTAAAACTAAACTAAAGGTTAATAGGGTCTGGGCCCCACGTGTCAGTGACACAACTAGCTAATAGGGTTAGTTAGCCTTAAGTTAATACGATCTAAGCTATTAGTGGGCCCAGGGCCCACATGTCAGTGTCCAATCTAACTAACAGAAATAAATAACACTAAACTAAGTCTAAACCTTAATTAGTTAGGGGCCTGGGTCCACCTGTCATTGACCCAGGGGGGGTCATTAGTGTCTGAACTAATTAGGCCACGTCAGCGTCACCGGAACCTCGCCGGCGATGACCAAATCTACGGCGGCGCGGCTCGGGAACACGCTACGGGCGGAGTTTTGGCTTGCTAAGGGTACCAGGGCGTAGCCCTTGCTCGCCCACATCCATCCACGCAAGTTGGAGGAGCAGGGGTGGCCGGGGCTCGTCGGAAACGAGCTCGCGGCGGCGCCGGAGTTTGGGCACCGACGGGTTAGGTGCTACGGGGCACGGGGGGTGAGCTAAGGGGTTCTACGGATTCCTAGGAGCGTGCTGAGCACGATGGAAGGCCCGGACGCGAGCTTTGCTAGCTCTGTCCATGTCGGCATCATGTTCGGCGGCGAGGAGCTCCGGTCACAGTGGAAACGGCGCTACGGCAAGGGGGCAAGCGAAAAGGAGAGAGGGGAAACGCAGTGGAGCTCACAGCGAGGACGAGGAGGTGGTCCACAAGCTCGGGGGCGTCCTTGATGCCGCGAATCGAGCAGCGGCGATCGCCGGCCGTGGCGATGAAGACGGCGATGATGGCGTGGCATTCGGGGCACCTGGCGTCGCGTGCGTTGTCTTAGAGCTTCACGGACCCGATGCGGAGCTCATGGGCCAACTGGCCCGGCGTGGGGATGCTGGTGGCCGCGGCAACGGCGAACGGCGGCGACGGCCGTGTTCGGTGGGGAAAACAAAGGTGGGGGAGAGCGTTCGGGGGAGAGAGGGTGAGGTGCAGGGGGTTCTGGCGTCTCCGTGGCGTCGTCCAGAGGCATCCAGGGGGAGGAGGAGGCAGGCAGGCAGGGAGAAGCTGGCGCGGCGTGTGGCCGTAGGCGCCGAGCACGCGTCCCTCATCCTCGCGAGAGGAGGGAGATGACTGGCAGCGGTGGTGGCTGCCATGGGCTGGGCCAGCTCCTGGGCCGCGCTGGGCTGGACAGGCAGCAGGTGAGTGGGCCAGGTAAGTGCAGGTAAAACTCTCTCTCTGTTTACTATTTTAATTACTATTTTCTATTTTTCTGTAATTATTTGGCTTTATCTAAAATACTAAAACAAGCTCAAAATTCATGAAATTGCTTGAGGCTACTGTTTGGATTATTTCCAACAGTAAACATTTTAGTTCATGAATATTTGGACATTTAAAATAGTATGTAGCATTTAAATGCCCAAATGCAAATACTTAAGATTTAATTCAAAAATCCAGAATGGCCCTATAAAAGTGTGCACCATTTTCGGCAGAGGTTCTAGACCAATTCAAAAATCATGAACATTTTCAAAGGCATTTTGGGTCAATGAAAATATTTTTAGGTTGAACCTAGTTGAGTTCTTTTTGTGCTAGGGTTTGATCATTCCCCAATTCAAGTTTAGCAAAAAATATTAAACATGATGACATGATGATCAGGCAAAGACCACAGGGGTTGATCTAGGGATGTGACAAATATACATACTATCATCCTCGGGAATATCAAGTATAACAAAGTCCGTTAGAATAGTAACATTTGCAACTACAACATGCACATCCTCACAAATACCGACATGTATAGCAGTTGATTTATCAGCCATTTGCAAAGATATTTTAGTAGGTGTCAACTTACTTAACTCAAGTTTACGGTATAAAGAGAGAGGCATAACACTAACACCGGCTCCAAGATCACATAAAGCAGTTTTAACATAGTTTCTCTTAATGGAGGAAGGTATAGTAGGTACTCCTGGATCTCCTAATTTCTTAGGCATTCCACCTTCAAAAGTGTAATTAGCAATCATGGTGAAAATTTCTACTTCAGGTATCTTTCTTTTGTTGGTAATAATGTCTTTCATATACTTGGCATAAGGATTTGTTTTAAGAGCATCAGTCAAACGCATACGCAAAAAGATAGGTCTAATCATTCCAGCAAAGCGCTCAAAATCCTCATCATCCTTTTTCTTGGATGGTTTTGGAGGAAAAGGCATGGGTTTCTGAACCCATGGTTCTCTTTCCCTACCGCGCCTTTGATACGTCCAAAACGTATCTATAATTTCTGCTTACTCCATGCCACTTTTGGGTGATATTGCTATGATATTCATACACTTCCATACATTTTTGATCATATTCGGACTAACTTACTAATCAAGTGCACCCCAGTGCCAGTTTCTGTTTTTGGCTGTTTTTGTATTTCAGGTTTTCACGTTTCGAGAACTGCCCAGAAAAATCCAGAAAAATTATATAAAAAATCTGCGTTCCGGAAACAACACTGCGTCCGAAGGGCAGCCTGGGGGGGGCACAGGGGCGCCAGGCGCCCTGTGGGCGCGCCCCCCCTGGGCCGCGCCGGGGGGCGCCTAGGCCCCCCGAGGCTCCCCCGGTGCCCTACTTTGGCATATATTTAAAAGACTCTCCGAAACCCTCAGAACAGGACTTCTTTTCGCGATCCCATCTCTGTTCCGCCGCCGCCGCCGCTTCCAAGATCGGGAGTACCAGGAGAACTCTTCCCGGCACGCTGCCGGAGGGGAGGATCACCACCGGGAGCTTCTCCACCACCATGGACGCCTCCCGGATGACTCGTGAGTAGTCTCCCTTGGACCATGAGTCCATGACCAGTAGCTATGTGATGTTCTCCTCCCGTTCTTGTGCTTCACTAATTAGTCCTCGTGAGCTGCCCTACATGATCGAGGCACCTATGTAATCCTTATGCTGTTGCTATGTTGAGTTTGCTGGGATCCGATGGATTATGAGATTATGTTCAGATTGATCTTGAGTAATATATTTGATTCACCTCTTTTATATTTTAGTTCATAAGTAATTCTTGCATGTTCTCCGTTGTTACTTATTGCTTTGGCCGAGTAGTAGGTAGTGACTCCAAGAGGGAACGTTATCCTTGATTGTGGGTTCATGCCCCTCGATGACTAGCTTGAGTGACAGAAACATGAGTCTAGGGGATGCGCTGTTGCCACAAGGGGGAAAACAACGGTGCTTGTGCCCGCGGGTGCAAGGATTGTTTACTTTACGCAAAGTTCTTTTAATGCAGTTGTCTGTTGCATTGAGTTTACACTATGGGTGGGACTCGCAACTTAATACCAGCGAGATGTTCTGGATAGATATCTCAAGGTGGATGATTAGTAGTAGATATTGATGGATTTCGGTCTACTTACTTTGGCGTACCGCCCATGCTTTGAACCTCAACCTTTCTTGCAATGTAGTCAGCATTGGTTTGCGTTCGTGGTCCTGTCAATTGCCCAGCTGTAATTTGTTTACCTCACATAGTTGTTTTATCGTCTTTTGGGAGAGAGACATCACTAGTGAACATCATGAGACTCCGGTCCATATTACCATCATTGATCACATCCACTACTTACTTTTCGCTATTTACTTACTATTGCAAAAACTATCTATCACTACTATCATTGCTTTTAACCCTTTGTGAACTACAAGGCCGGAGAGATTGACAACCTCTCTGTACTCGTTGGGAGCAAAGTTATTTGTATCTGTGTGCAGGTCCACGTTGGTTGCTACTAATCTGCCGCCGTAGCAATTGACACCTACTTGTTGAACCTAGGAGTCTGTGGGGATTCGATCCTTGGCATCTTTGCTAGGGGAAAACACTTCTACTTACTGCATCTTACACCTTCCACTTGGGGTAACCAAGGAGGGGTTCGAGGCCCATCAAGGAGTATTTTCTGGCGCCGTTGCCGGGGACTCCACTCTTCAGGATAGGGGAGTTGCATGCTATCTTTTACCTTTGCTTTTTAGTCTTGTTAGTTTACCTTTCATTTTTGCTTTAGTACCTTTTTATCAAAAATCACAAAAAAATTATTTTTCTTTTTATTAGTAGTCCTTTCTGTTTAGCCAAACATGTTAGGATTTGGTGCTTTGAGGGAATCAGAAGTTCTGGATTTCCATCAAAGGGATGGAGAAAATATGAAGAAGGCATGGGACAGAATTTCTGATGCACATAGGAGAATTATGCCTTGGATACCTATAAAAATTGTGCTTAGGAATTTTCACCATGGTCTTTTTAAATGGTGTAAACACTCCCTTGACATTATAGCCTAGGGAGATTTCCTAGAATGTGATGAAGCTAGAGCTCTTGAAATTATACATGGTCTATCTAGTTACTTTGTTTATGATCACAATTTTGATACTGTCATAGATAGACTAGCTACTATTGAAAAGAGAATGGATGCTCTAGACTTAATGAAGGTAGAGAAACCCAAATCCAGTAAGAGAGATATTTTGGAAATAGATAATGACTGGGAACCTCTTGTTAGGATTAGCATCTCTAATCAAGACTTCCTTGCTTATTGTGATATTGGATCTATGGTCTCTACTATGCCAAAAATTGTTCATGATTCTTTAAAATTTAACATGGATAGATTACCATCTTATCATGAACACACTAATGGAGATATTTCTGAAATCCAGGGAAAAATAAAAGATGTACCGGTTAAATTCCTTAAAGGGATTGCAATGATTGATTTCTTCATCGTGCAGCCAAACCAAGGAAATATAGTGCTTGGAAGGGACTTCCTCCGAGCAGTTAAAGGCTTCATCGATATAGGTAAGGGACAAATCCGCTTACGCGGGAAGGCAAAAGGTGTGTACCCCTTTCCCATAAGGAACAAGAATGAACTTATTGACGAACCATTTGAAACAATTTATAACTCCGATTATTATGATGATTATTGATTCCTCTATGCATTATGCCTAGCTTAAAGGCATAAAAGAAAGCGCTTTTGGGAGGCAGCCCACATGAATAAATTTTTTGCTTTTGTTGTGTCTTGATTTTGTTTACTGCTGTAGCATCATCATTGTATCTTTGCTTTTCATATTGGTGCCAAGTATAGCCTCTGATTGCTAGAAAGTTCAAAAGTTGTGAGGTGCTGTCCAGGAAACAGATTCTGTCCTTGGATATAAAAATTCGTATAAAATCACCAGATCATCTTTTTGGTCTGAATTTTTTCGACAGCGTTCTTTATATAACTGTCTTTCGTGCGTCAGTTCTGAGTTTTTTGATTTGAGTTGCAGAAGTATCCCGAACAGGTCAATTACTGCCTGCTGTTCTGTTTTTCACAGATTCTGTCTTGTTTTGCCTTACCTTCACTTTGCAAATTAAGAACTTGCTTTTTCTTTGCAAAAACCTTTTGGCAATCTTGAGAAACAGTAGAACTTCAAGAATATTCTTATTTCCAGCAAGGTATAATTATTTTATTAAGGGTACTAACCTCGCTAATCAGATTATGATGAGTTGTGTATGAAGGGAGTTTTCAAGTGTGCGAGGGAAGATGATAAAAAGATTCAGGAGTGTCAAGCGCTCAAGCTTGGGGATGCCCCCGTGCACCCCCAAGAAATATTCAAGGAGACTCAAGCGTCTAAGCTTGGGGATGCCCCCGTGCATCCCCTTCTCCATCAACATTATCAGTTCGTCTTTCGTTTCGCTATATTTTTATCACTTCATGTGTTATGTGCTATGCTTGGAGCGTCTTGTTTTTAGTTTTCTTTTTAGTTTTTCATAACGAGTCGGAACCCAGCATTCCTTTATGTGGGAGAGAAACACGCTCCACCTCTACCTAGAACATAACATAGAATTTTCATGTCTATCTATGCTGTGTGTGTTCTTTGTCTTTTAATAGCTACTATCATACTCTGCTCTTAGTATTCATGCTTATCTTTTCAAGAGCTTTTATTTAGTTGGTTGCTTGAACTCTCTTTAATTACCATGCTCACCTTATTAAGAGAGTTTGCTTCCATTGCATGGGTTAATGTGTCTATGATAAAGATGCTACTTTCATGATGGTGCTTAGTAGTTCAGGTTTCTTTTGGTTAATCTCAAATAGCTGGGGGGTTCCCAATGTGTTATTGGAGTACCAACTTGGTTTGTTTGCCTATGATGTGGTATGGTTTAGTAATATCTTCCTTCGAGAATTTATTTTGATTGACTTGGCGTATGCTCACGCATATTCAAGACTGTAAAGAAAGTCTGTCAAGCCTTGATGATCTTTTGTTTCTAAGTAGCGATATACCTACCATGCCTGATTCAATATTGCTTTGTCGCTCTGCATGATTATGACCGTCATTGCTCTCTTAGTTGGTCGCTCCCAGTCTTTTGCTAACCTCCACCTGCACTAAGCAAACTAACCATGCAATACATAGCTCATGGGAAAGTAGCCTAAAAACTATTGTGGTAAAGAATATGTTGCTTATGTATCTTATTTCTTATGAGTTGCTTGCTGAGCGGTAACCATGTTTCTGGGGACGCCATCAACTGTCACACTCTTGTTGAATATCATGTGAGTTGCTATGCATGTTCGTCTTGTCTGAAGTAAGGGTGATTTACCGTGGGTTGAATAACTATGCATATTGTTAGAGAAGAACATTGGGCCGCCAACCAAAGCCATGCATCATGGTGGAAGTTTTAGCTTGGACCTTAATCCTCAATCTCTCATGAGAATATGCTTATGCATTAAAGAGGAGTCCATCATCTATTTTCTATGTTGTCCCGGTATGGATGTCCTCAAGTTGAGATCTATCAAAAACGAGAAATCAAATGCGATCTATCTCCTTGGACCTTTGTACAGGTGGCATAGAGGTACCCCTTTGTGACACATGGTTAAAACATATGCAATGCAATGATAACCCATGGGGATCCGAGCTAATTAGGACAAGGAGCGAGCACTATTGGTATTCGATGCATGAAGCTTGCAACTTATAGGATGTTTTATGCATGACACATATGAAGTACTACTACCGTTGACACAATTGCTTCCATGTTTTCAAATAAAAAGCTCTAGCACTTAACCTTTCTTTTACCTTTATGTTGAAGCACCGACTACTGAGAGCATGATTGTCATTCTAAGTGTAATGTGCATTGTCCCAAAGTAGCATTGTCTTTTGCATGATTGTGATATCGTTTATTCTGAAATGATTGTATCTAGTCATCACTTAAACCTTGAAGGTGCCCTTGCATTTATGTTTTGCATCACTAAAGGGGGAAAGCTAGATATCACTTTATCATATTTGCACATCATGTTCATTGCAAATCTTTTTGATTTTTCAGTTTCATGTTGTAAAACTTTCAGTCATTTGTGATTTTCTCTTGAGACAACTTAATTACTTTAGAATCATTGTCTCAGTAAGCTTTTGTCATATGACTATGAGAAAGTCCTATATGGTTAATAGCATGTCACCACAGAAATTATTCTTGTTATCATTTACCTACTCGAGGACGAGCAGGAATTAAGCTTGGGGATGTTGATACGTCCAAAACGTATCTATAATTTCTGCTTGCTCCATGCCACTTTTGGGTGATATTGCTATGATATTCATACACTTCCATACATTTTTGATCATATTTGGACTAACTTACTAATCCAGTGCACCCCAGTGCCAGTTTCTGTTTTCGGCTATTTTTGTATTTCAGGTTTTCACGTTTCGAGAACTGCCCAGAAAAATCCAGAAAAATTATATAAAAAATCAGCGTTCCGGAAACAACACTACGTCCGAAGGGCAGCCTGGGGGGGCGCCTGGGCCCCCCGAGGCTCCCCCGGTGCCCTACTTTGGCATATATTTAAAGGACTCTCCGAAACCCTCAGAACAGGACTTCTTTTCGCGATCCCATCTCTGTTCCGCCGCCGCCGCCGCTTCCAAGATCGGGAGCACCAGGAGAACTCTTCCCGGCACCTTGCCGGTGGGGAGGATCACCACCGGGAGCTTCTCCACCACCATGGACGCCTCCCGGATGACTCGTGAGTAGTCTCCCTTGGACCATGAGTCAATGACCAGTACTATGTGATGTTCTCCTCCCGTTCTTGTGCTTCACTAATTAGTCCTCGTGAGCTGCCCTACATGATCGAGGCACCTATGTAATCCTTATGCTGTTGCTATGTTGAGTTTGCTGGGATCCGATGGATTATGAGATTATGTTCAGATTGATCTTGAGTAATATATTTGATTCACCTCTTTTATATTTTAGTTCATAAGTAATTCTTGCATGTTCTCCGTTGTTACTTATTGCTTTGGCCGAGTAGTAGGTAGTGACTCCAAGAGGGAACGTTATGCTCGATTGTGGGTTCATGCCCCTCGATGACTAGCTTGAGTGACAGAAACATGAGTCTAGGGGATGTGCTGTTGCCACAAGAGGGAAAACAACGGTGCTTGTGCCCGCGGGTGCAAGGATTGTTTACTTTACGCAAAGTTCTTTTAATGCAGTTGTCTGTTGCATTGAGTTTACACTATGGGTGGGACTCGCAACTTAATACCAGCGAGATGTTCTGGATAGATATCTCAAGGTGGATGATTAGTAGTAGATATTGATGGATTTCGGTCTACTTACTTTGGCGTACCGCCCATGCTTTGAACCTCAACCTTTCTTGCAATGTAGTCAGCATTGGTTTGCGCTCGTGGTCCTGTCAATTGCCCAGCTGTAATTTGTTTACCTCACATAGCTGTTTTATCGTCTTTTGGGAGAGAGACATCACTAGTGAACATCATGAGACTCCGGTCCATATTACCATCATTGATCACATCCACTACTTACTTTTCGCTATTTACTTACTATTGCAAAAACTATCTATCACTACTATCATTGCTTTTAACCCTTTGTGAACAACAAGGCCGGAGAGAATGACAACCTCTCTGTACTCGTTGGGAGCAAAGTTATTTGTATTTGTGTGCAGGTCCACGTTGGTTGCTACTAATCTGGCGTCGTAGCAATTGACACCTACTTGTTGAACCTAGGAGTCTCTGGGGATTCGATCCTTGGCATCTTTGCTAGGGGAAAGCACTTCTACTTACTGCATCTTACACCTTCCACTTGGGGTAACCAACGAGGGGTTCGAGGCCCATCAGCCTTCTAGCAACAAAGTCTCTCTTATCATAATGTTGATTCTTTGATTGTGGGTTATCAAGATCAACAACAAGTTCAATCTCTACATCATTATCATTGCTAGGTTGAGCATCATCATGAACATCATTATTAATATTATCACTAGGTTCATGTTCATTACCAGATTGTGTCTCCGCATCCGAAATAGATATACCATTGGGATTCTCAGGTGTGTCAGCTACAGGTTCACTAGGAGCATGCAAAGTCCTATCATTTTTCTTTTTCTTATTTTTAGAAAAACTAGGTGCATCTATATTAGCTCTATGAGAATCTTGCTCAATTCTCTTAGGGTGGCCCTCAGGATACAGAGGTTCCTGAGTCATTCTACCACCTCTAGTCACAACTCTAATGGCATTATCATTATTCTTACTATTTAATTCATTAAGCAAATCATTCTGAGCCTTAAGTACTTGTTCTACTTGAGTGGTAACCATAGAAGCATGTTTACTAATGAGTTTGAGTTCACTTTTAGCACTAGACAGATAATCACTCAAGCGTTCAATCATATAAGTATTGTGTTGTAATTGTCTACCAATATAAGCATTGAAGTTTTCTTGTTTCACAATAAAATTGTCAAACTCATCTAAGCATTGGCTAGCAGACTTATAACGAGGAATATCACCTTCATCAAATCTATAAAGAGAATTTACCTTTACTACGTGTGTCGGGTTATCAAGACCATGTATTTCTTCAATAGGTGGTAAATTCTTAACATCTTCAGCTTTAATACCTTTTTCTTTCATAGATTTCTTTGCCTCTTGCATATCTTCAGGACTGAGAAATAGAACACCTCTTTTCTTAGGAGTTGGCTTAGGGGCGGGTTCAGGAAGTGTCCAATTATTTTTATTGGCTAGCATATTATTCAATAGTAATTCAGCTTGTTCAACTGTTCTTTCCCTGATAACACAACCAGCACAACTATCCAGGTGGTCTCTGTTGGAAATATGGCCTAGAGGCAATAATAAATTGGTTATTATTATATTTCCTTGTTCATGATAATTGTTTATTATCCATGCTAGAATTGTATTGATAGGAAACTCAGATACATGTGTGGATACATAGAGAAACACCATGTCCCTAGTGAGCCTCTAGATGACTAGCTCGTTGATCAATAGATGGTTACGTTTTCCTGACCATGGACATTGGATGTCGTTGATAACGGGATCACATCATTAGGAGAATGATGTGATGGACAAGACCCAATCCTATGCCTAGCACAGATCGTGTAGTTCGTATGCTAAAGCTTTTCTATATGTCAAGTATCTTTTCCTTAGACCATGAGATTGTGAAACTCCCGGATACCGTAGAAATGCTTTGGGTGTACCAAACATCACAACATAACTGGGTGGCTATAAAGGTGCACTACAGGTATCTCCGAAAGTCTCTGTTGGGTTGGCACGAATCAAGACTGGGATTTGTCACTTCGTATGACGGAGAGGTATCTCTGGGCCCACTCGGTAGGACATCATCATAATGTGCACAATATGTCATCAAGGAGTTGATCACGGGATGATGTATTACGGAACGAGTAAAGAGACTTGCCAGTAACGAGATTGAGCAAGGTATCGGCATACCGACGATCGAATCTCGGGCAAGTACTATGCCGATAGACAAAGGGAATCGTATACGGGATTGATTGAATCCTTGACATCGTGGTTCATCCGATGAGATCATCGTGGAGCGTGTGGGAGCCAACATGGGTATCCAGATCCCGCTGTTGGTTATTGACCGGAGAGTTGTCTCAGCCATGTCTGCATGACTCCCGAACACGTAGGGTCTACACACTTAAGGTTCGATGACGCTAGGGTTATAGGGAATAGATGTACGTGGTTACCGAATGTTGTTCGGAGTCCCGGATGAAATCCCGGACGTCACGAGGAGTTCCGGAATGGTCCGGATGTAAAGATTTATATATGGGAAGTCATCATACGGTCACCGGAATAATTCGTGGGGTTACCGGTATTGTACCGGGACCACCGAAGGGGTTCCGAGGGTCCATCGGGAGGGTCCACCTGCCCCGGAGGGCCCTATGGGCTGTATGTGGAGAGGGACCAGCCCAGTGGGCTGGGTGCCTCCCCCCTAGGGCCCATGCGCCTAGGGTTTTGGGGGAACCCTAAGGGGGGGCGCCCCCCTTGCCTTGGGGGGCAAGGCACCCCCCTTGGTCGCCGCCCCCTCCTCAGATTGGATCTGAGGGGGCCGGCCCCCCTCTCCCTTGCCCCTATATATATGTAGGGGGTGGGAGGGCAGCCGCACCACAAGTTCTGGCGCAGCCCTCCCCCTCTCCCAAGTCCTTCTCCTCTTCCGCGGTGCTTGGCGAAGCCGTGCAGGATTGCCACGCTCCTCCACCACCACCACGCCGTCGTGCTGCTGCTGGATGGAGTCTTCCCCAACCTCTCCCTCTCTCCTTGCTGGATCAAGGCGTGGGAGACGTCATCGGGCTGCACGTGTGTTGAATGCGGAGGCGCCGTTGTTCGGCGCTTAGATCGGAATCAACCGCGATCTGAATCGCAACGAGTACGACTCCTTCATCCGCGTTCTTGTAACGCTTCCGCATCGCGATCTACAAGGGTATGTAGATGCACTTCACTCTCCTTTATGCTCGTTGCTAGGTTACTCCATACATAGATCTTGGTGATGCGTAGGAAATTTTTTCATTTTCTGCTACGATCCCCAACAGTGGCATCATGAGCTAGGTCTATGTGTAGTTTCTTGCACGAGTAGAACACAAAGTAGTTGTGGGCGTGGATTTGTCAATTTACTTGCCGTTACTAGTCTTATATTGATTCGGCGGCATCGTGGGATGAAGCGGCCCGGACCGACCTTCACGTACTCTTCCGTGAGACTGGTTCCACCGACTGACATGCACTAGTTGCATAAGGTGGCTAGCGGGTGTCTGTCTCTCCCACTTTAGTCGGATTGGATTCGATGAAAAGGATCCTTATGAAGGGTAAATAGAAATTGGCATATCACGTTGTGGTTTTGGCGTAGGTAAGAAACGTTCTTGCTAGAAACCTATAGCAGCCACGTAAAAACTTGCAACAACAATTAGAGGACGTCTAACTTGTTCTTGCAGCATGTGCCGTGTGAAGTGATATGGCCAAAAGGATGTGATGAATGATATATATGTGATGTATGAGATTGATCATGTTCTTGTAATAGGAATCACAACTTGCATGTCGATGATAATGACAACCGGCAGGAGCCATAGAGTTGTCTTATTTATTGTATGACCTGCGTGTCACTGAATAACGCCATGTAATTACTTTACTTTATTGCTAAATGTTAGCCATAGTAGTAGAAGTAATGTTTGGCGAGACGACTTCTTGAAGACACGATGATGGAGATCATGGTGTCATGCCGGTGACGATGATGATCATGGAGCCCCGAAGATGAAGATCAAAGGAGCAAGATGATATTGGCCATATCATGTCACTATTTGATTGCATGTGATGTTTATCATGTTTTACATCTTATTTGCTTAGAACGACGGTAGTGAATAAGATGATCTCTCACTAAAATTACAAGAATTGTGTTCCCCCTAACTGTGCACCATTGCTAAGGTTCGTTGTTCCGAAGCACCACGTGATGATCGGGTGTGATAGGTTCTAACGTTCGCATACAACGGGTGTAAGCCAGATTTACACACGCGATACACTTAGGGTTGACTTGACGAGCCTAGCATGTACAGACATGGCCTCGGAACACGGAAGACCGAAAGGTCGAACATGAGTCGTATAGAAGATACGATCAACATGAAGATGTTCATCGTTGATGACTAGTCCGTCTCACATGATGATCGGACACGGCCTAGTCGATTCGGATCATGTATCACTTAGATGACTAGAGAGATGTCTATCTGAGTGGGAGTTCATTAGATGAACTTCATTGTCATGAACTATAGTCTAAGTTGTCTTCGCAAATTATGTTGTAGACCAATAACTGCGTTGTAGCTTCCTGTTTAATACGATCCTAGAGAAAGACTAAGTTGAAAGATATTGTAAGCAATGATGCGGACTGGGTCCGTATCCGAGGAGTGTCCTCACTGCTACACAGAAAGCTTGCGTCTTTGATGCACCGCTCGATGTGCAAACCCCTACAACGTTGTCTGTGGATGTTGTGAACACCTGACAAACACGTCTTGATGACTACTTGATAGTTTAGTGCACCATACTTTACGGCTTAGAATCGGGATTCCAATGACGTTTTGAACGCCATAGAACATATGAGATGTTCTAAGAGCTGAAATTGGGATTTCAGGCTCATGCCCGTGTTGAGAGGTATGAGACCTCTGACAAGTTCTTTTGCCAAAAGATGGAGGAGAATAGCTCAGGTAGTGAGCATGTGCTCAGAATGTCTGGGTGCTAAAATCACTTGAACCAAGTGGGAGTTAATCTTCCAGATGAGATAGTGGTTGACGGAATTCTCTAGACACTATCACCAAGCTACTAGAACTTCGTGATGAACTATGACATGCAAAGGATGGAGATGATCCCGGAGCTATTAGCGGTTCTTAAGACCGCAAAAGTAGTAATCAAGAAGGAGCATCAAGTGTTGATGGTTTAACAAGACCACTGGTTTCAGAAGGGCAAGGGCAAGAAGGGAAACTTCATGAATGGCAAACCAGTTGTCGCACTAATGAAGGAACCCAAGGTTGAACCCAAACCTTGAGACTAAGTGCTTCTATTGTAAGGGGAACGTCACATGGTAGCAAAACTACCCCAAATACATG
Organism: Secale cereale; assembly: GCA_902687465.1. Taxonomy (NCBI): domain Eukaryota; kingdom Viridiplantae; phylum Streptophyta; class Magnoliopsida; order Poales; family Poaceae; genus Secale; species Secale cereale. Next base: position 746,375,812 of record LR738715.1, on the reverse strand, counting down.
GTAGATATGTTAGCTGGCAACTTCAACAAAGTATATTTGATATACGTGTTATTGATGTGTACCTTACTAGTACTCCTTGTAGCACCTGGGTATTGGATACCGGTTCAATTGCTATTATTAGTGACTTGAAGCAAAAGCTACAGACTGAATGGAGACTAGCTAAGGGCGAGGTGACGATGTGTGTTGGAAGTGTTTCCAAGGTTGATAAGATCACCATCGCACGCTCCCTCTATTTTCGAGATTAGTGTTGAACCTAGAAAATGTTATCAGGTGTCTACGTTGAGCATGAATATGATAAGATCATGTTCATTGCAATACGGTTATTCATTTAAGTTAGGGAATAATGGTTATTCTGTTTACATGAATAATACCTTTATGGTCATGCACCCAATGGTTTGTTGAATCTCGATCATAATAATACACATGATAATAATATTAACGCCAAAAGATGTAGAGTTAATAATGATAGTACCACTTTCTTGTGGCACTGCCGCTTAGGTCATTTTGGCATAAAATGCATGAAGAAACTCCATGCTGATGGACATTTGGAGTCACTTGATTTTGAATCGCTTGACACATGCGAGCCATGCCTCATGGCCAGGATGACTAAGACCCCGTTTTCAGGTACAATGAAACGGGCAAGTGACTTGTTGGAAATCATACATGCTGATATATGTGATCCAATGAGAATTAAGGCGTGTGGTGGATATCGTTATTTTCTCATCTTCACTGACGATTTGAGTAGATATGGGTATATTTACTTAATGAAGCAAAAGTCTGAAACGTTTGAAAAGTTCAAGCAATTTCAGAGTGAAGTTAAGAATCATCGTAACAAGAAGATCATGTTCCTACGATCTGATCAAGGGAAGATTTTTTGAGTTGTGAGTTTGGCAATCACTTAAGACATTGTGGAATTGTTTCGCAGTTGAAGCCACCTGGAACACCACAACGTAATGGTGTGTCTGGACGTCATAATCGAACCTTATGAGATATGGTACGATCTATGATGTCTCTTACCGATCTACCGCTGTTATTTTGAGGTTATGCATTAGAGACAGCTGCATTCACTTTAGATAGGGCACCATCTAAGTCCGTTGAGACGACGCCGTATGAACTGTGGTTTGGCAAGAAACCATAGTTGTCGTTTCTAAATGTTTGTGGCTGCGATGCTTATGGCTTCAGCCGGAAAAGCTCGAACCCAAAGCGGACAAATACATCTTCATAGGATACCCAAAGGTAACAGTTGGGTATACCTTCTATCTCATATCCAAGGGCAAAATGTTTGTCGCTAAGAACGGGTCCTTTCTCGAGAAGGAGTTTCTCTCGAAAGAATTGAGTGGGAGGAAGATAGAACTTGATGAGGTTATCGAACCCTCACTTCAACCGGAGAGTAGTGCAACACAGAAAGATGTTTCTGTGGAACCTACGACTGCTGAAGAGGAAACTAATGATAGTGATCATGAAGTTTCGGATCAAGTTGCTATCGAACCTCGTAGGTCGACAAGGATATGTACTACTCCTGAGTGGTACGGTGATCCTGTCTTAACATGTCATGTTGTTGGACAACAATGAACCTACGAACTATGAAGAAGCGATGGTGGGCCCATATTCCGATAAATGGTTAGAAACCGAGAAATCCAAGATAGGATCCATGTATCGAAATAAAGTATGGACTTTGGTGGACTTGCCCGATGACCGGCAAGCCATTGAGATAAATGGAGCTTTAGGAAGAAGACGGACGTGGACGGTAATGTCACCGTGTATGAAGCTCGACTTGTGGCAAAGAGTTTTTCACAAGTTCAAGGAGTTGACTACGATGAGATTTTCTCACCCGTAGCGATGCTTAAGTCCGTTGGAATCATGTTAGCATTAGCTGCATTTATGAAATCTGGCAAATGGATGACAAAACAAGTTTCCTTACCAGTCTTTGTAAGGAAAGGTTGTATGTGATACAATCAGAAAGGTTTTGTCGATCCTAGGGATGCTAAAAGGTATGCTAGCTCCAGCGATCCTTCCATGGACTGGAGCAAGCATCTCGGAGTCGGAATATACGCTTTGATGGAGTGATCAAAGTTTTTGGGTATACAAAGTTTATTAGAAACTTGTATTTACAATAAAGTGAGTGGGAGCACTACAACATTTCTGATAAGTATATGTGAATGACATATTGTTGATCCGAAATGATGTAGAATTTCTGGAAAGCATAAAGGGTTGTTTGAAAGGAGTTTTTCAAAGGAATACATGGATAAAGCTTCTTACATATTGGGCATCAAGATCTATGGAGATAGATCAAGACGCCTGATGATACTTTCAAAAGAACACACACCTTGGCATGATTTTGAAGGAGTTCAAAATAGATCACTCAAAGAAGGAGTTCTTGTCTGAGTTGTAAGGTGTGAAGTTGAGTAAGACTGAAAGCTTGACCACGGCAGAAGAAAGAGGAAGGACGAAGGTCGTCCCCTATGCTTTTCTCATAGGCTCTATACGGTATGCCATGATGAGTAGCGCACCTGATGTGTGCCTTGCCACATGTCCGGCAAGAGGGTACAAAGGTGATCCAGGAGTGGATCACTAGATAGTGGTCAAAATTATCCTTAGAGGAATAAGGAAATGTTTCTCGGTTATGGAGGTGATAAAGAGTTCGACGTAAAGATTTACGTCGATGCAAGCTTAACACCTATCCGGATAACTCTGAGTAGAGATACCGGATACGTATAATGGAGCAACAGTTTGGAATAGCTCCAAGTGGAACGTGGTAGCAGCATCTACGATATGACATAAAGTTTTGCGAAGTACATAGGGATCTGAATGTTGCGGACCCGTTGACTACAACCTCTCTCACAAGCATAACATGATCAAACCCAGAACTCATTGAGTGTTAATCACATATTGATGTGAACTAGATTACTGACTCTAGTAAACTCTTTGGATGTTGGTCACATGGTGATGTGACCTGTGAGTGTTAATCACATGGCGATGTGAACTAGATTATTGACTCTAGTGCAAGTGGGAGACTGTTGGAAATATGCCCTAGAGGCAATAGTAAATTGGTTATTATTATATTTCCTTGTTCATGATAATTGTTTATTATCCATGCTAGAATTGTATTGATAGGAAACTCAGATACATGTGTGGATACATAGACAAACACCATGTCCCTAGTGAGCCTCTAGATGACTAGCTCGTTGATCAATAGATGGTTACGGTTTCCTGACCATGGACATTGGATGTCGTTGATAACGGGATCACATCATTAGGAGAATGATGTGATGGACAAGACCCAATCCTAAGCCTAGCACAGATCGTGTAGTTCGTATGCTAAAGCTTTTCTATATGTCAAGTATCTTTTCCTTAGACCATGAGATTGTGAAACTCCCGGATACCGTAGGAATGCTTTGGGTGTACCAAACGTCACAACGTAACTGGGTGGCTATAAAGGTGCACTACAGGTATCTCCGAAAGTCTCTGTTGGGTTGGCACGAATCAAGACTGGGATTTGTCACTCCGTATGACGGAGAGGTATCTCTGGGCCCACTCGGTAGGACATCATCATAATGTGCACAATATGTGATCAAGGAGTTGATCACGGGATGATGTGTTACGGAACGAGTAAAGATACTTGCCGGTATGGAGATTGAGCAAGGTATCGGGATACCGACGATCGAATCTCGGGCAAGTACTATGCCGATAGACAAAGGGAATCGTATACGGGATTGATTGAATCCTTGACATCGTGGTTCATCCGATGAGATCATCGTGGAGCGTGTGGGAGCCAACATGGGTATCCAGATCCCGCTGTTGGTTATTGACCGGAGAGTTGTCTCGGCCATGTCTGCATGACTCCCGAACCCGTAGGGTCTACACACTTAAGGTTCGATGACGCTAGGGTTATAGGGAATAGATGTACGTGGTTACCGAATGTTGTTCAGAGTCCTGGATGAGATGCCGGACGTCACGAGGAGTTCCGGAATGGTCTGGAGGTAAAGATTTATATATGGGAAGTCATCATACGGTCACCGGAATAATTCGGGGGGTTACCGGTATTGTACCGGGACCACCGAAGGGGTTCCGAGGGTCCACCGGGAGGGTCCACCTGCCCCGGAGGGCCCTATGGGCTGTATGTGGAGAGGGACCAGCCCCTTAGTGGGCTGGGCGCCTCCCCCCTAGGGCCCATGCGCCTAGGGTTTTGGGGGAACCCTAAGGGGGGCGCCCCCCTTGCCTTGGGGGGCAATGCACCCCCCTGGCCGCCGCCCCCTCCTCAGATTGGATTTGAGGGGGCCGGCCCCCCTCTCCCTTGCCCCTATATATATGTGGGGGGTGGGAGGGCAGCCGCACCACAAGTTCTGGTGCAGCGCTCCCCCTCTCCCAAGTCCTTCTCCTCTCCCACGGTGCTTGCCGAAGCCATGCAGGATTGCCACACTCCTCCACCACCACCACGCCGTCGTGCTACTGCTGGATGGAGTCTTCCCCAACCTCTCCCTCTCTCCTTGCTGGATCAAGGCGTGGGAGACGTCATCGGGCTGCACGTGTGTTGAACGCGGAGGCGCCGTTGTTCGGCGCTTAGATCGGAATCAACCGCGATCTGAATCGCAGCGAGTACGACTCCTTCATCCGCATTCTTGTAACGCTTCCGCATCGCGATCTACAAGGGTATGTAGATGCATTTCACTCTCCTTTATGCTTGTTGCTATATTACACCATACATAGATCTTGGTGATGCGTAGGAAATTTTTTGATTTTCTGCTACGTTCCCCAACAGTCTCTGGAGGCATCAGTTAGTCCATTATAAAAGACATCAAGTATATCATGCATCTCAAGAGGATGATCAGGCAAAGCATTAAGTAACTGGAGAAGCCTCCCCCAAGCTTGTGGGAGACTCTCTTCTTCAGTTTGAGCAAAGTTATAAATTTCCCGCAAGGCAGCTTGTTTCTAATGAGCAGGAAAATATTTAGCAGAGAAGTAATACATCATATCCTGGGGACTACGCACACAACTAGGATCAAGAGAATTAAACCAAGTCTTAGCATCACCCTTTAACGAGAACGGAAATAGCTTAAGGATATAGTAGTAATGAATCTTTTCATCATTGGTAAATAGGGTGGCTATATTGTTCAACTTAGTAAGATGTGCCACAACAGTTTCAGACTCATAGCCATGGAAAGGATCAGATTCAACCAAAGTAATTAACTCAGGATCAACAAAGAATTCGTAATCCTTATCAGTGACACAGATAGGTGAAGTAGCAAAAGCAGGGTCATGTTTCATTCTAGCATTCAAGGACTTTTCTTTCAGCTTAGCTAATAATTTCTTAAGATCATATCTATCATTGCAAGCAAGAAAGTCTCTAGCAGTTTCTTCATCCATAACATAACCTTCAGGCACAACAGGCAATTCATATCTATTGGGAGTAGTTTCATCATCACTTTCATAAATATCATCAACATTTGCAATCTCCCTAACCTTAGCAATTTGTTCATCTAGAAATTCACCTAGTGGCCCAGTATCAGGCATAGAGGTAGTTTCATCATACATAGCAGAAGTAGCATCATCAAGAACATACGACATATCAGATTCAATAGCAGGAGTAAGTGTCGCAAGTTTACTCATAACAGAAGGAGAATCAAGTGCAGAACTAGATGGAAGTTCCTTACCTCCCCTCGTAGTTGAGGGTAAGATCTTGGTTTTTGAGTCCTTCAAATTCTTCATAGTGATCAGCAGATATAAATCCCAAGTGACTTAAAGAATAGAGCTATGCTCCCCGGCAACGGCGCCAGAAAATAGTCTTGATAACCCACAAGTGTAGGGGATCGCAACAATTTCGCGGGTAAAGTATTCAACCCAAATTTGTTGATTCGACACAAGGGGAGCCAAAGAATACTCTTAAGTATTAGCAGCTGAGTTGTCAATTCAACCACACCTGGAAACTTAGTATCTGCAGAAAGATAGTTTAGTAGCAAAGTAATATGATAATGGTGGTAGCAGCAATAAAAGTAACTATAATGTTTTTGTAGTTTTTGTGATAGTAGCAATGGAAAAGTAAATAAGCGACTAGCAATATAGGTAAAGCTCGTAGGCATTGGATCGGTGATGCGAAATTACGTCGGATGCAATTCATCATGTAGAAGTTATAACCTAGGGTAACACATAACTAGCTCCAGTTCATCAATGCAATGTAGGCATGTATTCCGAATATAGTCATGCGTGCTTATGGAAAAGAACTTGCATGCCATCTTTTGTCCTACCCTCCCATGGCAGCGGGATCCTATTGGAAACTAAGGGATATTAAGGCCTCCTTTTAATAGAGTACCGGACCGAAGCATTAACAAAAGTGAATACATGAACTCCTCAAATTATGGTCATCACCGGGAGTGGTCCCGATTATTGTCACTTCGGGGTTGCCGGATCATAACACATAGTAGGTGACTATAGACTTGCAAGATAGGATCAAGAACACACATATATTCATGAAAACATAATAGGTTCAGATCTGAAATCATGGCACTCGGGCCCTAGTGACAAGCATTAAGCATAGCAAAGTCATAGCAACATCAATCTCAGAACATAGTGGATACTAGGGATCAAACCCTAACAAAACTAACTCGATTACATGATAGATCCCATCCAACCCATCACCGTCCAGCAAGCCTACAACGGAATTACTCACACACGACGGTGAGCATCATGGAATTGGTGATGGAGGAAGGTTGATGATGACGATGGCGACGATCTCCACTCTCCGGAGCCCCGAACGGACTCCAGATCGGCCCTCCCGAGAGAGATTAGGGCTTGGCGGCGGCTCCGTCTCGTGAAACGCGATAATTCCTTCTCTCCTATTTTTCTCTGGTGGAGCATCGGGGGGCCCTCGAGGCAGGGGGGCGCGTCATGGGAAGGGGGGCGGGCACCCCACCCTCGAGGACAGGGTGTGGCCCCCCGGTGAGGATCTTCCAGCAGATATTTTTTATATTTTCTGAAATAATTCTCCGTTGATTTTCAGGCGATTCCGAGAACTTTCTATTCTACACAAAAAGAACACCATGGCAGTTCTGCTAAAAACAGCGTCAGTCCGGGTTAGTTCCATTCAAATCATGCAAGTTAGAGTCCAAAATGAGGGTAAAAGGGTTTGGAAAAGTAGATACGTTGGAGACGTATCAGGAGGAAAGTAGAACTTGATGAGGTAATTATACCTTCTTTTGAATTGGAGAATAGGACATCACAGAAAATTGTTCCTGTGATGCCTACACCAATTAGTGAGGAAGCTAATGATGATGATCATGCAACTTTGGATCAAGTAAACTACCGAACCTGGTAGGCCAACCAGAGTACGTTCTGCGCCAGAGTGGTACGGTAACCCAGTTCTGGAAGTCATGTTACTAGACCATGATGAACCTGTGAACTATGAGGAAGTGATGATGATCCCAGATTCCATGAAATGGCTTGAAGCCATGAAATCTGAGATGGGATCCATGTATGAGAACAAAGTGTGGACTTTGGTTGACTTGCTCGATGATCGGCAAGCCATAGAAACTAAATGGATCTTTAAGAAGAAGATTGATGGTGGCGGTAATGTGACCGTCTACAAAGCTTGACTTGTTGCGAAAAAGGTTTTCGACAAGTTCAAAGAGTTGACTACGATGAGACCTTCTCACCTGTAGCGATGCTTAAGTTTGTCCGAATTATGTTAGCAATTGCCGCATTTTATGATTATGAAATCTGGCAAATGAATGTCAAAACTGCATTCCTTAATGGACATCTCAAAGAAGAGTTGTATATGATGCAACCAGATGGTTTTGTCGATCCTAAAAGTGCTAACAAAGTGTGCATTCTCCAGCGATATATCTATGGACTAGTGAAAGCATCTCGGAGTTGGAATATACACTTTGATGAGGTGATCAAAGCATATGGTTTTATACAGAATTACAATGAAGCCTGTATTTACAAGAAAGTGAGTGGGAGCACTACAACATTTCTGATAAGTATATATGAATGACATATTGTTGATCGGAAATGATGTATAATTTTTTCGAAAGCATAAAGGATAGTTTAAAAGGAGTTTTTCAATAAAAAGACCTTGGTGAAGCTGCTTACATATTGGGAACCAAGATCTATAGAGATAGATTAAGATGCTTGATAAGATTTTCAATGAGTACATACCTTAATAAGATTTTGAAGGAGTTCAAAATGGATCAGTCAAAGAAGGAGTTCTTGCCTGAGTTGTAAGGTATGAAGTTGAGTAAGACTCAAAACCTGACCATGGCAGAAGATAGAGAAAGAATGAAAGTCATTCCCTATGCCTCAGCCATAGGTTCTATAAAGTATGACATGCTATGTACCAAACCTATTGTGTACCTTGCCATGTGTTTGGCAATGAGGTACAATAGAGATCCAGGAGTAGATCACTGGATAGCGGTCAAAATTATCCTTAGTTACTGGATGACTAAGGAAATGTTTCTTGATTATGGAGGTGATAAAGAGTTCGTCGTAAAGAGTTACGCCGATGCAAGCTTTGACACTAATCCAGATGACTCTAAGTATCAATCTGGATGCGTATTGAAAGTGGGAGCAATTAGCTAGAGTAGCTCCATGCAGAGCATTGTAGACATAGAAATTTGCAAAATACATACGGATCTGAATGTAACAGACCCGCTGACTAAACTTCTCTCACGAAGCAAAACATGATCACACCTTAGTACTCTTTGGGTGTTAATCACATGGCGATGTGAACTAGATTATAGACTCTAGTAAACCCTTTGGGTGTTGGTCTCATGGCAATGTGAACTATGGTTGTTATTCACATAATGATGTGAACTATCGGTATTAAATCACATGGCGATGTGAACCAGATTATTGACTATAGTGCAAGTGGGAGACTGAAGGAAATATGCCCTAGAGGCAATAATAAAGTTGTTATTTATATTTCCTTATATATCATGATAAATGTCTTTTATTCATGCTAGAATTGTATTAACTGGAAACTTGATACATGTGTGAATACATAGAGAAAATAGAGTTTCCCTAGTATACCTCTACTAGACTAGCTCGTTAATCAAACATAGTTAAGTTTCCTAATCATAGACATGTGTTGTCATTTGATGAACGGGATCACATCATTAGGAGAATGATGTGATGGACACGACCCATCCGTTAGCTTAGCATAATGATCATTCAGTTTTATTGCTATTGCTTTCTTCATGACTTATACATGTTCATCTGACTATGAGATTATGCAACTCCCGAATACCGGAGGAACACCTTGTGTGCTTTTAAACATCACAACGTAACTGGGTGATTATAAGGATGCTCTACAGGTGTCCCCAAATGTGACCCCCTGATAATTAAGCTACAGTAATTCCCTGCTAATGATGCCACATCATCATGATTGCTGTTGTTAAACTCGTGTTGTTTCGAATCCGGTCCAAATTGAAATTTAAAATAAAGTCAGATTTAATGTTTTCAATATGTCAAAATAAAAATGTTCGTTGTGTTGCAAATATTCAATAAGAAATTGTGATGAATTATTCAACCTCATTTGAATTATTAAAAATGCCCTTAACAAAGTACATAGTGGTCCAATAATATATTAATTGGCTTATTCAATTTCTAAAAATGCTTGAACAACTCCTTTGGCTCTGGAACTTTTTATGCAACACTAAAATGTTGTGCCTAATTTATGTGTTAAGTTTAACTTTCAACTAAATTCATTTGGTCACTCAAATAGTTACAAATCGACAACTAATAAAAAAAAGGCCCCTCCTCTCCTCCTGGGCCACTTGGCCCAGTTGGCCTGCAGGCCCGGCAGCCCACCTCCCCACTCATCCTGTTCCTCCCGCTACAGGAGGAGGGGATCATGGCGGCCACCCCACCATGGCCGCGCCTCCTAGGTGACGTGTCGGCCATCCCCCGGTACCCTGGTTGTTTAAGGCCGAGCCCCCGACCTCACTCGACCGAAACCCTAGCTTCCCCCTTCTCCTCGCGCCTCTTCGCTCTCCCCTGCGAACAAGCGCATCGTGGTCGCCATGGACCTCGTCGATCCAGCGGCCACCGGCCTCCCCGTCACCGTCTAACATGTCCAAGAGCTTCCCTGCGGTTGTCTCCTTCGACTACACCGAAGAGCCCGTGCCGGAACGCCCCGCAGCTTCGCCATCATCCTCACCTTCTCCCACGGTCGCTGACGTCCATCGCCGACTGCCGTTGCTCTGGGCCGCCCCGACCTCACAACCTCGTCCGCAAGCACCGGGGTGAGCATCTCTGTCGATTCCCTCGCTTTGCCCCTTCGATCTGTGCCATTTGCCGCCGCTCCCGTGGTCGTTTGTAGTCGCTATGGCCGGAGCCCGAGCTCCTGTGTACGTGCTGTTGCTGCTTTGTGCTGCGCGTGCCTACTACCATGGCAGCCCCTGCGCGCGCCCACGCCCGCTCGCCTCCCACTGCCCCCTCCTCGGCCATCCCGACCGCCGCGCCTCCCCCGTCCGCCCGCTCCGTCCTTGCTCGCCAACACCGCCGTAGCGCCGGCGCTCCGCCGGCCCCACCTTCTCCTTGCGCCAGCCGCCTTCGCTCGCAGCCGCATCAGGCCCGCTCGCCCCGCTCGATGCTCATCACTCGTCTTGCCGCCGCCTGCAGCTACGGCTGCATCGCGCCACGCCCGTGCTGAGCATAGCCGCTGCTTACTGAACTACTGCTAGTAATTGTAGCTGCTACTAGAGATAGCTTTTCTAATTCAACATTGATTACCCATCTAGACTGCCCCTAAACCGCGGCTAAACAACTATTAATAGGAGTAAAAATAATATGAGTAGAAAGTATACATGACAAACTCCATTTTATCCCACTGGATCAAATCTTTTTGATGAATAGATTAAATCCTACAAAAATCATAAAATGACATCTTATGTTAATAAACCCTAGCCTACTAAGGCCTCTTTTGGTTCGGAGGAATCTTGTAGGATTTCTAGAGGATGGGGATTTTGTAGGAAAATTTACTTTGAAGCCCTGTGGTTTGTAGGAATGAATTCCTATTACTATGTAGGATAGGGACCAATCCTTCACATTTTAGAGGAAAAAACATTAGCCTAGACTCAATGAAAAAAATTCCTATCCTATGAATCAAGTGACATCTCTTTCCTTATAGGAAGTGAGATGCATGTCACCTCACTTCCTATGATTTTTCTATTCCTATGATATTAGAATCCTATGAGCCAAAGGAGGCCTAACTTGTGTGTGCGGTGTGTGCGTGCGTGCTCTGTGTATGCGGCCGCCGGCCACATTTAATTAGTTTAGGCTAATCTAGATTTAGGTGATAGTAAGGCCCCCACTATTTGTTAATCTAATTTAATTAAAGTCTAGTTTAACCATAGACAATGACATATGGGACCTGCCTACACTATTCATCCTTTGACTATTCATTCTTTGACTAGGTCAACACACCCCACTGGTCCCATTGGCATACTCATTGGCTAGAGTAACACTAGGTGACAAAAGTATTTACTGTTATAATTTCGAATTAAATTAAATCTAGTAATTTTAAAAAAATGTTAAAACTTTGGAATCATATAAATTAATCCGTAACTCGGATGAAAATACTTTGTACATGAAAGTTGCTTAGAACGACGAGACGAATTCGAATACGCAGTCCATTCGTCCACCACACGTCCCTAGCATAGTGAACATGCAACATTCCACTTCCGTTTCATCTGCCCGAAAACGTCAAACACTGGGAATACTTTCCCGGATGTTTCCCCGCTTCGCCAATATCGCCTAGTACTGCGTTAGGTCACACCTAGCACCGTGTATTGCCTAGTTATGCTTTGTGATGCCTTGATTGCTCTATTATTTATTGTGTTCCCCCCGTTACTTCTTTTCAGTAGACCTCGAGACCGCTGCCGATACCCCTGAGATCGACTACATCGACGACGACCCCTCCTTCTTGCCAGAGCAACCAGGCAAGCCAACCCCCCTTGATCATTCCGATATCGCCCACTCTCTTCTCTCTTATGCTTGCATTAAACCGGCTATTGTTTTTGTATATGATCCTATTCTGATGCATAGCATGTTGTTGTTACCTGCTTTCATACCTTACTCGTTTATCCTAAACTGCTTAGTATAGGTTGGTTGAGACCCACCAGTGACGCCCCACTAGCCCCGCTGGATTATGAGAAGACCCGATCAACGGGATCGATGACCAGGCTCCGACACCGCACATCACTTTCGCCTTAGTTGCTCGACACTAATGGGTTACTATCGAGTGCCGAGGGTGATACCTCATCAGCACTTCTGATGTTAACCTTGTAGGTTAGTTCATCAGTTATGGTCATCGAGGGTGATTCCACCTTCTCCACTCCCGAGAACGACACTGTCGTGCAACTCCTCAAGAGTGGACCTTGAGGGTGATTCCTCCTTCGTCCACCTTAACGATAACATCAGGTGGAATTCCATCGAGGGTGATTCCTCAGGGTTCCCTTCGGTGTTAGACACACAGTTACTATAGTTACTATGACTTTACACTGAACCATGTTACTAAAGACGGGTCGGCCCTGCCCGCGTGAGCTTAATTGCGCGTGATGTGTAGTCAGGATGACCTGGAAGGTGCCCGCGAGATAATTACGAGGTGTGGCCGGGCATTCTTAGCCCTTGCTACAAGTCCTCGAGACGGGGCGATACGGTCACATGATCGTGAGTCTCTACTCGTTACCGCGTGTTCCCAAGACACTAAACGGTTTGGATATTTGATCTGAGGGGCCTCTGGCCTGATAGCACTAACCATCACGTGGGCATAGTATGCGTGTTCTGCGTCGTATGCATCGGCCGAAGCTTAATTGACGTCATGTGACTGAGCGGCTGCTACTTCTCGAGCTTGCGTTGTATTCCCTCGAAGAGGAAAGGGTGATGTAGCACAGTAGCGTAAGTATTTTCCTCAGTTTTTGAGAACCAAGGTATCAATCCAGTAGGAGACCACGCGTGAGTCCCTCGCACCTGCACAAACAAATAAGAACTTCGCAGCCAACGCGATAAGGGGTTGTCAATCCCTTTACGGTCACTTACAAAAGTGAGATCTGATAGATATGATAGTTTGATATTTTTGGATATAAGAACAGAAAGTAAAAACGGAAAAGTAAAGTAGATTGTAGATTAATATGTTGAGAATAGACCCGGGGGCCATAGGTTTCACTAGTGGCTTCTCTCATGATAGCATAATTCTACGGTGGGTGAACGAATTACTGTCGAGCAATTGATAGAAAATCGAATACTTATGAGAATATCTAAGCACGATCATTATATATAGGCATCACGTCCGTGACAAGTAGACCGAAACAATTCTGCATCTACTACTATTACTCCACATATCGACTGCTATCCAGCATGCATCTAGAGTATTAAGTTCATAAGAACAGAGTAACGCCTTAAGCAAGATGACATGATGTAGAGGGATAAACCCAAGCAATATGATATAAACCCCATCTTTTTATCCTCGATGGCAACAATACAATACGTGCCTTGCTGCCCTTGCTGTCACTGGGAAAGGACACCGCAAGATTGAACCCAAAGCCAAGCACTTCTCCCATTGCAAGAACTATAGATCTAGTAGGCCAAACCAAACCGATAATTCGAAGAGACTTGCAAGGATATTATAATCATACATAAAAGAATTCAGAAAAGAACAAAATATTTCTCATAGATAATCTTGATCATAAACCCACAATTCATCGGATCTCGACAAACACACCGCAGAAAGAGATTACATCCAATAGATCTCCTCGAAGACCGAGGAGAACTTGGTATTGAGATCCAAGGAGAGATAAGAAGCCATCTAGGTACTAACTATGGACCCGAAGGTCTGTGGTAAACTACTCACAACTCATGGTGAGGCGATGGTGTTGATGTAGAAGCACTCTGTGGTAGATCCCCCCTCCGGCGGAGCTCCGGAATAGGCCCCAAGTTGCGGCGGTGGAATTAGGGTTTTCTCTCCTCTTCTGATGTTTTCGGGGTACATGGGTATATATAGGAGGAAGGAGGACACCGGGGGACCAATGTGGGGCCCACGAGGCAGGGGGGGCGACCCTGTAGGGGGGCGGCGCGCCCCCACCCTCGTGGACGCCACATGTGCCCTATTCTGTGGTTCTCAAGTCTCACGTGAAGATATCGCTCCAAAAATATCTCTCCCAAAGGTTTCATTCCGTTTGGACTTCGTTTGATATTCCTTTTATGTAAAACCCTGAAATAGGCAAAAAACAGCAATCTAGACTGGGCCCTTGGGTTAATAGGTTAGTCCCAAAAATAATATAAAAGTGTATAACAAAGCCCATTAAACATCCAAAACATCATAAATAATAGCACGGAACTATAAAAAATTATAGATATGTTGGAGACGTATCAGCGGCGCGCGTCGGGTTGGACTGGTAAGCTCTTGCCTTTTTAAAGGATGTAGCTAGGTCTGCTCATCGGCCGCGTATGCAACATGCAGGAGTTCCCGGGGCGATGGCCCATGACCCCTGGGGGCATAGGTTTAGTCCGGCATGCTGACCTCTCTATTAAGCCTAGGTCGGGTTGCGGCGTATTGTTTGGCCGAGGTCGGGCATGACTTGATGGTGTGTCCGACCGGAGTTAAGCGAGCGTGGTGGGTAAGTTGGTGCACCCCTGTAGGGAAGAAAACATCTATCGATAGCCTGTCCTACGGTAACAAACACTTGGAGTTGTATCCCGATCGATACAACTAGAACTGGAAGCTGAGGCATGTTTTGGATATGTTGCTTCAGGAGTCGAGAAAGGATCCCGGAGCATTGATACAACAACATAAATATGACTTATGTTATACTACACTACTCCCTCCCCTTGCTGCAAGGCAGTGGTTTCCAGAAGATGCTAGTCTTCGATAGGACTAGCTTCCCCCCCTCTTATTCTGGCATTCTGCAGTTAGTCCATAGATACCACCCCTTTCGTTGATACCGATGCATAAGTAGTGTAGATCCTTGCTTGCAAGTACTTTGGATGAGTACTCACGGTTGCTTTTCTATTCCTTTCCCCACTTCTCCTTCTTTCTAGTTGTTGCAACCAGATGGTGGAGTCCAGGAGCCAAATGCCACCTTTGACGACTACTACTACCTCAACGGAGACTACTACTACGCGGAGGCCGCCGCCGATAAGGAGTAGTTAGGAAGCTCCCAAGCAGGAGGCCTTGCCTTTTCGATCATGTTCCTTTTGTGCTAGACTTCTTAAGGCAAACTTGTGTAACTTATGTTTGTACTCAGATATTGTTGCTTTCGCTGACTCTTGTGTATTCGAGCTTATGTAATCGAGCCCTCGAGGTCCCTGGCTTGTAATATAAAGCTTGTATTATTTTCTTTGTGTCTAGAGTTGTGTTGTGATATCTTCCCGTGAGCCCCTGATCTTTGTCATACACATTTGCGTGCATGATTAGTGTACGGTCAAATTGGGGGCGTCACACCAAAGGTGTTTGTGGTGTTGGCCTAGATCGAGAATAGGATTTGTCACTCCGAGTGTCGGAGAGGTATATTTGGGCCCTCTCGGTAGTACACATCATAATAAACCTTGCAAGCAAATGACTAATGAGTTAGTCACGAGATGATGTATTACAGAACGAGTAAAGAGACTTACAGGTAACGAGATTGAATTAGGTATGATGATACCGACGATCGAATCTCGGGCAAGTAACATACCGATGACAAAGGGAACAACGTATGTTGTTATGCGGTTTGACCGATAAAGATCTTCGTAGAATATGTAGGAGCCAATATGAGCATCCAGGTTTCATTATTGGTTACTGACCGGAGATTTGTCTCGGTCATGTCTACATAGTTCTCGAACTCGTAGGGTCCGCACGCTTAACGTTGGATGATGATTTGTATTATGAATTATGTGATTTGATGACCGAAGTTTGTTCCGAGTCCTGGATGAGATCACAGACATGATGAGGAGTCTCGAAATGGTCGAGAGGTAAAGATTCATATATTGGAAGGCTATATTCGGACATCGGAAAGGTTCCGAGTGATTCGGGTATTTTTCGGAGTACCGGGGAGTTACGGGAATTCATCGGGAGATGTAATGGGCCTTATTGGGCCATGTGGGAAAGGGAGGAGACATGCCAAGGGGAGGTGGCGCCCCCCGTGGGTTCGAATTGGACTAGGGAAAGGTGGCGGCGCCGCCCTTGCCTTTTCCTACTCCCTCTCTCTTTCCCTCTTTCCTTCTCTCTTACTCCGAATAGGAAAGGGTTTCCTACTAGGACTTGGAAGTCCTACTAGGACTTGGAAGTCCTAGTAGGACTGCCTACTCTTGGTGCGCCCTAGAAGGCTGGCCTCTCTCCCTACCTCCTTTATATACATGGGCACGGGGCACCCCAAAGGTACAACAGACAATCTCTTAGCCGTGTGCAGTGCCCTCCTCCATAGTTACACATCTCGGTCATATCGTTGCAGTGCTTAGGCGAAGCCGTGCGCCGGTAACATCATCATCACCGTTGCCCCACCATCGTGCTGACGAAACTCTCCCTCGTCCTCAATTGGATCAAGAGCTCGAGGGACATCATCGTGCTGAACGTGTGCTGAACACGAACGTGCCGTACGTTCGATAGATGGATCGGTTGGATCGTGAAGACGTTCGACTACATCAACCGCGTTACTAAACACTTCCGCTTTTGGTCTACGAGGGTACGTGGACACACTCTCCCCGCTCGTTGCTATGCTTCCTATAGATAGATCTTGCGTGATCGTAGGAAATTTTTGAAATACTACGTTCCCCAATAGTTTGATCGCGATCAATTCAGACAGGACGTCAAAGCACTTGACATCGTCTTCTAGACCACGTACGTTCCCAGAGCAAATAGATAATACATCATTATTCATTAAAACGGTTCATACACCGGTAGGCAAGGCAGAAGTACAATGGATCTACGGTAGCAAAAGTTACAGAGAGGCGCAATGACAGTACTGGAACTAACAACAGCTGGTATGGGGGCCAAAAGTACAACGACACACTTAGTACATGTGGAGTAACGGCAACAGGGGAGAGCGTCCGGTTACGCCGGAAGGGCAAAGCACTCGTGGCGTGCTGATCATGGTGCATCGTCATCACCAGAGGCAGAGGCCTCAGATCCAAGGATTGTGTCAACATGGTCGCTGTCGGCGCCACAGAGCAGCGCAATGGCAGCCAGATCTTCAGCAGAGACAGGAGGTGCATCAACAACGTCGAGGCGGGCTTCTTGGATGGCACGATCAATGGTTGCGCCCACGTCAACAGCAGAGAGGCGAGCGGCCTTGGCCTTTACGGCCTTGGCGAGCATGGGGAGTACTTGGCCTCCTTGCCAGCAAGCCACGCGCTACGACGCAACTTATCCTTGGAGTAGGAGTGGTCACGAGCCGTCTTGCGACACTCCATGCATATGATGCTCTCATGAGTGTCGAGGTCCTGGAAAGGGAGAGGTGCGTCCGAGTTGGCAATGATTAGTGTATTGGTAGCAGAAGCTTGATGGTTTGATCGATTAAGCGTAGGAGAGATTTGGGGGTTACCATTTGCATGTGACGATTCACCAACAGAGAAGGTGAAGGTGGGGAGGGTGACAGAGTCATCAACCGGCGGCACGAACACGGTGAAGGCGGACTTGTCTGATGTCACCAGCGGACCCTGAGGCAGAGCAGCAGTCAATAGGCGTGCGGGTGGGTCTGGAGGCACAATAGCCCCGACCTGAGCATCTGGGCGGATGACAAGTGGGTCCAGCGTACAGACCGCGGGTGCATGCACCGTGTCAACCGAGTCAGCCTCAACGCATGCAGGAGCAGGGCCTGCATGTCTTCAGAACTAACTGAGTCGTCATCAGAGATGATGAGGGGTTGACGCACAGTGCCAGGTGGTGGGAAAGGCGACGATAGAGCAGAATCTCCCGTACCGTCACCAGGAGAGGAGGCACGAACACGTGAACTGCTGCCGACATGGGCAACCTGTCTGGTGCCGTCGTAGGTGGGGTCCGCGCGCCAGCCAGTTCTGACAGCAGAGACGACAGGGGCAAAGTGGTCTGGGGAAAGAGAACGCGGTGAGCCACGCTGGGAGAGGGGTGCAGAGTCACCATCGGAGGAGTCAGTACCAAAGGGATTGGCGCCGTCGCTGTGATGCCGGCGTGAAACTTCTACGACTTTGGCTATTTTGATCTCATGGATGGGGGAAAGCTGGATGACGATTCCAGGAGGGGATGGTTTGCCAAACTGTAGCAGCACAAGGACACGAACAGAGGTGTAGTCTATGCCTTGGAGATAGAAGTCATCGACGGCGCAGACATCGCCAAGGAAGGCTAGGGCAAAGCGGATGGCGTCATTCTGCTAGAGTTTGTACAGGAACTCGGAGACCTCAATCTCCGCGAGGTCGGTGAAGACGGCAATGGCACGGTCAGCATGATCTATGGGCTCTATAGGGATTACATTGCCTCCAAAGTCTATGGGGCTGCGGCGTACGACATCGTTGCAGGCAGCAGTAGTATGGAAAGTGAGGCAGGCAACTCCACACCAGGACCAGCCCATGATGAAGGATGGGTTGCCGCAAGTGTGTTGTATGGCGCGACGAATGAGGGGGTAGGGTTGGGATCGGGGGTCTGGAGGTGAGCGAAGGTGAAGCGGCGCGGGCAATGGACTAGGCAGGGTGGTGCGGCGACGAGCGACATGTCTCCGTATGGAGGCAGCAGCCCAGCCTCATGGCCCGGGCGAGGCAGCTCATCGTCAAAGTCTATTTCAGACACGTGCAAGGTGTCTCTAGTGTATTGTGAGGCGAGAAATACATCAGAGAGACAATCTCGCAGTTCTTGGGTATCGAAAGGGGATGTGGAAGTGTGGTTGGTGGCGTGGAGCGGAGTGGTGGGTGTGGGTGGAGGGGCTAAGGAGCGTGGTGGCGAGGGGGGGAGGGGGACGCCATTCGCGGCGACGGGGACGCCATGGAGGATGAACGGAGATGGACGCAGACGGCAGGGAAAGGCCCAGAGAGGATGATTGGGACTTACATCTGAGAGCGCGGGTCGTGTGGTGCAGCCGACGAAGAGCTTCCGGAGTCCATACTGCGAGGGCAGGAAGCTGGGTTAGGGCTAGGGGGAAATGCATCAGGGAGAGGAGGGAAGATGGGCCAGATTCGTAGGTACCTGCAGTCGCGGCTGCGATGGCCGTTCCACCAGTAGCGGGCGCAGCGGACGGGGTCTTAGCTGGCTTCGACGTACTAGTCTAGGGTGAGTCACCGGAAGCAGTGTCTCCTCCTTTTGGTGGATGGTGGTGGGTGGGGGGAAAGATGAAAGGGAAGAGGAAGCCGAAGAGATATATATGGGGGGCGGGGCTGTGGGTGACTGTGGCAGTGGGGGAGGAGAAGAGAGCGTCTCGGTATGTGGTCATCGTGGCGCTGTTGGACCGCATGAGCAGCGTATCTGCTGTCAGAGCAGTGTGATCCATTGTGTGTAGCACTGCATGACATGATTGGGGCTGGTGGCGTGGTGATCGAGCGGGCGGATTAGGCTGCAGGGCTGTTTTAGCCGCGATGAAGATGGCTAGATGCCGCTCAAAGGTAGCTTGGAGGAGCTGCAGGGGGAGCGTAAGCGTGACTGTGCGGATTCGTTGGTTCCCAATGCAAGATGCGCAGCGCTATCATAGGGGCGGCACGTGGGGAGGCAGGGGAGGCGTGGCGGTGCCCAGATTAGACGCGGGGGGGGGGGGCAAGTGGGCCGTCCAGACTTGGCACAAACAGAGCAATATGAGGGGATGACAGGGTTCCTGCGCGCATGCGCATCATCGGTCACCGCGTACGGATCTTTTGTATGATTTGGTTTGTCGAGGGCTGCCGCACGACCATCATTGTGCATGTGGTGGGCCATGGTTTCTTGTAGGGCTGACCGGGTAAGCAGCGAGCTCGTGATCACGAGGGGTGGCTATTGCGGTGCACGGACATGGAAGTGAGGTTGGCCAAAAGGGCCAAGGATGGAAGCGGGTCGTGGTTGCAGTGGAGAGTAAGCAAAAAAATTATAATCTTGGAGAAAACGACTGCAATGAGTGAACGACTGTTTCTAGCTGGTCAAAGAGGAAAAGACAAAACCCTTCAAAGTCTAGGGACCCATGTTTGAGAATTTGAATTTTGACTGATGCCGGACTTGAAAATGATCTCATTAATCTTGACTGCAAGGAAATCTTGTTTGACCGAAAAGCAGTGGTTTAGGGCTGACTCAACTAGCGTTTCATTAGGCCTAACACTAATTGGCTTGAAGTTGATCCAAAATAATTGGGAGTGATAAGTGTAATGCATGTGGGGGGGGGGGGAGCTGGGTAAAGCGATTAACATTAAGCAAGCGGTAAAAGAAGCTAATACTAGGCCGATGTCGTCTCACCTTAGGAAGATCTAGAGTTGTTGGGGCTGATGGCAATGGTGCAAGGATGACCGCCGATGGTGAGGAAGATGTGGTACCGTACGACGGAGGCGTGGCTTCACCAGGAGGCAAGCATCGGGCGCCACCCATGAGCGGTGACCAAGGGAAGCAGATCAACATGCCACTCTTGTGGAAGTCACCCATGGTGGCGATTAGCTTGGTAACAGCTGGTGATGCGAGTGTGAACGAGAAGCATGATTCACCAACGTCTGTGACGTTGAAGTGGTGGTAGAAGCCACCGAACAGACAAGCGAGGATGAGGATCATTGAGCTGTCATTGAGGGCGAACGGGAAATGGATGACACGCGCATACATGCGGCATCCACGTGACTGTTTGCATGGCTCGATGATGACAGGAGATCGAAGTTGAGACCATGCCACGGCTTCAAAGTGGAGTCACAGGTCATCTGGAATTTGAAGCATGTGGGAAAGCGACATGCAAGAAGCGATGGCCTGTGGTGGTAGCGAAAGCGGGGGAAGGGTTCTAGCAAAAGAGAAGGAGAAGTTGCGGTGACGGACCTGATGGGTAACGTAGTATTTCAAAATTTTCCTACGATCACGCAAGATTTATCTACTAGAAGCATAGCAACGAGAGGGGAGAGTGTGTCTACGTACCCTCGTAGACCAGGAGCGGAAGCGTCTAGTGACGCGGTTGATGTAGTCGAACTTTCTTCACGATCCAACCGATCAAGCACCGAACATATGGAGCCTCTGCGTTCAGCACACGTTCAGCTTGATGATGTCCCACGAGTTCTTGATGCAGTAGAACCTCGCGGGAGAGTTTCGTCAGCACGACGGCGTGGTGACGGAGATGATGAAGCTACCGGCGCAGGGCTTCGCCTAAGCACTGCAACGATATGACCGAGGTGTGTTTCTGTGGAGGGGGCACCGCACACGGTTGGGAGAGATAAACTTGATCAACTTATGTGTCTATGGGGTGCCTCTACCCCCGTATATAAAGGAGTGGAGGAGGGGGAGGGCCGGCCCTCTCTATGGCGCGCCCTAGGGGAGTCCTACTCCCACCGGGAGTAGGATTCCCCTTTTCCTAGTAGAACTAGGAGCCCTTCCAAGTAGTAGGAGTAGGAGAGAAGGAAAGGGAAAAGAGAAGAGAAGGAAGGAGGTGGCGCAGCCCCTCCCCCTAGTCCAATTCGGACTAAGCCTTGGGGAGGGCGCAGCCTCCTCTCTCTCTTTCCCCTAAAGCCCAATAAGCCCCATATACTCCCCGGCGAATTCCTGTAACTCTCCAGTACTCCGAAAAATACCCGAATCACTCGGAACCTTTCGGATGTCCAAATATAGTCGTCCAATATATCGATCTTTACGTCTCGACCATTTCGAGACTCCTCGTCATGTCCCCGATCTTATCCGGGACTCCGAACTACCTTCGGTACATCAAAACACATAAACTCATAATACCGATCGTCATCAAACGTTAAGCGTGCGGACCCTACGGGTTTGAGAACTATGTAGACATGACCGAGACTCATCTCCGGTCAATAACGAATAGCGGAACCTGGATGCTCATATTGGCTCCTACATATTCTACGAAGATCTTTATCGATCAAACCGCATAACAACATGCGTTGTTCCCTTTGTCATCGGTATGTTACTTGCCCGAGATTCGATCGTCGATATCACCATACCTACTTAATCTCGTTACCGGCAAGTCTCTTTACTCGTTCCGTAATACATCATCTCGTGACTAACTCATTAGTCATTTGCTTGCAAGGCTTATTATGATGTGTATTACCGAGAGGGCCCAGAGATACCTCTCCGACACTCGCAGTGACAAATCCTATTCTTGATCTATGCCAACACCACGAACACCTTCGGAGACACCTGTAGAGCATCTTTATAATCAACCAATTACGTTGTGATGTTTGATAGCATACAAGGTGTTCCTCCGGTTTTTGGGAGTTGCATAATCGCATAGTCATAGGAACATGTATAAGTCATCAAGACAGCAATAGCAGTAAAACTAAACGATCATAGTGCTGCTAACGGATGGGTCTTGTCCATCACATCATTCTCCTAATGATGTGATCTCGTTGATCAAATGACAACTCATGTTTATGGCTAGGAAACATAACCATCTTTGATCAATGAGCTAGTCTAGTAGAGGCATACTAGGGACACTCTGTTTTGTCTATGTATTCACACATGTACTAAGTTTCCAGTTAATACAATTCTAGCATGAATAATAAACATTTATCATGATATAAGGAAATAAATAATAACTTTATTATTGCCTCTAGGGCATATTTCCTTCAGTTTCCCACTTGCACTAAAGTCAATAATCTAGATCACATCACCATGTGATTAACATCAATAGTTCACATCACCATGTGACTAACACCCATAGTTCTCATCGCCTTGTGACCAATACCCAAAGGGTTTAGTAGATTCAACAATCTTGTTCACATCGTCTTGTGATTAACACCCAAAGAGTAGTAAGGTGTGATCATGTTTTGCTTCGTGAGAGAAGTTTAGTCAGATGGTCTGTTACATTCAGATCCGTATGTATTTTTTGCAAATTTCTATGTCTACAATGCTCTACACGGAGCTACTTTAGCTAATTGCTCCCACTTTCAATATGCATCCAGATTGATACTTAGAGTCATTTGGATTGGTGTCAAAGCTTGCATCGACGTAACTCTTTACGACGAACTCTTTATCACCTCCATAACCGAGAAATATTTCCTTAGTCATCCAGTAACTAAGGATAATTTTGACCGCTGTCCAGTGATCTACTCCTGATCACTTTTATTCCTCCTTGCCAAACTCATGGTAAGGTAGACAACATGTTTGGTACACAGCATGGCATACTTTATAGAACATATGGCTGAGGCATAGGGAATGACTTTCATTCTTTCTCTATCTTTTGCCGAGGTCGGGCTTTGAGTCTTACTCAACTTCATACCTTACAACTCAGGCAAGAACTCCTTCTCTGACTGATTCATTTTGAACTACTTCAAAAACTTGTCAAGGTATGTACTTATTGAAAAACTTATCAAGTGTCTCGACCTATCTCTATAGATCTTGATGCTCAATATGTAAGCAGCTTCACCGAGGTCTTTCTTTGAATAAACTCCTTTCAAACACTCCTTTATGCTTTCCAGAAAATTCGACATCATTTCTGATCGACGATATGTCATTCACATATACTTATCAGAAAAGGATGTATTGCTCCCACTCACTTTCTTGTAAATACAGGCTTCTCCAAAAGTCTGTATAAAACCATATGCTTTGATCACCTTATCAAAGCGTATATTCCAACTCCGAGATGCTTGCACCAGTCCATAGATGGATCGCTGGTGCTTGCACACTTTGTTAGAACCATCAGGATCGACAAAACCTTCTGTTTGCATCATATACAACTCTTCTTTAAGATATCCATTCAGGAATGCAATTTTGACATCCATTTGCCAGATTTCATAATCATAAAATACGGCAATTTCTAACATGATTCGGACAGACTTAAGCATCGCTACAGGTGAGAAAGTCTCATCACACCTTTCGCAACAAGTCGAGCTTTGTAAACAGTAACATTACCGTCAGCATCGGTCTTCCTCTTGAAGATCCATTTATTTTCGATGGCTTGCCGATCACCGGGCAAGTCAACCAAAGTCCACACTTTGTTCTCATACATGGATCCCATCTCGGATTTCATGGACTCAAGCCATTTTGCGGAATCTGGGCTCATCATCGCTTCCTCATAGTTCATAGGTTCATCATGGTCTAGTAACATGACTTCCATAACCGGGTTACCGTACCACTCTGGCGCGGAACACACTCTGGTTGATCTACGAAGTTCAGCAGTAACTTGATCCGAAGTTTCATGGTCATCATCATTAGCTTCCTCACTAATTGGTGTAGGAATCACTGGAACTAGTTTCTGTGATGTACTACTTTCCAATTCGGGAGAAGGTACAATTACCTCATCAAGTTCCACTTTCCTCCCACTCACTTCTTTCGAGAGAAACTCCTTCTCTAGAAAGGATCCATTCTTAGCAACGAATGTCTTGCCTTCGGATCTGTGATAGAAGGTGTACCCAACAGTCTCCTTTGGGTGTCCTATGAAGATACATTTCTCCGACTCGGGTTCGAGCTTATCAGGTTGAAGCTTTTTCACATAAGCATCACAGCCCCAAACTTTAAGAAACGACAACTTTGGTTTCTTGCCAAACCACAGTTCATAAGGCGTTGTCTCAACGGATTTAGTTGCTGCCCCATTTAATGTGAATGCAGCTGTCTCTGATGCATAACCCAAAAACGATATTGGTAAATCAGTAAGAGACATCATAGACCGCACCATATCTAATAAAGTACGATTACAACGTTCAGACACACCATTACGTTGTGGTGTTTCGGGTGGCGTGAGTTGTGAAACTATTCCACATTGTTTCAAATGAAGACCAAACTCGTAGCTCAAATATTCGCCTCCATGATCAGATTGTAGAAACTTTATTTTGTTGTTACGATGATTCTCTATTTCACTCTGAAATTCTTTGAACTTCTCAAATGTATCAGACTTGTGCTTCATCAAGTAGATATACCCATATCTGCTCAAATCATCAGTGAAGGTCAGAAAATAACGATACCCACCGCGAGCTTCAACACTCATTGGTCCACATACATCAATATGTATGATTTCCATCAAATCTGTTGCTCGCTCCATAGTTCCGGAGAACGGAGTTTTAGTCATCTTGCCCATGAGGCATGGTTCGCAAGCACCAAGTGATTCCAAAAGTCCATCACTATGGAGTTTCTTCATGCGCTTTACACCAATATGACCTAAACGGCAGTGCCACTAATAAGTTGCACTATCATTATTAACCTTGCATCTTTTTGGCTTCAATATTATGAATATGTGTATCACTACGATCGAAATTCAACAAACTATTTTTGTTGGGTGTATGACCATCGAAGGCTTTATTCATGGAAACAGAATAACAATTGTTCTATGACTTTAAATGAATAACCGTATTGCAACAAACATGATCAAATCATATTTATGCTCAACGCAAATGCCAAATAACATTTAGTTAGGTTCTACACTAATCCCGAAAGTATAGGGAGTGTGCGATGATGATCATATCAATCTAGGAACCACTTCCAACACACATCGTCACTTCACCTTTAACTAGTCTCTATTCATTCTGCAACTCTTGTTTCAAGTTACTAATTTTAGCAACTGAACTTGGTATCAAATACCCAGGGGTTGCTATGAACACTAGTAAAATACACATCAATAATCTGTAAATCAAATATACTTTTGTTCACTTTGCCATCCTTCTTATCCGCCAAGTATCTAGGGCAGTTCCACTTCAAGTGACCATTTTGTTTGCAGTAGAAGCACTTAGTTTCAGGCTTGAGTTTAGATTTGGGTTTCTTCATGAGAGTGACAACTTGCTTGTTATTCTTCTTGAAGTCCCCCTTCTATCCTTTTGCCCTTTACTTGAAACAAGTGGTCTTTTTAACCATCAACACTTGATGCTCTTTCTTGATTTCTACCTTCGCCGATTTCAGCATCGCGAAGAGCTAGGGAATTACTTTCGTCATCCCTTGCATATTATAGTTCATCACGAAGTTCTACTAACTTGGTGATAGTGACTAGAGAACTTTGTCAATTACTATCTTATCTGGAAGATTAACTCCCACTTGATTCAAGTAATTGTAGTACCGAGACAATTCGGGCATATGCTCACTGGTTGAGCTATTCACCTCCATCTTGTAGGCAAAGTACTATCAGAGGTCTTATACCTCTCGACACGGGCATGAGTATGAAATACTAATTTCAACTCTTGGAACATCTCATATGCTCCGTGGCGTTCAAAATGTTTTTGAAGTCCCGGTTATAAGTCGTAAAGCATGGTGCACTAAACTATCAAGTAGTCATCATACCGAGCTTTTGTCAAAACGTTCATAATGTTTGCATCTGCTCCTGCAATAGGCCTGTCACCTAGCAGTGCATCAGGGACATAATACTTCTGTGCAGCAATGAGGATAATCCTCAGATCGCGGAACAATTCTGCATCATTGCTACTAACATCTTTCAACTTAGTTTCTCTAGGAACATATAAAAATAAACGGGGAGCTACATCACGAGCCATTGATCTACAACATAGATATGCTAATACTACCAGGACTAAGTTCATGATAAATTAAAGTTCAATTAATCATATTACTTAAAGAACTCCCACTCAGATAGACATCCCTCTAGTCATCTAAATGATCACGTGATCCAAATCAACTAAACCATGTCCGATCATCACGTGAGATGGAGTAGTTTTCAATGGTGAACATCTTATGTTGATCATATCTACTATATGATTGACGCTCAACCTTTCGGTCTCCAGTGTTCCGAGCCCATATCTGCATATGCTAGGCTCGTCAAGTTTAACCCGAGTATTCTGCGTGTGCAAAATTGTCTTACACCCATTGTATTTGAACATAGAGCTTAACACACCCGATCATCATGTGGTGTCTCGGCACGACGAAATTTCGCAACAGTGCATACGCAGGGAGAACACTTGTACCTTGAAGTTTTCTAAGGGATCATCTTATAATGCTACCGCCATACTAAGAAAATAAGAAGCATAATAAGATAAACATCACATGCAATCAAAATATGTGACATGATATGGCCATCATCATCTTGTGCTTTTGATCTCCATCTCCAAGGCACCGTCATGATCACCATCGTCACCGGCGCGACACCTTGATCTCCATCGTAGCATCGTTGCCGTCTTGCCAACTATTGCTTCCACGACTATCGCTACTGCTTAGTGATAAAGTAAAGCAATTACATGGCGATTGCATTTCATACAATAAAGAGACAACCATATGGCTCCTGCCAGTTGCAGATAACTTTACAAAACATGATCATCTCATACAATAACGTATAACTCATCATGTCTTGACCATATCACATCACAACATGCCCTGCAAAAACAAGTTAGACGTCCTCTACTTTGTTGTTGCAAGTTTTACGTGGCTGCTACGGGCTTAGCAAGAACCGTTCTTACCTACGCATACAAAAACCACAACGATTTTTTGTCAAGTATGTGATGTTTTAACCTTCACAAGGACCGGGCGTAGCCACACTTGATTCAGCTAAAGTGAGAGAGACAGACACCCGCCAGTCACCTTTAAGCAACGAGTGCTCATAACGGTGAAACCAGTCTCGCATAAGCGTACGCGTAATGTCGGTCCGGGCCGCTTCATCTCACGATACCGCCGAACCAAAGTATGATATGCTGGTAAGTACTATGACTAGTATCATCCACAATTCATTGTGTTCTACTCGTGCATATGATCTGTGCATAGACCCGGCTCATGATGCCACTGATGGGGAACGTAGTATTTCAAAAATTTCCTACGATCATGCAAGATCTATCTACTAGAAGCATAGCAATGAGAGGGGAGAGTGTGTCTACGTACCCTCGTAGACCGGGAGCGGAAGCGTCCAGTGACACGGTTGATGTAGTCGAACTTTCTTCGCGATCCAACCGATCAAGCACCGAACGTACGGAGCCTCCGCGTTCAGCACACGTTCAGCTTGATGACGTCCCACGAGCTCTTGAACCAGTAGAACCTCGCGGAAGAGTTTCGTCAGCACGACGGTGTGGTAACGGAGATGATGAAGCTACCGGCGCAGGGCTTCGCTTAAGCACTGCAACGATAGGACCGACGTGTGTTTCTGTGGAGGGGGCACCGCACACGGTTGGGAGAGATCAACTTGATCAACTTGTGTGTCTATGGGGTGCCTCTACCCCCGTATATAAAGCAGTGGAGGAGGGGGAGGGCCGGTCCTCTCTATGGCGCGCCCTAGGGGAGTCCTACTCCCACGGGGAGTAGGATTCCCCTTTTCCTAGTAGAACTAGGAGCCTTTCCAAGTAGTAGGAGTAGGAGAGAAGGAAAGGGAAAAGAGAAGAGAAGGAAGGAGGTGGCGCAACCCCTCCCCCTATTCCAATTCGGACTAAGCCTTGGGGAGGGCGCAACCTCCTCTCTCTCTTTCCGCTAAAGACCAATAAGGCCCATATACTCCCCGGCGAATTCCCGTAACTCTCCAGTACTCCGAAAAATACCCGAATCACTCGGAACCTTTCCGATGTCCGAATATAGTCGTCCAATATATCGATCTTTATGTCTCGACCATTTTGAGACTCCTCGTCATGTCCCTGATCTCATACGGGACTCCGAACTACCTTCGGTACATCAAAACACATAAACTCATAATACCGATCGTCATCAAACGTTAAGTGTGCGGACCCTACGGGTTTGAGAACTATGTAGACATGACCGAGACTCATCTCCAAAAAAAAACTAATAGCAGAACCTGGATGCTCATATTGGCTCCTACATATTCTACTAAGATCTTTATCGGCCAAACCGCATAACAACATATATTGTTCCCTCTGTCATCGGTATGTTACTTGCCCGAGATTCGATCATCGGTATCGCCATACCTAGTTAATCTTGTTACCGACAAGTCGCTTTACTCGTTCTGTAATACATCATCTCGTGACTAACTCATTAGTCATTTTCTTGCAAGGCTTATTATGATGTGTATTACCGAGAGGGCCCAGAGATACCTCTCCGACACTCGGAGTGACAATCCTATTCTTGATCTATGCCAACACCACGAACACCTTCGGAGACACCTGTAGAGCATCTTTATAATCAACCAATTACGTTGTGATGTTTGATAGCATACAAGGTGTTCCTCCGGTATTTGGGAGTTGCATAATCGCATAGTCATAGGAACATGTATAAGTCATCAAGACAGCAATAGCAGTAAAACTAAATGATCATAGTGCTAAGCTAACGGATGGGTCTTGTCCATCACATCATTCTCCTAATGATGTGATCCCGTTGATCAAATGGCAACTCATGTCTATGGCTAGGAAACATAACCATCTTTGATCAATGAGCTAGTCTAGTAGAGGCATACTAGGGACACTCTGTTTTGTCTGTGTATTCACACATGTACTAAGTTTCCAGTTAATACAATTCTAGCATGAATAATAAACATTTATCATGATATAAGGAAATAAATAATAACTTTACTATTGCCTCTATGGCATATTTCCTTCAGGACCTTGGTTTGTGCGAGGATAATCTCAGCGATTCGCGAGGAAGCCACGTGAAAGCGGAAGACAAGTGGAGAGCACATGGCGATGAAGAAATCCGCAGCACTGCTGCCCAGAGCAGCTTGAAGCAGAGCGCCGACGATTATGGCGTCAAGGTGACGGTTGGAGAAGTCGAAGACGATGTAGAGGGGTGATGCAAGGTGGAATTCTGGGGTGTTGATGTGGAGGCAGTGGTAGTAGGTGCAGTCATCCTCAAAGTCCAGCCCCATGGCGTTCCCGCACCCCAGGAAGCAGCGGAGAGCCACCTGGCCGGCTTTGACATAGGGCAGGTGATACGTCCAAAATGCATCACTATTTTGTATTATAATTTATCCTTATTCATTGATATATTTCACGTTATGATGATGTTCTTATGTTGTTTTGGTCTATTTTACACAGTTTGCAACTTTCCGATGCCGGAACAGCAGACGCAGGATTCAGCAGGAAAAAGTGGATGCTGAGTTGCTGAAGAAGAACACCTCCAAATTACCTGAAAATTGACGGGACGTGTTTTTCAGAAGAATAATGAAGACACGCAAAAGGGGAGTCAGAGGGGCCCACAGGGTGCCCAGGCGGCCTGGGGGCGCCCCCCCTGGCCGCGCCGGGGGGGGCGCCTGGAGCCCCTGGCCCACCTCTGGTCGCCCCCTTTTGCATATATGTTCCCCGTCCTCCGAAAACCCTAGGCACGGGACTTTTTACGGAGTTCCGCCGCCGCTTCTAGGCGGAAACCTATAGAGAAGAAAAGGGCATCTCCGGTGGGCAGATTCCGCCGGGGAGATCACCTCCCGGAAGGGGAGATCGTCGCCATCGTCATCACCATCATCACGGGCATCATCGAGATCATCATCAACATCATCCCCAACACCAGCACCATCTCCATATTCATCCAAATCTCATCTTTCCATCGCAACTCGTGTTGTAACTTGTACTACCTATCCTCTCTACTCCATCAGTGTTGATTACTACTTTGTGGTGAATGCTATTGAGTTTTGTTGGAGAAATATTATTATGTCCAGATT
The DNA here is from genome assembly GCA_902687465.1 of Secale cereale. Lineage (NCBI taxonomy): Eukaryota > Viridiplantae > Streptophyta > Magnoliopsida > Poales > Poaceae > Secale > Secale cereale. Next base: position 746,345,273 of record LR738715.1, on the reverse strand, counting down.
GTTTATCACATATTTATCCCTACTAATCATGATCTCTTTTATGTCTTATGAGTAGTTACTTTAGTTCTTGAGGACATGGGGAAAGTCATGTTGTTAGTAGTCATATGCTGTTGAGGTAATATGTGTTGTTTGATACTTAAGTTGTGTTGTCATTCTACTAGTGGTGTTGTGTGAGTCGAACACCCAACACTTCGCCTTATTAAGGACCTAGGGGAATACATTGTGTATAAAGAATGCTTATGGTGGGTTGCCGGAGTGACAGAAACCTGAACCCCAGTTCGCACGCTTTTGCATAAGGGAATAATGGATCCTCGATCGTATTGCTATGGTTAGGATTTTGCCTTAAATTCTATCTTGTATTTGCGGATGCTTGCAAGGTGTTTAATCATAAGAGTGCATTCATCTTAGTCTAGAGAGTGCACTAGCATAGATCCACCCACCAATACTTATCAACACATAACATAGTATCGATACGGAATATGGCGAAAGCACATGACTACCTCTCCCGTGTGTCCTCAAGAACGCTTTAGTCTTTATAAGTTCAGTTGCTAGGCCTCTCCTTTGCTAAGAAAGGATTGGGCCACTTGTTACTCTCAGTATCTTTCATATTACTTGCCTTTACATTCCTGTTGCTTATATATCGAGAAAAACCCTAAAAGTTATCTTTCAGTGCTTGCAGTAATTTCTTGCTCAGAATCGCTTATCAATACCTTCTGCTCCTCGTTGGGTTCGACACTCTTACTTATCGAAAACGCTGCAACAGATCCCTTACGGTTGAGGGTCATCAAGTACCGTTTTCTGGCGCCGTTGCCGGGGAGCGTAGCGCTATTGGTAAAGTGAAACTGGTAAGAAAGTCTTTTTATAATTCTGTTTTTATTTTTGCTATTACTGCTCTTTGTCCTTATGGATAACCCTATTATTGGAGCGTTGCTTGCGGGAAGACACCCCACGCCTGTGGTGGTTGATCCTCCGCCTACTGAAATTGTGCCTTATAAAATACCAGCTGGCATTATCAATTATGTTTTGGCTAATCGTTATGCAGGAGACAAACATCCCGGTGAACACTTGCTATATTTATCACGACTATGTTCATTATTTAAGCTTGCAGGTGTATCGAGGGAGTTTGTCATGAGGAAATTGTTTGTCGTATCCCTTATAGATAAAGCTTCAGATTGGTATGGCCTTCTTGATAACCCACACTTGCTGAACTGGCAGGAGCTTATGTCTCTCTTTTATACTAAATTTTATCCTCTTCATGAAATTCATCGAGACAGGAATTTTATCTATAACTTTAGGTCTCGTGACGGAGAAAGCATTGCTCAAGCTTGGGGGATATTAAAGTCTCTAATGCTCAAATGCCCTATTCATAAGCTTCCCAAGGAAATTATACTTACAAATTTTTATGCCAGGCTTTCTCGTCAGGATAAGGAGATGCTGGATGCCTCCTCTAGTGGGGTATTTCAGAAGAAGAGTGTTGAAGAAAGGTGGGATCTCCTTGAAAGAATCCAGAGGAATACTGAAGATTGGGAAATTGATAAAGGTATTGAACCCACTATAAATTATGAACATGACTATATTGAGAGTTATGTGGAAACTGATTACTTCAATACTTTTTGCTCTAAGATTGGTCTTGATTCCCATCTAGTGATTGATTTATGTAAGAATTTTGCCTCTCATGTTGATTCTTTTAAAAAGAATAGAGACCAGCACCATGCACCTTTTAAAGAAAAACCTATTGATATTTATGTTGCTGAGCCTATTTTGCCTGCAGTTATATATGAACAGCCTCCTTTTCCCACGAGGATAAAGGAACACTCTCTTGTGACAAGCATAATAAATAAAAGTGAGAGAAGAGTTGATGAACCTGAGGACCAGATTAGGGTCGATCCTTGAGTTGCATTGATTAAAGACCTTGTTACTGATGATGTTTTAGATTCCAATATAACTTTTTGTGCTGTTTCCACTAACCTTGTCACAGCCAAGAACAAGGGCCCAATTTCAGGTACTCCAGTGGTATCTGTTAAAATAGGAGATCGCAATTATTATGGGCTATGCGATTTGGGATCGAGTGCAAGTGCTATTCCTTATTCACTCTATGAAGAAATCATCGGTGAGATTTCCCCTTGTGAACTCGAAGAAGTTGATGTTACTATTCATCTTGCAAATAGATCGACTATCTCTCCTATCGGAATTGTGAGGGATGTTGAAGTCCTATGTGGAAAGGTAAAATACCCTACCGACTTTCTGGTACTTGGTTCAGCCAGGTACAATTTTTGTCCCATCATTTTTGGTAGACCTTTTCTTAGAACTTGTGGAGCTATAATAGATTGCAAGAAAGGTAAAGTTTCTGTTGAATTCAATGGTGAGCCATATGAATTTAATTTTTCTAAGTTCTCTAAGCAGCCTCGTGGTACTAATTTACCTAGTAATGATAAAATTATTGAAAGTATTGCCTCTATTGCTATTCCCCCTGATGATCCTTTGCAGCAATACATGGAGGACCACGAGAATGATTTACATATGCAGGAAAGAAATGAACTAGATGAAATATTCTTGAGGCAGCCTGCTATCGTGAAGCACAACCTTCCGGTTGAACCTTTGGGAATTTTATCAAAACCGAAAGAAGACCCGGTGTTCGATCTTAAACCCCTTCCCGATACGCTCAAGTATGCTTATTTAGATGAAAAGAAAGTATATCATGTTATTATCAATTCTAACCTTTCAGGATATGAAGAAGAGCGATTATTGGAAGTACTTCGTAAACACCGAGGCGCAATTGGCTACACCCTTGATGACCTTAAGGGGATTAGTCCATCTATCTATCAACATACTATCAACCTTGAGCCTGATGCTAAACCAGTTGTTGATCATCAACGACGGTTGAACCTGAAGATGATGGATGTCGTGAGAACTGAGATTCTCAAACATCTAGCCGCAGGTATTATCTACCCTATAGCTGATAGTAAGTGGGTAAGTCCGGTACATTGTGTTCCTAAGAAAGGAGGTACAACTGTGGTTCCTAATGATAAAAATGAACTAATACCTCAGAGAATTATTATTGGATATAGAATGTGTATTGATTACAGGAAGTTGAACAAGGCAACCAGGAAGGATCACTACCCGTTGCCGTTCATCGACCAAATGCTTGAAAGGTTATCCAAAAATACCCACTTTTGTTATCTCGATGGTTATTCTGGCTTCTCTCAAATTCATGTTAACACTGTCGATCAAGAGAAGACCACTTTTACTTGTCCTTTTGGTACTTATGCTTACAGACGTATGCCTTTTGGTTTATGTAATGCCCCTGCTACTTTTCAAAGGTGTATGTCTGCTATCTTTCATGGTTTCTGCGGGGATATTCTGGAAGTATTCATGGACGATTTCACCGTCTATGGAACTTCATTTGACCATTGTCTTCACAACCTTAATAAAGTTTTGCAGAGATGCGAGGAGAAAAATTTGGTACTCAACTGGGAGAAGTGCCACTTTATGGTTAATGAAGGAATTGTTCTTGGTCACAAGATTTCCGAAAGGGGAATTGAAGTGGACAAAGCCAAGATCGAAGCTATTGAGAGGATGCCTTATCCAAAGGACATCAAAGGTATTCGCAGTTTTCTCGGTCATGCAGGTTTTTATAGAAGATTTATTAAAGACTTTTCTAAAACCTCGAGACCCCTCACTAATCTTATCCAGAAGGATGTTCCTTTTGCGTTTGATGAAAATTGTAAGGAAGCTTTTGAAATCCTTAAGAAAGCTTTAATAACTGCTCCTATAGTACAACCACCTGACTGGAACTTACCTTTTGAAATTATGTGTGATGCAAGTGATTTTGCTGTTGGAGCTGTTTTAGGACAAAGGGTTGATAAGAAATTGAATGTTATACATTATGCTAGTAAGACCCTTGATAGTGCTGAAAGAAATTACGCTACTACTGAGAAGGAATTCTTAGCTGTAGTTTTTGCTTGTGATAAGTTTAGGCAGTATATTGTTGATTCCAAAGTTATTATTCATACTGATCATGCTGCCATTAAGTATCTTATGACAAAGAAGGATGCCAAGCCAAGGCTTATCAGATGGGTACTCCTTCTTCAAGAATTTGATTTGCAGATTGTTGATAGGAAGGGGGAAGACAATCGGGTGGCGGACAATCTTTCAAGAATGGAAGATATAACGCATGACCCCATTCCAGTTAACGATAGTTTTCCAGATGAACAACTTGCCGTTGTAAAAGTACAACCTCTTTCCGATCCTTGGTATGCAGATTATGCTAATTTTATTGTTGCAAAGTATTTGCCTCCAGGTCTAACATTTCAGCAGAGGAAGAAGTTCTTTCATGATTTGAGGCACTACTTTTGGGATGACCCACATCTTTTCAAAGAAGGTCCCGACAGGATCGTGAGAAGATGCATCCCGGAACATGAGCAGAAGGACATTCTCAGACGGTGCCATGACAGTCCCTATGGAGGACATCATGCCGGTGAGAGGACTGCACATAAGGTTCTTCAATCAGGTTTTTATTGGCCCACTCTCTTTAAAGATGCTAGAAATTATGTTTTAGCTTGTGATAAATGTCAGAGAGTTGGTAACATTAGTAGAAGGAATGAGATGCCTATGAATTACTCACTAGTGATTGAACCTTTCGATTGTTGGGGTTTCGATTTTATGGGTCCTTTTCCTTCTTCGCACAAGTACACTCACATTTTAGTAGCTGTTGATTATGTGACCAAGTGGGTTGAAGCAAACCCCACTGAAAGTGCTGATCACAAAACATCCTTGAAATGCTTAAGGATGTAATATTTCCTTGGTTTGGTGTACCAAGGTATCTCATGACCGATGGAGGATCACACTTCACACACGGAGCTTTTAGAAAAGCTTTGGCTAAATACGATGTTAATCATAGAATTGCTTCACCTTATCATCCTCAAACTAGTGGGCAAGTTGAGCTCACCAATAGAGAGATTAAGTTGATCTTGCAGAAAACAGTAAACATAAATAGGAAGGATTGGTCAAATAAATTGGGAGATGCTTTGTGGGCATATAGAACTGCTTACAAAAACCCCATGGGTATGTCTCCTTATAAAATGGTGTATGGCAAAGCTTGCCATCTGCCATTAGAGCTAGAGCACAAAGCTTTCTGGGCTGTTAGAGAGCTTAACGCTGACCCAAAACTAGCTGGTGAGAAGCGTCTCATGAACTTGACTTCTCTAGATGAATGGAGAAGTGAAGCTTACGAGAGCGTTAAAATGTTCAAGGAAAAGGTAAAAAGGTGGCATGATAGGAAGATTCTGAAACGTGAATTTAATGTTGGTGATAAAGTTTTGTTGTTTAGATCCCGTTTCAGGTTTTCTCCAGGTAAACTACTTTCCAGGTGGGAAGGACCATTTCATATTGAAGAAGTTTATCGGTCTGGTGCAATTAAGATTAATAATTTTGAAGGCACCAAACCTCAAGTTGTGAATGGGCAAAGACTTAAACATTACATAGCAGGAGACCCTGTCGATGTTGATGTGAACATAATATACACAACAACCCACGAAGAACATGTTGCAGCCCTGTTTCAGACGCCAGCAGAAGCAGAATAAAGAAAAGGTATGTAGTACGGTAAGAAAACACCGCAAAACATCATAGAAGTTCCGTATTACACGTTTTTGAAAAATTAGTAAAATTCCGAGTCGAAGTGGAGCCGGAGACTACCACCAAGGAGTCCAGGCGCCCCCTGCCCCCCCCCCCCTGGGCCGCGCCGGCAGGCCGCCTGGACACCCTGGTGCCCGACTCCGACCCCGCTTTGGTCCGTTACCTTCCTTTCTGTGCATAAATTTTTCCTATATATTTGCCCGGGTTGTTCCGGCATCGTATCTTGCGATTTCGCGTGTTTTCTCTTCGATCTGTTTCTGCCAGGAAATCTTTCAGCTAAATTTAGGTGCCATGGCTTCTCCAAGTTCCCCCAAGGACACGTTCGTCGTCAACGTCATCAACCCTTACCTCGCTGAGGTGAAGAAGCACCCTCAGGTGGTTCAGATGAAGGAGGGCGTCCTTCATCAAGAAGATCTGAAGGGACCTATCAAGGAGGGGAGCGTCCATGCCAGGCTGGAAGAAGTGGAGCAGGAAGTCTTCAAGTACGAGAAGATGATCGAGCGTGGTGTCGAAGCTAACTTTGACATCACCAATGAGCTGAAGAACTACTTTCTGAAGGAGATGTGGGATAGAATCACCGCGTCTGAAGACAGAATCATAGAACTCCAAGGGCAAATTAATGATCTACATAACCAGAACTGTGAGTATGAACTAAGGTTTCTACACATGGGTATGGGTGCTGAATGCAGGATCCAGGAGACGAGCTTCTCATATGAGACTGGAGAACCCCTTCCATGGAAGAGCTTCGCCAAGAACTACTTGATCAACGCCAACAAGGATGATGAGTGAGATCTCCGTGGGTAATGGCATTCCCTTGGCTTGTTCCAAGCTTGGGGGAGTGCCCGGTATCTTTATCTTTTACCTTTTGTCTTTTAGAAGTCAAGTAGAGTCGTATCATGTCTAGGGAGGTTATTATATGAGATAGGTGTGTGCATTGAGGTCTATCACCCCTTTGGTGAAGAATTGTATCCGCGTGTGTGGAGTCGTCTATGATGGAATATTAATGAGAAGTTTATCGGTTCCTTTTCGCTGCACTCGGTATTCTCTTCACGCAATCGACCTTATATGATGATTCTTATGGGGAGTATTGACCTTATGTCAGGTATGACTATGAAACTTTATTTAATATTGGCAAATATAACTTTGGTCATAACAACAAGCATGATGTTCTTATATCAACATAGTCAAAACCTTTATGTTATTTTGCTTGAAGTGTTATGTTGACAAGGAAGACAACTTGATGTGTTATGCTTATTTCAATGTTCATGCTTTATATTGCTTTGCATCTTAGTCATCATCAGTTGTCTGCTCTTTCAAAACTTTTGCTAGCCTAACTCTGTACTAAGCGGAATTCTGCTTGTGCGTCCATACCCTTAAGCCAATACCTTCCATATGAGTCCACCATACCTACCTACTTGTGGTACCCCACTACCACCTCCTAAAGTATATAATTTATGTGTTATCCTTAAATGTTCAAAATCTTTTATTTTGGGCCTCTGCTTTAGCTCATGAGGAAGTAGTAGCTAATTCATGACCTTTTTGAGTTGGACAAGCTTCACCCCGGGATTGCATGTATAATGTGCAAACCCATAATACAAAAAGGAACTGGCATTGAGTGCGCCCGGCTTAAAAATAATATAACAAACAAACCCTCCTTCACGCTTTGTTCATGAGAAATCAGAAAACTTTGGCAGTGATAAACAAAGGAGAATAAGAGGATGTTATCGTCCTCCTACGGGAGCCGTTCCTCGAAACTTGTCCAGTTCAAGAAGTAATTGAGTTATCTATTAGCATTCGTTGACGAATCATGCACCTCTCAAAACTTGTTTTCATTCTGTTTGATTTGAGGATAGCACATGAGTTTTCCCTACTACCCTAGAGCAGGGCCTATATTTTAATTTTAAGTTGAGTCAGTTATTCCTACTTCCTTCTATTTCTCAAAGAGAGCAGACATTTGATGTTGATAAGGATTCATGCATATAAAGCTGCATTAAGATTTGTCATATCATATCCTTGTTGACATTATCATTTGATAAGTAAGTTGTTTGTCATGCCCAGCTAAGGAAAATACCTTCCTTTGTGTTAACACTTTCACTTCTTGCTTATTAACTTGTTATTTCAAAAAGCTTCAATTAATCCCATTAAAAGCAAAAGTTAAAATTATTTGTTGTTCTTTGACCAAAGGACATGTTTGCCATGATATAATGAGTTTCCATTGGTCCTACTTTCGAATATAAGTGTTGACACTCCTTCATAAGAGCCTTATGAGTTGAAGATTGTTGCTGAGGATATTTGAGTTGGTGAGTAGACTATGATGCTTCTTGTCCGTATTCTATTTATCGACACTTCACTCTCTAAACTTGTGGACAGGTTTACCGAGTTCATATTCGCTTGGGGACAAGCGAGGTCTAAGCTTGGGGGTGTTGATACGTCCAAAATGCATCACTATTTTGTATTATAATTTATCCTTATTCATTGATATATTTCACGTTATGATGATGTTCTTATGTTGTTTTGGTCTATTTTACACAGTTTGCAACTTTCCGATGCCGGAACAGCAGACGCAGGATTCAGCAGGAAAAAGTGGATGCTGAGTTGCTGAAGAAGAACACCTCCAAATTACCAGAAAATTGACGGGACGTGTTTTTCAGAAGAATAACGAAGACACGCAAAAGGGGAGTCAGAGGGGGGCCACAGGGTGCCCAGGCGGCCTGGGGGCGCCCCCCTGGCCGCGCCGGGGGGGGGGGCGCCTGGAGCCCCTGGCCCACCTCTGGTCGCCCCCTTTTGCATATATGTTCCCCGTCCTCCGAAAACCCTAGGCACGGGACTTTTTACGGAGTTCCGCCGCCGCTTCGAGGCGGAAACCTACAGAGAAGAAAAGGGCATCTCCGGTGGGCAGATTCCACCGGGGAGATCACCTCCCGGAAGGGGAGATCGTCGCCATCGTCATCACCATCATCACGGGCATCATCGAGATCATCATCAACATCATCCCCAACACCAGCACCATCTCCATCTTCATCCAAATCTCATCTTTCCATCGCAACTCGTGTTGTAACTTGTACTACCTATCCTCTCTACTCCATCAGTGTTGATTACTACTTTGTGGTGAATGCTATTGAGTTTTGTTGGAGAAATATTATTATGTCCAGATTGTTTATCACATATTTATCCCCACTGATCATGATCTCTTTTATGTCTTGTGAGTAGTTACTTTAGTTCTTGAGGACATGGGGAAAGTCATGTTGTTAGTAGTCATATGCTGTTGAAGTAATATGTGTTGTTTGATACTTAAGTTGTGTTGTCATTCTACTAGTGGTGTTGTGTGAGTCGAACACCCAACACTTCGCCTTATTAAGGACCTAGGGGAATACATTGTGTATAAAGAATGCTTATGGTGGGTTGCCGGAGTGACAGAAACCTGAACCCCAGTTCGCACGCTTTTGCATAAGGGAATAATGGATCCTCGATCGTATTGCTATGGTTAGGCTTTTGCCTTAAATTCTATCTTGTATTTGCGGATGCTTGCAAGGTGTTTAATCATAAGAGTGCATTCATCTTAGTCTAGAGAGTGCACTAGCGTAGATCCACCCACCAACACTTATTAACACATAACATAGTATCGATACGGAATATGGCGAAAGCACATGACTACCTCTCCCGTGTGTCCTCAAGAACGCTTTAGTCTTTATAAGTTCAGTTGCTAGGCCTCTCCTTTGCTAAGAAAGGATTGGGCCACTTGTTACTCTCAGTATCTTTCATATTACTTGCCTTTACATTCCTGTTGCTTATATATCGAGAAAACCCCTAAAAGTTATCTTTCAGTGCTTGCAGTAATTTCTTGCTCAGAATCGCTTATCAATACCTTCTGCTCCTCATTGGGTTCGACACTCTTACTTATCGAAAACGCTGCAACAGATCCCTTACGGTTGAGGGTCATCAGCAGGTCAAATAAAGGCGATGGAGGAGGCGCAACAGAGGGGAGGAGCGCGTGTAGAGGGTTACTGGTGAGGGTGAGGTCAGGTCGAGGAGCAGCCGGCGATTTTGTGGTGGTCGATGCGTGATCGAGTGCCAGAGAGGGAGGAGGAGGGGAGGAGGTGGTGGGAGAGCTATCATGAACCGATACATTAAGGGGTTGATGTGTTCCAAGTCCTCCTCATTGCTGCACGATACGTCTCCAACGTATCTATAATTTTTGATTATTCCATGCTATTATATTATCTATTTTGGATGTTTTATATGCATTAATATGCTATTTTATATTATTTTGGGGACTAACTTATTAACCTAGAGCCTAGTGCCAGTTTATGTTTTTTCTTGTTTTTGAGTTTCGCAGAAAAGGAATATCAAACAGAGTCCAAACGGAACGAAACTTTATGAGAATTTTTTTGGGACCAGAAGACATCCACAGGACTTGGATTGCATGTCAGGGGAGCTGTGAGGTGTCCACAAGGATGGTGGGCGCGCCCTGTGGGGTAGGGCGCGCGCCCCACCCATGTGGGCTCGTGCGTCCACCGACCTATTTCTTCTGCCTTTATATTCTCATATATTCCAGAAACCCTAGAGGCATCATCGAAACTACTTTTCCACAGCTGCAACCTTCCGTTTCCATGAGATCCCAACTGGAGGCCTTTTCCGGTACTCTGCCAGAGGGGGATTCGATCACGGATGGCAACTACATCAACACCATTGCTCTTCCGATGAAGTGTGAGTAGTTTACCACAGACCTATGGGTCCATAGCAAGTAGCTAGATGGCTTCTTCTCTCTCTTCGATGCTCAATACAATGTTCTCCTCGATGTTCTTGGAGATCTATCCGATGTAATCTTCTTTTGATGTGTGTTTGCCAAGATCCGATGAATTGTGGATTTATGATCAGATTATCTATGAATATTTTTTGAGTCTTTTTTGAATTCTTATATGCATGATTTCATATCTTAGTAATTCTCTTCGAACTATCGGTTTGGTTTGGCCAACTAGATTGGATTTTCTTGCAATGGAAGAAGTGCTTTGCTTTGGGTTCAATCTTGGGGTGCTCAATCCCAGTGAGAGAAAGGGACATGACACATATTGTATTGTTGCCATCGAGGATAACAAGATGGGGTTTTCATCATATTGCTTGAGTTAATTCCACTACATCATGTCATCTTACTTAATGCATTACTGTGTTTTTTACGAACTCAAATCTCTAGATGGAGAATCGTTTCGGTCGATGTGTGGAGTAATAGTAGTAGGTGCAGCAGGATTCGGTCTACTTGACATGGACGTGATGCCTATATTCATGATCATTGCCTTAGATATCGTCATAACTTTGCGCTTTTCTATCAATTGCTTGGCAGTAATTTGTTTACCCACCGTAATATTTCCTGTCGTGAGAGAAGCTCTAGTCAAACCTATGGCCCCCGGGTCTATTTTCCATCTTATAAGTTTCTGATCTACTATTTTGCAATCTTTTACTTTCCAATCTATAAACCAAAAAACCCCAAAATATTTACTTTATAGTTTATCCGTCTCTATCAGATCTCACTTTTGCAAATAACCGTGAAGGGATTGACAACCCCTTTATAGTGTTGGGTGCAAGTGGTTTGATTGTTTGTGCAGGTATTTGGCGATTTGTGTGTTGTCTCTCCTACTGGATTGGTACCTTGGTTCTCAAACTGAGGGAAATACTTACTCTACTTTGCTGCATCACCCTTTCCTCTTCAAGGGAAAAACCAACGCAAGCTCAAGAGGTAGCACTTCATAGAAGAATTATGTCTTATATGCTCCGCTAGGTGACAGACCTGTTGCAGGAGCTAATGCAGACATTATGAACGTTTGGCAAACTCGATCTGATGACTACTTGATAGTTTAGTGCGCCATGCTTTAAGGCTTAGAATCGGAGCTCTAAAGACATTTTGAACGCCGTGGAAAATATGATATGTTCCCTGAGCTGAAATTGGTATTTCAAGCTCATGCCCGTGTTGAGAGGTATGAGACCTCTGACAATTACTTTGCCTACAAGATGGAGGAGAATTGCTCAGCCAGTGACCATGTGCTCAGAATGTCTGGGTACTACAATCGCTTGAATCGAGTGGGAGTTAATCTTCCAGATAAGATAGTGATCGACAAATTTCTCCAATAAATATCACCAGGCTACTAGAGCTTCGTGATGAACTATAAAAAAGCAAGGGATAATGAAAATGATTCCCAAAACTCTTCACGATGTTGAAATAGGTGGAGGAAGAAATCAAGAACGAGCATCAAGTGTTGATGGTTAACAAGACCACCCGTTTTAAGAAAAAGGGCAAGGGAAAGAAAGGGAACTTCTAGAAGAACATCAAATAAGTTGCCGCTCCCGTGAAGAAGCACAAAGCTAGACCCAAGCCTGAAAATGAGTGCTTTTACTACAAAGGAAATGGTCATTGGAAGCAGAACTGCCCCCAAATACTTGGCAGATAAGAAGGATGGAAAAGTGAACAAAGGTATTTTTGATATACATGTTATTGTTGTGTACCTTACTAGTGCTCGTAGTATCCCCTGGGTATTTGATACTTGTTTGGTTGCTAAGATTAGTAACACGAAACAGGAGTTGCAGAATAAACGGAGACTAGTTAAGGGCGAGGTGACGATGTGTGTTTGAAGTGTTTCCAAGAGTGATATTGTCATTATCGCAAACTCTCTCTACCTTGGGGATTAGTGTTGAGCATAAAAAAATGTTATTTGGTGTTTGCATTGAGCATGAACATGATTAGATCATGTTTATTGGAATACAGTTATTCATTTAAGTCAGAGAATATTTGTTATTCTATTTACATTAATAAAACCGTCTATGGTCTGGTGTCTACTACTCAACTTGTTCTTGTAGACTCGTGTTGGGCCTCCAAGTGCAGAGATTTGTAGGACAATAGCAAATTTCCTTTTAGTGGATGACCTAAGGTTCAATCCGTGGGAGGTGTAGGATGAATATGGTCTCTCTCAAACAACCCTGCAGCCAAATAATAAAAAGTCTCTTGTGTCCCCAACACACCAAATACAATGGTAAACTGTATAGGTGCACTAGTTCGGCGAAGCGATGGTGATACAAGTGTAATATGGATAGTAGATATTGATTTTTTTGTAATGATAACAATAAAAAACAGAAAGGTAGCAAGTGATAAAATGGAGCACAAATGGTATTGCAATGCTTGAAAATGAGGCCTAGGGTCCGTACTTTCGCTAGTGCAATCTCTCAACAATGCTAATATAATTGGTTCACATAACCATCCCTCAACGTGCGATGAAGAAACACTCCAAAGTTCATATCTAGCGGAGAACATCTTTAGAAATTGTTTGTGGGGTACGAAACCACCTCAAAGTTATTCTTTCTGATCGATCTATCAAGAGTTCGTACTAACATAACATCAAGTTATCCTTTCTGACCGATCTATCAAGAGTTCATACTAAAATAACACCATATGATACACATCAACCAACTCTAATGTCACCGAGAGTATCCGTGAGTTAATTATACGATATGCATCAAACAATTTAAGATTCATAATACTCAATCCAACACAAAGAACCTCAAAGAGTGCCCCAAGATTTCTACCGAAGAAACAAAGACAAGAACGTGCATCAACACCTACGCATAGATTGCCCCAATGTCACTTCGGGAATCCGCAAGTTGAGTGCCAAAACACATATCAAGTGAATTAGTATGATACCCCATTGTCACCATGGAAATTTGTAGCAAGACATGCATCAAGTGTTATCAAATCCATAAAAGTATTCAATCCGAAGAAATCTCAAAGGGAAAACTCAATTCATCACAACAAGATAGAGAGGGGAAACACCATATGATCCGACTATATTAACAAAGCCCGCGATACATCAAGATTGTGAATCTCAAGAACATGAGAGAGAGAGAGAGAGAGAGAGAGAGATTAAACACATAGCTACTGGTACAAACCCTCAGCCCCGTGGGTGGACTACTCCCTCCTCATCATGGTGGCTGCCGGGATGATGAAGATGGCCACCGGTGATGATTTCCCCCTCCGGCGGAGTGCCGGAAAAGGGCTCTAGATTGGATATCCTGGTTTTAGAACTGGCGGCGGCTAGAACAAAATTTTGTTGACTTCCTTAGGGTCTTTAGAATATTTGGGCATATATAGAGCGAAGAGGCGGTGCGGGAGGCCACCGAGCTGGACACAACCCACCTGGGTGCGCCTGCACCCCCAGGCGCACTCTGGTGGGTTGTGCCCCCCCTCGTGGCACCCCCAGGTGCTTCTTTCGCCCACTAGGTGTCTTCTAGTCACGAAAAGATTACCAAAAAGTTTTGTTGCATTTGGACTCTGTTTGATATTGATTTTCTCCGATGTAGAAAACAAGCAAAAAATAGCAACTAGCACTGGGCACTATGTCAATAGGTTAGTCCAAAAAACGATATAAAGTTTCTATAAAATGATTCTAAAACATCCAAGAATGGTAATATAACAACATGGAACAATCAGAAAATATAGATACGTTAGAGACGTATCAGCATCCCCAAGCTTAATTCTTGCTCGTCCTCGAGTAGGTAAATGATAAAAACAGAATTTTTGATGTGGAATGCTGCCTGTCATGTTCATCACATATTATTTTCTTTATAGCATGGACATTTGTACTTTTATATGGTTCAAAATAGTAGTTTAGTTTTGACATGAAGACTTTAATACTCAAGCATACCAACAAGCAACCACGCCTTTCAAAATATCAATACTAAAGCAAGTTATCCCTAGCCCATCATGCTCAGTCATTGATCCATTCATGAAACACACTCGCATATTAGCTACAACCAATGCTCAAGTACGATCATAGTGCCCCTTAGTTGGTGCTTTATAAGAGAATATGGAGACTCAAATAAAAATAAATTTGCATAAAGTAAATAGAAAGGACCTTCGTAGAGGGAATTAGGGATTTGTAGAGGTACGATAGCTCAAAGCTTAAATTGAGAGATAAAAATAATTTTGGGAGGCATATTTTTCCCATCAACATAGACGACTTAGAGTTTCCAACACGTTCCATGCTAGATATATCACAGGCGGTTCCCAAACAAAAATTAAAGTTTATTCCTTTTTCCAGCATTCTTTCACAATCCATGGCTAATCGTATCCATGGGTGCCCTCCATACCAACACTTTCCAAGGAATTTATTATTTGACATCATAAATAAACAAAGGTTTATTTGATATAAATGTTATTTATGTGTACCTTACTAGTGTTTGCAGTAGCCCTTGGGTATTTGATACCAGTTTAGTTGCTAAGATTAGTAACTCGAAACATGAGTTGCAGAATAAACGGAGACTAGTTAAGGGCGAGGTGACGATGTGTGTTAGAAGTGTTTCCAAGATTGATATGATCACCATCGCACACTCCCTCTACCTTCAGGATAAGTGTTGATCCTAAATAAATGTTATTTGGTGTTTGCGTTGAGCATGAACATGATTAGATCATGTTTATTGCAATACGGTTAATCATTTAAGTTAGAGAATAATTGTTATTCTGTTTACATGAATAAAACCTTCTGTGGTCTTACACCCGATGTGAATGGTTTATTGAATCTCAATCGTAGTGTTCGTAATATTGATGCCAAGAGATGCAAAGTTGATAATGATAGTGCAACATACTTGTGGAATTTCGGTTTAGGTCATATTGGTGTAAAGAGCATGAAGAAACTCCATGCGAATGGATTTTTTGAATCACTTGATTATGAATCATTTAATACATGCAACCATGCCTCATCGGTAAGATGACTAAAACTCCATTCTCTGGAATAATGGAGCGAGCTAATGACTTATTGGAAATAATACATACCGATGTATGCGGTCCGATGAGTGTTGAAGCACGCGGCGAGTATCATTATTTTCTAACCTTCATAGATGATTTAAGTAGGTATGGATATATCTACTTGATGAAACTCAATTTTGAAACATTTGAAAAGTTCAAAGAATTTCAGAGTGAAGTGGAGAATCATTGTAACAAGAAAATAAAATTTCTATGATCTGATCGTGGAGGTGAATATTTGAGTTACGAGTTTGGCCTTCATTTAAAACAATGTGGAATAGTTTCACAACTCACGCCACCTAGAACACCACAGCGTAATGGTGTGTCCGAACGTCGTAACCATACTTTATTTGATATGGTGCGACCTATGATGTCTCTTACTGATTTTCCACTATTGTTTTGGGGTTATGCGTTAGAGACAACTGCATTAACGTTAAATAGAGCACCATCTAAATCCGTTGAGACGACACCGTATGAGCTGCCATTTGGCAATACACCTAAGATGTCCTTTCTTAAAGTTTGGGGATGTGACACTTATGTTAAAAGGCTTCAGCCTGATAAGCTCGAATCCAAAGAGGAGAATTGCGTCTTCATAGGATACCCTAAAGAAACTATTGGGTATACCTTCTACCACGGATCCGAAGGCAAGATCTTTGTTGCTAAGAATGGGTCCTTTCTAGAGAAGGAGTTTCTGTCAAAAGAAGTGAGTGGGAGGAAAGTAGAACTTGATGAGATAGTTGTACCTTCTCTCAAATTGGAAAGTATCACATCATAGAAAACCGTTCCCATGATGCCTACACCAACTAGAGAAGAAGCTAACGATGATGATCATGAAACTTCGGATCAAGTTACTATTGAACCTCGAAGGTCGCTCAGAACACGTACCGCACCAGAGTGCTACCGTAATCCTGTCCTGGAAATCATGTTGTTAGACAACGGCGAACCTTTGAAGTATGAAAAAACTACGATGAGACCAGATTTCGATAAATGGCTTGAGGCCATGAAATCTAAGATAGGATCCATGTATGAGAACAAAGTGTGGACTTTGGTGGATTTTCTCGATGATCGGCAATCTATTGAGAATAAATGGATCTTCAAGAGGAAGACGACCGATGATGGTAATATCACTGTCTACATGGCTTGACTTGTTGCGAAAGGTTTTTGAGAAGTTCATGGGGTTGACTATGATGAGACTTTCTCACCCGTAGCGATGCTTAAGTCTGTCCGAATCATGTTAGAAATTGCCGCATTTTATGATTATCAAATCTGGCAAATGGACGTCAAAACGGTATTCCTTAACGGGTTTCTTAAAGAAGAGTTGTATATGAGGAAACTAGAAGGTTTTGTCGATCCTAAGGGTGCTAACAAAGTGTGCAAGCTCTAGCGATCCATCTATGGACTGGTGCAAGCATCTTGGAGTTGTAATATACGCTTTCATGAGGTGATCAAAGCATATGGTTTTATACAGACTTATGGTGAAGCTTGTATTTACAAGAAAGTGAGTGGGAGCTCTATAGCATTTCTGATATTATATGTTGATTGGAAATGATATAAAATTTCTGGATAGCATAAAAGGATACTTTAATAAGAATTTTTCAATGAAAGACCTCGCTCAAGCTGCTTACATATTGGGCATCAATATCTATAGGGATAGATCAAGCCTCTTAATAAGACTTTCACAAAGCACATACCTTGATAAGATTTTCAAAAATTTCAAAATGGATCAGTCCAAGAAGGGGTTCTTGCCTGTTTTGCAAGGTGTGAAATTGAGTAAGACTCAAAGCCCGACCATGGTAGAAGATAGAGAGAGAATGAAAGTCATTCCCTATGCCTTAGCCATAGGCTCTATACGATATGCCTTACTGTGTACCACACCTGATGTGTGCTTTTCCATGTGTCTGGCAAAGGGGGTACAAAAGTGATCCAGGAGTGAATCACTGGACAACGGTCAAAATTATCCTTAGTAACTAGAGAATTAAGGAAATGTTTCTGGGTTCAGGAGGTAATAAAGAGTTCGTCGTAATGGGTTACATCGATGCTAGCTTTGACACCGATCCAGATAACTCTGAGTAGCAAACCGGAGACGTATAATGGAGCAGTCACTTGGAATAGCTTCAAGTAAATCGTGATAGCAACATCTACAATATGACATAAGGTTTTGCAAAATACACATGGATCTGAATGTTGCACACCGATTTGACTAAAACCTCTCTCACAAGCAAAACATGATCACACCGTAGAAACTCTTTGGGTGTTAATCACATGGTGATGTGAACTAGAATATTGACTCTAGTGAACTCTTTGGGTGTTAATCACATGGCGATGTGAACTAGATTATTGACTCTAGTAAACTCTTTGGGTGTTAATCACATGACGATGTGAACTAGATTATTGACTCTAGTGCAAGTGGGAGACTAATGGAAATATGCCCTACAGCCAATAATAAAATGGTTATTATTATATTTCCTTAATCATGATAAAGGTTTATTATTCATGCTATAGTTGTATTGACCGGAAAATTAAATACATGTGTGGATACATAAACAAATACCGTGTCCCTAGTGAGCCTTGATACATCTCCAACGTATCTATAATTTTTGATTGTTCCATGCTATTATATTATCTGTTTTGGATGTTTTATATGCATTAATATGCTATTTTATATGAGTTTTTGGACTAACCTATTAACCCAGAGCCCAGTGCCAGTTTCTGTTTTTCCTTGTTTTTGAGTTTCGCAGAAAAGAAATATCAAACGGAGTCCAAACGGAATGAAACTTTACGAGGATTTTTCTTGGACTAGAAGACATCCAGAGGACTTGGAATACACGCCAGGAGATCTACGAGGTGGCCACAAGAGTGGAGGGCATGCCCTGGGGGGTAGGGCGCGCCCCCTACCTTGTGGGTCCCTCATGCCTCCCCTGACCTACTTCTACCGCCTATATATTTCCAAACATTCCAGTAACATTAGAACATCCATTGAAACCACTTTTCTGCCGCCGTAACCTTCTGTTCTCGCGAGATCCCATCTGGAGGCCTTTTCCGCTACTCTGTCGGAGGGGGATTCAACCAGGGAAGGCACTACATCAACCCAATTGCCCTTCCGATGAAGTGTGAGTAGTTTACCATAGACCTACGGGTCCATAGCTAGTAGCTAGATGGCTTCTTCTCTCTCTTTGATCCTCAATACCATGTTCTCCTCGATGTTCTTGGATATCTATCCGATGTAATCTTCTTTGGCGGTGTGTTTGTCAAGATTCGACGAATTGCGGGTTTATGATCAGATTATCTATGAATATTATTTGGGTCTCTTTTGAATTCTTACATGCATGATTTAATATCTTAGTAATTCTCTTCGAACTATTGGTTTGGTTTGGCCAACTAGATTGGTTTTTCTTGCAATGGGAGAAGTGCTTTGCTTTGGGTTCAATCTTGCAGTGCTCAATCCCAGTGACAGTAGGGGACATGACACGTATTGTATTGTTGCCATCGAGGATAACAAGATGGGGTTTTCATCATATTGCTTGAGTTAATTCCACTACATCATGTCATCTTGCTTAATGTGTTACTCTGTTCTTATGAACTTAATACTCTAGATGCACGCAGGAGTCGGTCGATGTGTGGAGTAATAGTTGTAGATGCAGACAGGAGTCGGTCTACTTGATACAGACATGATGACTATATTCATGATCATTGCCTTAGATAACATCATAATTATTCGCTCTTCTATCAATTGCTTGACAGTAATTAGTTCACCCACCGTAATATTTGCTATCATGAGGGAAGCGTCTAGTGAAAACTATGGCCCCCGGGTCTATTTTACATCTTATAAGTTTCAGATTTACTATTTTGCAATATTTTACTTTTCAATCTATAAACCAAAAAACCCAAAAATATTTACTTTACTAGTTCATCTATCTCTATCGGATCTCACTTTTGCAAATAACAGTGAAGGGATTGACAACCCCTTTATAGCGTTGGGTGCAAGTTGTTTGATTGTTTGCGCAGGTATTTGGTGATTTGTGCGTAATCTCCTACTGAATTGATACATTGGTTCTCAAACTGAGGGAAATGCTTACTCTACTTTGCTGCATCAGACTTTCCTCTTCAAGGGAAAAACCAACGCAAGCTCAAGAGGTAGCAGGAAGAATTTCTGGCGCCGTTGTCAGGGAGATCTACGCCATGTCAAGACCTACCAAGTACCCTTGATTAAACTCTCATCTCTCGCATTTACATTATTTTCCATTCACCTCTCGTTTTCCTCTCCCCCACTTCAAAAACATTTTCAGATAAATATTTTCCTTTTTATTTGCCTTCTTTCTGTTTGTCCTTATGTCTTACTTGGTTTGTTTGCTTGTTCGCTTGGAATAATTGTGTGTTCATAGAAAATAAGAAAAAAAGTTTATGGATCCTCATCCACTTGCTAATCTTTTTAAAAGATCCAACTATGATGGACCAATTGCTAGTGAGTTGAGTGTACTAAATTATCTTTATGAGATTTTGCTTGAAATTCGTGAATCTGAAATTTGTGAAGTGTTGAAAGAAGAAATTTATGATGTGATTCACGATAGCTCCTTGATTAAAAATAGTATTGCAATGATGTTATTATAAATTCTATTAATGTCAATTGTGTTAATGATATGCAAAACCCTAAGCTTGGGGATGCTTATTTTGTTATCCCCACTACTTGTCGCAATGATCATGATTAGGGTGATGCTTCTTACGATCTTGACAATTTATTTAAACCCCATGATGAATATGAGATTGATAATAATGATTGCCATAATATTGAAAGTGGGTTTGAAAGAATGTCAACTTTGATCCCACTACTTTGTATATTGAGCAAACTTATGGTTTTTTGATAAAAGTGAGCTTGGAGAAGTAATGACTTTGTTCTATGTTAATACCACTATTTTTGAAAGAGTGTCAACTTTGCATGCATGTGGATCATGCAGAGAGTATTTTATGTGATAGCTATATTGTTGAATTTAATTATAATCCCACATGTAATTTTTACATGAGAGGAAAATATGGTTGTAGGAATTTTCATGTCACTAAATTACCTCTTGTTATGTCGTGATTGCTATTGGTTCTTTCCTCTTCCTTGCATATGCTAGATCTTGCTTGTCTTGCTATTTTTTTCCTATAAAATGCCTATGCATAGGAAGTATGTTAGACTTAGATGTGATTTTCACATGCTATATGATGCTCCTTTTGTGCTTCAAGTCTTGTCTTTCATGTGAGCATCATTAAAATTATCAACGCCTAGCTAAAAGGCTTTAAAGAAAAGTGCTTGTTGGGAGACAACCCAATATTTTTATTTTCTGTTTTTGTGAGATTACACATTATTACTTCCATAGTAATTGTTTTTTGGTGTCTTAATTAGTGTTTGAGCCAAGTAAAACCTTTGGGATGGCTTACGGTGATCGTTGACTTGATTTTGCTGAAAAACAGAAACTTTTGTGCCTAGTGCAGAAAATTCAATAATTCACTGGAACGTCGAAACCTTCTAAAAGTTTTACACAAAATTGTCATACAAATTTCCCACGTCGCCCTACTTTTTCAGAATTTTTAGAGTTACAGAAGTATGCGAAGTATTCAGATTTCTACAGACTGTTTTGTTTTTGATAGATTCTGTTTTCTATGTGTTGTTTGCTTATTTTGATGCATCTATGGCTAGTATCGAGGGGGGGGGGGTATGAACCATGGAAAAGTTGGAATAGAATAGATATAACACCAATATAAAATTATAATAAGATCACAATAGTACCTTGAGTGGTTACTTGCTTTGTTTTACTAACGAAGCTCACGAGATTCCTGTTGAGTTTTGTGTTGTGAAGTTTTCAAGTTTTCGGTAAGGATTTGATGGACTATGGAATAAGCAGTGGAAAAAGCCTAAGCTTGGGGATTCCCAAGGCACCCCAAGGTAAAATTCAAGGACGGCCAAGAGCCTAAGCTTGGGGATGCCCCGGGAAGGCATCCCCTCTTTCGTCTTCATCCGTCGGTAACTTTACTTGTGGCTATATTTTTATTTACTGCATGATATATGTTTTGCTTGGAGCGTCTTGTATGATATGAGTCTTTGCTTTTTAGTTGGTCACAATAATCCTTGTTATACACACCTTTTGAGAGGGACACTCTTCAATCATGATTTATTAGAATACTATATGTGCTTCAATTATATCTTTTGAGCTAGGCAATTTTGCTCTAGTGCTTCACTTATATCTTTTTAGAGCATGACGGTGGTTTTATTTTATATAAATTTTTGAAGTCTCTTGCTTCACTTATATTATTTTGAGTGTCTCTAAAACATCATGGTAATTATCTTGGGTCATGAATTTAGTCCTAATATGATAGACATCCAAAGTAGGTATAATAAAAAACTTCCATATGATAAATGTGATCGTTTTGAGATATGAGGATGGTAATATTAGAATCATTCTAGTAGTAAATTGTAGAGTAGAGAAAATAATTGTGTTAAGGTTCATGATACCCAAAGCATGCACGTATGGTCGACAAAAAGTGCAACCAAAACGAAATTCTTGTGTCTTGATTGTTCACCTTTGTGTGAAGGTCGGGGGCGCGAGATGGTTAATTCCTACCAATCTATCCCCTACGGGAATGTGTAGTAGTACTTTGCTTCGAGGGCTAATAAATCTTTTGCAATAAGTATGTGAGTTCTTTATGACTAATGTTGAGTGCATGGCATTTCCGTAACCTTTCCGAGATATATTGCCATGTAACTCCGCCGTTCCGTTTATTATGACACGCATCTTCATTGTCATATTGTTTTTCATGATCATGTAGTTGACATAGTATTTGT
Source organism: Secale cereale (assembly GCA_902687465.1). Lineage (NCBI taxonomy): Eukaryota > Viridiplantae > Streptophyta > Magnoliopsida > Poales > Poaceae > Secale > Secale cereale. Next base: position 746,323,038 of record LR738715.1, on the reverse strand, counting down.
GGCAAGACCACCATTCATATTTTTATACATGTCACTCTTTGTCATTGCACATCCTGGTACACTGCCGGAGGCATTCATATAGTCATGTCTTTGTTCTAGCATGAGAGAGGAAAATATGGTTGTAGGAATTTTCATGTTACTAAATTACCTCTCGTTATGTTGAGATTGCTATTGTCTCTTTCATCTTCCTTGCATATGCTAGATCTTGCTTGTCTTGCTTTTTTTCCCTATAAAATGCCTATGCATAGGAAGTATGTTAAACTTAGATGTGATTTTCACATGCTAGATGATGCTCTTTTTGTGCTTCAAGTCTTGTCTATCTTGTGAGCATCATTAAAATTATCAACACCTAGCTAAAAGGCTTTAAAGAAAAGTGCTTGTTGGGAGACAACCCAATATTTTTATTTTCTGTTTTTGTGAGATTACACATTATTACTTCTGTAGTAATTGTTTTTAGTGTTTTAATTAGTGTTTGAGCCAAGTAAGACTTTTGGGATGGCTTACGGTGATCGTTGCCTTGATTTTGCTGAAAACAAACACTTTTGCGCCCAGTGCAGAAAATTCAATAATTCACTGGAACGTCGAAACCTTCTGAAAGTTTTACACAAAAATTTCATACAAATTCCCCATGTCGTCCTACTTTTTCAGAATTTTTAGAGTTATAGAAGTATGTGAAGTTTTCATATTTCTATAGATTGTTCTGTTTTGGACAGATTCTGTTTTCTATGTGTTGATTGCTTATTTTGATGCATCTATGGCTAGTATCGGTGGGTGGGGGGTATGAACCATGGAAAAGTTGGAATACAGTAGATATAACACCAATATAAAATTAGAATAAGATCACAATAGTACCTTGAGTGGTTACTTGCTTTGTTTTACTAACGGAGCTCACAAGATTCCAGTTGACTTTTGTGTTGTCAAGTTTTCAAGTTTTGGGTAAGGATTTGATGGACTATGTAATAAGGAGTGGAAAAAGCCTAAGCTCGGGGATGGCCAAGGCACCCCAAGGTAAAATTCCCGGGGCATCCGCTCTTTCGTCTTCATCCATTGGTAACTTTACTTGAGGCTATATTTTTATTCACTACATGATATGTGTTTTGCTTGGAGCGTCTTGTATGATATGAGTCTTTGCTTTTTAGTTTGTCACAATCATCCTTGCTGTACACACCTTTTGAGAGGGTCACGCTTCAATCATGATTTATTAGAATACTCTATGTGCTTCACTTATATCTTTTGAGCTAGGCAATTTTGCTCTAGTGCTTCACTTATATCTTTTTAGAGCACGATGATGGTTTTATTTGATAGAAATTTTTGAAGTCTCTTGCTTCACTTATATCTTTTTAGAGCACGACGATGGTTTTATTTGATAGAAATTTTTGAAGTCTCTTGTTTCACTTATATTATTTTGAGTGTCTCTAAAATATCATGGTAATTATCTTCGGTCATGAATTTAGTCCTAATATGATAGACATCCAAAGTAGTTATAATAAAAACTTCCATATGATAAATGTGATCGTTTTGAGATATGAGGATGGTAATATTAGAATCATGGTAGTAGTAAATTGTAGAGTAGAGAAAATAATTGTGTTAAGGTTCATGATTCCCAAAGCATGCACGTATGGTCTACAAAAAGTGCAACCAAAACGAAATGCTTGTATCTTTATTGTTCACCTTTGTGTGAAGGTTGGGGGCGCGCGATGGTAAACTCCTACCAATCTATCCCCTAGGGGAATGCGTAGTAGTACTTTGCTTCGAGGGGTAAATCTTTTGCAATAAGTATGTGAGTTCTTTATGACTAATGTTGAGTCTATGGATTATACACACTCTCACCCTTCCACCTTGCTAGCCACTGTAGTGTCGCGCAATTTTTGCCGGTGCATAAAACCCTCCTTATACCTTCCTCAAAAAAGCCACCATACCTACCTATTATGGAATTTCCATAACCTTTCCGAGATATATTGCCATGTAACTCCGTCATTCCGTTTATTATGACACGCATCTTCATTGTAACATCCCAAAATTCTAAATTTTGGAATGTTATAATAAATAGATAGTTTTGATTGCTTGTTTGATGTGCTGTGCGAATTTGAGTGAAACTTGAAACTTTTGAAAGTTAAATGAGAGGGAATAAAATGACTTTTCCAAAACTTTCACTTTGCATTTTGATCTCCAGGAATTAAAATTCTTTTCAACACAAAACCCTGGAGTGAAGATAATATGACTTCTTCCATTTATTAATGAAAAAGGGTTTTGAAAGGATTTTGAAATTCATTCTCGAAACATTTCAAAATCAGAAACTTTATGCAACTCAATGATTTTCCCGAGAGAAGATAAAATGACTTCTTCAAATTATAGGAAATATGAGTTGGAAGTTTTTTTGAAATTTTCTGCCACTCATTTTCAAATTTGAGTTATTTGGGTTTTTTTCAAATTATTTTTCTACAAAAATAAATTATATGGAAAATAGGGTAGCATGATTCCGTATAGTGGAAAATTGCAGAGAAATAAATTTGAAATCATTTTGGTATTTTTAAATTGATTTTTACTGGATTTTATTGCTTCAGTAGCACTGTTTGATTTGTTAAAAATTGTGAGGATTTTATTTGACTGTTGAAAAATGTTCATGTTGTAGGGTTTGTTTTTCTGAAAATTTTGATATATAATATGCCTATATTATATATTGAAATTATTTCTTTCTCTTTTATTTTCTTTGTCTAAAAAAACTTCTCCCGACTAGGCCGGCCCAGCCAACCGGGCCAGCCAAGCCCACCCGCGCCGCCGCCTCCTTCCTCGCGTGCGGGCGCTGGACACCGCCGCCGCCTCCCTCTCCGCCTTTATAAAGCCGGAGCCCGGGTCCCGCTGCCCCTTCGCCACGCCCGCACTTCGCGCGCCGCCGCCGCTGCAGATCGCCGCCGCTGTGCTTGCCGCTGTGCTTGCCGCCGCTGCTCCCGCCAGAGCCGCCCGCTCCACCGCGCTGCGCCACCGCCAGCGCCTCGCCCTCACCCCGCGATGTGCCGCTCCGCCTGCCGCTCGCCGAGCCCCACCGCCCTCCGCCGGAGTTCACCGCCGGCCGAAGCTCCGAAGCTCCGACCCGATCCGGCCCAGTCCGCACCCAATCCGCCCCGGTATAAAACCACCCTGGTTTTCTGTTAGTGCGGTTTTTCTTTTTAGATAAGTTTTCTTTTAGTTATATCTATTTAGTGAATGTTCTCTGTTTAGAACTAGATAGCGAGCGTTCGCTCGGTAGCCTTTTTCTTTTTCTTTTAGTTTCGGCCAGGGATCTATCTGTGAATTTTATTTTATAGTTTAGTCCCTATACTTCAAACAGCCACAACTTTTTACCCGTTGGTCCAAATGCAACGAAACCAACGCCCGCGTATTCATTGCAATCCCCTCTTTCCAGTAAAACAACTTAAACATGTTTTTGAAAGTTTTAAATTTTGAATTCAACTAGATTTGTTTCAAACTTCTTTTTGTCATAACTTGAGTTTTATAACTCCGATTTAGTTCATTCTTTTTGCAAATCGAATCTCTTGACCTAAACTTTTTGATAAGGCCAAATTCACATAATTTTGGTATTGTTAGAAATTGTTTTATGTTTCAAGAGTCATTCATTTGGTTTCAAAGTTTTTCGAAGTGTTTTATTCGCTCTGTCCGATCTTTTGAGTGATTGCTTATGTGTTGTTACCATTGTTTGCTTACGATAGATTGATCAGAGTGTGACGAGTAGATCTATCCCAAGTTTTGAGTGCGAATCATCTACATCGTCAGTGCAAGGCAAGTTCACACTTTGATCATACTTTCCAATACCCAGCTTTCATTGCATTAGTTATATCCTCAAACACTTGCATGAGTAGGATCTCTTAACTTGTGGGCCTGGGAAGTAAATTGAGGTAGAACCTATTACCTGCATTATTTTCAAACCCCTGGGAGTTACACCTACGTTATGCTTAGGTTGCCATGCTATGCTCGTAGACGTGGTTTGGGTTTGAGAGTACCCATGACAGATGTGAGATTGTTAATTAATGGTTCAACTTAAGGTGGCTACTTTAATACACATCTGGGTGGATTGGTTGTGCCACCCTGGAGCACCCAGTGGTTTGCCGGGCACCTGGAGAAACCAGTGTTGTCCTAGGGGATCCCGAAGGAACCATGTGATCACCCTATTGGAATGCCACCCAGGCTCAAAGGGATCATATAATATTTTCATGCCTAGAAACTTCAATGTGCAGCCAAAAGCCATTATGGGCTCTGGCCTAGTATGAGTAAGTTGTGTGAGCTCTTTCAGTGGTGGACTAGCAAATGTAGGGGAAATTAGGTGTACGTGTCCACCCGGGGTAAAGAGTAAATGCTTCTGAAAGACTGTGTCTCGGTCATCCGTTTCTCAAACACCATGCAGTGCGAGAAATCCAACGGAGGAGATCGAGTCTTATGGGGAAAAGTGCGGAAACCTCTGCAGAGTGTACAAACTATTCATGAGTAGCCGTGTCCCCGGTTATGGACATCTTTGAGTATCTAGAAGTGGACTATTTCTTGATCTCAACACTCTAAAATTAATTTGTTGGGTTGATGACTACTTTAATTGGGATTGAGTTGGAGGTACCTTCTCAATGATGTGTCAACCACCATGATAGTTAAAATAAAATTTATTCCTTTGTGGTAGGGAAAAATCAGCTTTATGCAAAAACAACCTTACAGCCTCCACCAGCGAAATATGCATGTAGTTGTAGGCATTGTTCATCATTACTACTGCAGTGTGAATTTGCCAGTACATTCAATGTACTGACCTACATGGCTGCAACGTCTCATGTTGCAGGAATTTATTCGACGAGTAAGTGTTAGGTTAGGGTTGCGCTGTCCACACTCAACTTTGCTTTGGTGTTGATGGAACTCCACAATCTTTGTTGCTTACGCTATGATTGATTGATGTAATAGTATTTACGTTACTTTATACATGTGATTTACATCTGTTATAAATCCTCGAGTATTGTGTGTGTCAGCATACCAATCCAGGGATGACACTTAAGCACAGAGACTTGATCCATTCGGGTCGGCTCGCTACATTCATTGTCATATTGCTTTTCATGATCATGTAGTTGACATAGTATTTGTGGCAAGGCCACCATTCATATTTTTATACATGTCACTCTTGGTCATTGCACATCTAGGTACACCGCCGGAGGCATTCATATAGAGTCATGTCTTTGTTCTAGCATCGAGTTGTAATATCGAGTTGTAAGTAAATACAAGTGTGATGGTCATCATTATTAGAACATTGTCCATGTGAGGTAATGAAAAATAAAAGTGACCAATGAAGCCCAAATAAACAAAAGAGGCCAAAGAAGCCCACCAAAAAAATAGAGGCCAAAGAGCCCAAAATAAAAAAATGAGAGAAAAAGAGACAAGGGACAATGTTACTATCTTTTTTCCACACTTGTGCTTCAGAGTAGCACCATGTTCTTCATGATATAGACTCTCCTATGTTGTCACTTTCATATACTAGTTGGAATTTTTGTTATAGAAATTGACTTGTGTATTCCAACAATGGGCTTCCTCAAATGCCCTAGGTCTTCATGAGCAAGCAATATGATGCACACCCACTAGTTTTCTTTTTGAGCTTTCATACACTTATAGCTCTAGTGCATCCGTTACAAGGCAATCTATGACGCCCCCGAATTGACCGTACACTAATCATGCACGCACATGTGTGCGACCAAGATCAGGGACTCACTGGAAGATATCACAACACAACTCTAGACACAAATTAAAATAATACAAGCTTTATATTACAAGCCAGGGGCCTCGAGGGCTTGAATACAAAAGCTCGACTACACAAGAGTCAGCGGAAGCAACAATATCTGAGTACAGACATAAGTTAAACAAGTTTGCCTTAAAAAGGCTAGCACAAAAGTAACAACGATCGAAAAGGCAAGGCCTCTTGCCTGGGACATCCTAACTACTCCTCGAAGCCGAACTCCATATAGAAACATCATCGGGATCCTCTGGCTCCTGGACTCCACCGATCTGGTTGCATCAACCAGAAAGAAGAAAGAAGGGGGGAAAGGGGGAACAAAGCAACCGTGAATACTCATCCAAAGTACTCGCAAGCAAGGATCTACACTACACATGCAATGATATATGTGTAAAGGGGTAATATCTGTGGACTGAACTGCAGAAAGCCAGAATAAGAGGGGGATAGCTAATCCAATCGAAGACTACGCTTCCGGCAACCTCCATCTTGCAGCAATAGACGAGAGTAGCTGGAAGTAACAAGTATCCTCGCTTCTGGCAGCCTCTGTCTTGCAGCAGTAGAAGGGAGTAGATGGTAAGTTCACCAAGTAACATCGTATAGCATAATCCTACCCGGCGATTCCCCCGCACATCACCCTGTGAGAGAACAACCATCGAGTTATATCTGGAACTTGTCTGGGTGTGTTTTATTAAGTATCCAGTTCAAGTTGTCATGAGGTCAGAGTACAACTCCGGGTCGTCCTTTTACCGAGGGACACGGCTATTCGAATAGATTAACTTCCCTGTAGGGGTGCACCACATAACCCAGCACGCTTGATCCCATTTGGCCGGACACACTTTCCAGGGTCATGCCTGGCCTCGGAATATCAACACGTCGCAGCCCTATCTAAGCACAACAGAGAGGTCAGGACGCCGGTCTAAGTCCTAAGCACGCAGGGGTCCGGGCCCATCGCCCAACGCACACCTGCATGTTGCGTACGCGACCGGTGAGCAGACCTAGCAACCTCCAATACTAAGGAAGTTACATTACGCGGTCCAACCGGCGCGCGCCGCTCAGTCGCTGACGTCAAGAAGGCTTCGACTGATACCATGACGTCGAGTGCCCATAACTATTCCCACGTAGCTGGTTAGTGTGTATAGGCCAACAGCCAGACTCAGATCAAATATCCAAACTCGTTAAGCGTGTTATTATGAAATCACCGCGGACAACGACCAGGGCCAGGCCACCTCTCCACTGGGTCTCAACCTGCCCTGTCGCTCCGCCACAAAGATCCACTCGGGGGGCCGTCATGAACTCAGGCCCATCACTACCTGGATGGAGCCACCTATCCTTTCAGCCCCCACATCGAATCACTTGCGGGTACTCAATGAGCCGACCCGACTTTAGTCACATCATGTGTCATGTAAAGTAAGTGTATAGTATATACCCGAGATCACCACCCTAAGTAATCACGGCCCGATAGTATAGCATGGCAGACGGACAAGGATGTGGGGCCACTGATGGAATACTAGCATCCTATACTAAGCATTTAGGATATCAGGTAAAGGTGTCAACAGTTGTAGCAACAATGACAGGCTATGCAACAGAGTAGGAGCTATTGAATCAGCAATAGTAGCAAACTAATGCAAGAGTAAGAGGGAGGAGAATAGGCGATATTTGGTGATCAAGGGGGGGGGGGCTTGCCTGGTTGCTCTGGCAAGAAGGAGGGATCGTCAACACCGTAGGAGATCGAGGCAGCAGCGACGTCCGTCTCGTAGTCTACCGGAGAGAAGAGGGGGAAGAAACAATGAATACTGAGCAAACAAGCATCACAAAATATAACATGGCAAAACGCGGTGCTACGTGTGACCTAACGTGGTAGGAGGTGTTACCGACGAAGGGGGCAAACATCCGGAAAAGTATTCCCGGTGTTTGACGTTTTCGGACAGATGAACCGGAGGTAAAAAGTTGTAGGTTCGCTATGCTAGGGACGTGTGGTTGACAAACGGACAGCGTATTCTGATTCGTATCGGAATTCTGAGCAACTTTCATATATAAATTATTTTCATCCGAGTTACGGTTTAAAAGATATGATTTTCTAAAGTTTTTATTAATTTCTGGAATTTAATTTTAATTAAATTAATTCGAAAAAGGATTTATGACATCAGCATCACATCATGCTGACGTCAGCATGGTTGACTGGTCAACCTGGCGAGTGGGTCCCACCTGTCATTGACTGTTTAGATAATTAACAGTTAATTAAGTTAATTACTTTTTAGGTTATTCTAAACAGAATTAATTAATTAATTAAATAAAACTTCTATTATTTATTATTATTTTTATTTATTTATTTATTTTTATATATATAACATTTTGGGTGGGCCCCCTGTGTCATAGGCAGGGGGGTACTGTGCGGGCGAACGGGTTACGGGCACCGCTGCCTAGCCCGACCCGATTGGGCATCTACCCAGATCGAAGGGGGAGGCGCCGGCCATGGCATGACGAGGTCAGTCGCCGGCCGGTGGTGACGAGCCCCCGGCGAGGCGGGCTTGCACGGCCAGAGGTGGGGAATGTGGCGACGCTGGGGGGGCAGGGAAGCGGCAGTGCTGAGAGTGGCCGAGCGCGTTGCGCAAGGGCAGCACGCGGAGGCCACAGGCGACAATGGGAGCCACGGCGGGCGCGGCGCACGGGCGTGGCGCAGGGCGAAGCGGGTTGCCGGCGGCCAGTGTGGTCGCGCAGTTCGGTAGGGCCGAGCAGCGGGAGGTAGGGGGTGATGCGGCTGTGCACGGTGAGCGCGCTCGCGGCTGCACGGGCGGTGACCGTGGGCAGCGAGACGGCGCGGAGCGAGGGCCGTGGGGGAAATCCATCAGGGGGGAGAGGAGAAGGAAAGAGGGCTCACGGGGCCCTGTAGGTGTGCTAACGTGGGCTCGGGGCAGCGCTGGAGCTTGGGGCGTGTCGAGGAAGCACTCGGGGAGGGCCGTCGGCGCCATGGTGGTGAGCAGCAGGTCGAGGCGCCGCGGAGGACGAGCAGCCCGGGCGCCGCGGTAGCACCAAGGTGGCAGCCTACGTCTGCGTCTTGGAGGCGAGGTGTCGAGGGCGAGGAGGAGGGCCAGGAGGCGTCAGCGGGATCCGGGCGGCCGTGATCGACGACGGGGTCGGGGCGCCATGCCCCGATCCAGATCGGGGATTGGGGCGCGAGGGGGAGGAGTGGGGATCGTGGGTTCGGGTGTTAGGGTTAGGCTACGGGGTGGGGGTGGTTAAGCAGAGGCGCGGCTGGGCTGGCCTGGCGGCTGGGTAGCCTTCTGGGCCGAGGCCCAGCTGGGGGGAGCTGGTCTTTTGTTCTTTTTTTTTTGTTTTCTTTTACCTTTTCTTATTTGCTTTTCTATTTTATTTTATTCTTCATTTTATTCTAGTTCTGTGAATTATATTATGAATACCCGAATTAGCTTTATTGAAACCACCACTGCCACATTAATCCTTAAACCAAAAAAATAGATTAATATTTTATAAAATTCAAAAGGCATTTAATTAATTGTTTTAACAATTGTTTTAATTATTTAGAGCCTTTAATTACTATATAAAGATGTGGAGCCTCCACCATAATTGCTTATGTTTTATTTGACACATTCAGAACATTTTAGTTTTAAAGTTTGAAAACTTTTATCGTTTAACTTTATTTCAAATTTGAATTTCAATCGGTTCTGATCCAACACGGGATTAGCGACAGTAATCGTGGTGACGTGGCATCATTATCAGAGCGTTACTGTAGCGTAAGTATCCGGGCGTCACAATTCTCCTCCACTACAAGAAATCTCGTCCCGAGATTTAAGCGGTGGAGTAGGGGGGGGGTGCTGGTAGCGAAAACCTAACGAGTCTTCTTGGTCTTGGCAGCCCCTTCGAAGAGGTTGATCCCTTTCGCTGAAGTCTTTATTTCTCTGCTTCAAGTCACCGTGATCAAGACGTCATCCTTTCTTCGGGATCTCCATCGTCCTATGAACGCGACCAGGGGAAAAACTCCGGAAGAACGCATCTCCACAAAGCTGGGCATCTGACGGCGAACTCAATGGGAAATACACGAGGTACCCCATGAGTTGTATTTCAGTGAATTTATTGAGTGCAATACATGATTGTACCAAAGTTTTAAATGGGTGGGCAATCATTCGAAGCCTAAACAGAGGCTGGAGTGGGGGCATTGAACAACGAGAGTAACATGGTATTTGATTCCAGTATGAATACTGGTATCAAATTTAGCTCGTCAATCACATATGAAGGCAGGTTTAAAGGATACATTAGAATCCAGGTTGTAAAGAAGAGTCAGGTTTCAATCCAGTGGACCTGTGGGTTATGGGCCCACCATGTGGGTTAAGAGTAGGAAGGGCGATGACATTTTGCACAGAAAGCAAGGCATGTCAGAGGATAGCCTGTCAGCTAAGTTGGCAACAAGGTCGGTACCAAGGACGGGGAACGAAGAGAACCATTTTCTTGCCCATTGTAACGAGGCGAACCAATAGGCAGAACCGGAATGTTATCAACAATAGAATCAAGGTCTTACTGACAGAGTTGTACAACGAGGTGTTTACATAACCAGAAAATTATTACTGCTTAGATTATATGTAGATCAAAGAAAGGTTAAACAAACAAATGGAAAGGAAAATTGTGATTACACACACAATTAATAGGAGTATATCCTTCCCATGGACAAGCAGAACATGGCATACACGGTAGGGGAGCAAGTACCCAACCATTCAGATAAAGAGGCAAGGATTAATCAAGATGTTAACCATACAACGGTGTTTGGATAACTGACCAAGAAACATTTAGCATTGGGTTTCAAATGCTCTTGTTGAAAATAGGAGTACCACAGACATGCTTCGAGATAGCATTGGCATGGTCTTGAAGCAAAGGTCGGACTTGGATACACAAAGGATTCACCAGGAACAACTTATAGAAAAAGTCTTACCATTTCCTCCTGGAAGAATGGCTATCCTTGCAAATGAAATTATAATGATGGGTCCTCCAGCCCGGGGTGCTAGGCATGACATCATATTACCGGGTCATCAAAGGACCAATATTATAACTCCTGGAAAGTTGTCCCAACCATCATATCTGACCGAGATTCAGATCCGATTGGTGTCATGATACCTTAGACTTAGGATGTTCGAGAAGAAAAGGTGCAACACAAATTGACGAAATGACATTGCAGGATTCTCGGGAAATGAACAATGGGAGCGGGTTCCAGAACAATAGTTCATCAATAAACCAAGGAGAGGATGAGGCGGTGGCTGATGGGCTCAGCGACAATTCATCAAGAATTTCCAAAAGGATGGATTTCCACAATAATGTGAACAAGAAGAAGACACTTGTCAATTCAAATGATATAAGGTTGTATGCTCAAGGAAAACATAGACCATTAATCATTAGTTGAAATGTGTGCCCAAAATATGATCTTAGGCGGCAAGATCAATGTTAGAGTGACGATTCAATAATCAATAGTCTAAGAATGAACTGTCGATCGTTAACTTCAAAGCAATAGGGTTGCTAGAAGTGCAGAACTCAAGCAGCATCGTTAGCATATTGGTATCCCGGTTAAAAACCACATGGGGACCAAGGAAGAATGGTGATGATGAGAAGTATCTTCATACCGAGAATTTCTAAGAGGTGGAGCAATCCCCACAACATTCTCGACATAAAGTACAGTAATACTTCAAGGCAAAACACAACACTACCTGGAGAGCAAGTTGTATTCATAATGTGGACAAGTTCGCGATGAAAGGAAGTCAAGGGTGTTGCCGATGATAATAAAAATCATCGAGGGCAAGGAGAGTATTTCTCATCATGAACAGAGTTGACATCTCAAAAGAAGTCAAAGTGTTGAAGGTGATCCGACACAATTGCCGGGAGGTTTCAAGAGGATGCAATCAAACAACAACGGCAACAAGCGAGGGAATGACGAAGTGGCAAGTTATAGGATCAATAAGTAAGATGCCAGCTCGGGACCAAAGATGCCTTTCAAGACAAGCAACATGATGTTGAAAGCTCGACGTAAGCCGTGCTCACACACTGAAGAATTCGTGCACCAGAGAAGGACGAGCTAGCACGGTCATATATAGAAAGACCAGGATGCAGCCGATAGTCTAGGAGGGACCAGATTGAGTTCAAAATTTCCCAGTAAAAATACTAGGGTTATTTGATTTGTAGTGCAGAAAAATTTCACTAGTCGGTGTCCTTGGTTGACAACAACCCAGAACCCGTAGAGTGATTATGACAAGGAAGGACATTACTTCAACAATGTTAGTAAGATGTGGTGCAATGGCAAGACATCTTCGAGATACCAGGGGGTAATACTCGAAGGTAGAACATGATAGAAGTAGAACCGGGTCATTGACCTATGATAGTAGACACTTCAACCTTGCCAAAAATAGACGAGGCACTGGGAAGAATTCCCATCACATATATCAGATCAGGACAGCATGGTTGGAACCATAACTATAAGGAATTAATTCAAGAATACTGAACGAATCATACAGCTGGATAATCATTTTGCAAGAAGCTTCCGAGACGGTCTACATCATTTTCATGGGCATGAACACAAAGTTCAAGGTCGACTCCCACTTCTTTAATGCATATCATTTCATTCACCTCTCGCTTTGATAAAACCGTAGTGTTGGAATTTTATTTGGTTGAACACCGGAAGAGTATGATTTGTGAAAACTTTCGGGTTCTCATGGATTAGGGGAAGGCATAGGTTCAACCCGTCGGGCATCTTAATAACATATACCACAAGTTTAAAAAGTAAATAGACAAGCTTAAAAGCATAGCATGGTTGGCCAAGCAGAGGATACAATTTACCAAAGGCATTATGTATTAGGGGAAGAACTCACAAGGTGATTGAATATGAAGGAATATGAAGGATACTGTCGGATAACAATCCAACAACGGATCGGGCAATCCACAACGGAGCTGATGTGAGTATCGGTACTCACTCAAAGGAAGAAGGAGTGCAGAGGCATCAGATTCAAGAATCACCGGATTAGTCTGATGCTTAAATAGAAAGAAATTATGGTTTCTAAAATGAAGGATCAGAAGCAGACGCTCTGATCAAGGATGGATAAGTTGAAAACACTTAGTCGGACAATCAATAAGGGTTTGAATTGCCGAGAACCAACCCATGTCCGGAATGACGTTTGAGCCGCAAAGATAATTTTAAAAGGATAACCCGATGTCTGTGTGCATACGCACACATTGAATCAATAGGCTCAAAATGGCTAAGATAAGGGATGATAACGAAGACTACGAGTCATATGGAATTAACCATAATGCAAGCAGGCAAGAATTTCAAGAGTAACTGGCTGCAGAGGATTTTCGAAAGATCGAAAAGTATTTAGAAGAATTTTGTGAGACACATGAACAATTGAGAAGAACGGGTCCTCGATAAATGTGAGGAAATAACCGTAAGGGTTTTCATGCGAAATAAAATTGCAAGACGGTGAACTCAAAGGATCCTCGGGACAACGGAGAATATTTCGAGGCATCTTGTAACGACAAGAGTGACAAGGAATGATCATGAGAATGACATGTGCATGCAGATATCCATAGGGATATATCGGTGGCAGTGGATTACAAAGGCGATGAACACAAGTTCTCGGGTTAACAACGGAGAGTACCTTCAGGGTCTTCTGGTGCAGCAGACAATCATCGATAATAAGGTGCTCTCCGGGTGAAAGTGATAACAAGATCCTAATGTTAGATTTAGTAAAATTCATTTATCCTGAATAGAAGAGAGATTAGAGTCCCAGAGTATAGACGAGGAGTAAAAGATCCTAATACCCCCCAATGGTGTTGTGGGCCCGTAAGCCACACAACAAGTTAGTAATTTTGTTTTTCAAAGACTAGACTCAACTTCGGCCAAGGAGTTGGAAAGGGGGATTCCTACAGGCAGTCGGCTCTGATACAAACTTGTGACGCCCCCGATTTGACCGTACACTAATCATGCACGCAAATGTGTACGACCAAGATCAGGGACTCACTGGAAGATATCACAACACAACTCTAGACACAAATTAAAATAATACAAGCTTTATATTACAAGCCAGGGGCCTCGAGGGCTCGAATACAAAAGCTCGACTACACAAGAGTCAGCGGAAGCAACAATATCTGAGTACAGACATAAGTTAAACAAGTTTTCCTTAAAAAGGCTAGCACAAAAGTAACAACGATCGAAAAGGCAAGGCCTCCTGCCTGGGACCTCCTAACTACTCCTCGAAGCCGAACTCCATGTAGAAACATCATCAGGATCCTCTGGCTCCTGGACTCCACCGATCTGGTTGCATCAAGCAGAAAGAAGAAAGAAGGGGTAAAAGGGGGAACAAAGCAACCGTGAGTACTCATCCAAAGTACTCGCAAGCAAGGATCCACACTACATATGCAATGATATATGTGTAAAGGGGTAATATATGTGGACTGAACTGCAAAAAGCCAGAATAAGAGGGGGATAGCTAATCCAATCAAAGACTACGCTTCCGGCAACCTCCATCTTGCAGCAATAGAAGAGAGTAGCTGGAAGTAACAAGTATCCTCGCTTCTGGCAGCCTCCGTCTTGCAGCTATAGAAGGGAGTAGATGGTAAGTTCACCAAGTAACATCGTATAGCATAATCCTACCCGGCGATTCCCCCGCACATCACCCTGTGAGAGAACAACCACCGAGTTATATCTAGAACTTGTCTGGGTGTGTTTTATTAAGTATCCAGTTCTAGTTGTCATGAGGTCAGAGTACAACTCCGGGTTGTCCTTTTACCGAGGGACGCGGCTATTCGAATAGATTTACTTCCCTGCAGGGGTGCACTACATAACCCAGCACGCTTGATCCCATTTGGCCGGACACACTTTCCAGGGTCATGCCCGGCCTCGGAAGATCAACACGTCGCAGCCCTACCTAAGCACAATAGAGAGGTCAGCACACCGGTCTAAGTCCTAAGCGCGCAGGGGTCCGAGCCCATCGCCCAACGCACACCTGCACGCGGCCGATGAGCAGACCTAGCAACCTCCATTACTAAGGAAGTTACGTTACGCGGTCCAACCAGGCGCGCGCCGCTCAGTCGCTGACGTCAAGAAGGCTTCGGTTGATACCACGACGTCGAGTGCCCATAACTATTCCCACGTAGCTGGTTAGTGCGTATAGGCCAATGGCCAGACTCAGATCAAATATCCAAACTCGTTAAGCGTCTTATTATGAAATCACCGCGGACAACGACCAGGGCCAGGCCACCTCTCTACTGGGTCTAAACCTGCCCTGTCGCTCCGCCACAAAGATCCACTCCGGGGGCCGTCGGGAACTCAGGCCCATCACTACCTGGACGGAGCCACCTGTCCTTTCAGCCCCCCCATCGAATCACTTGTGGGTACTCAATGAGCCGACCCAACTTTAGTCACATCATGTGTCATGTAAAGTAAGTGTATAGTATATACCCGTGATCACCACCCTAAGTGATCACGGCCCGATAGTATAGCATGGCAGACGGACAAGGTTGTGGGGCCACTGATGGAATACTAGCATCCTATACTAAGCATTTAGGATAGCAGGTAAAGGTGTCAACAGTTGTAGCAACAATGACAGGCTATGCAACAGAGTAGGAGCTATCGAATCAACAATAGTAGCAAACTAATGCAAGAGTAAGAGGGAGGAGAATAGGCGATATCTGGTGATCAAGGGGGGGGGGGGCTTGCCTGGTTGCTCTGGCAAGAAGGAGGGGTCGTCAACACCATAGGCGATCGAGGCAGCAGCGACGTCCGTCTCGTAGTCTACCGGAGAGAAGAGGGGGAAGAAACAATGAATACAGAGAAAACAAGCATCACAAAATATAACATGGCAAAACGCGATGCTACGTGTGACCTGACGTGGTAGGAGGTGTTACCGACGAAGGGGGCAAACATCCGGAAAATTATTCCCGGTGTTTGACGTTTTCGGACAGATGAACCGGAGGTGAAAAGTTGCAGGTTCGCTATGGTAGGGACGTGTGGTTGACAGACGGACCGCGTATTCGGATTTGTATCGGAATTCTGAGCAACTTTCATATATAAATTATTTTCATGCGAGTTACGGTTTAAAAGATATGATTTTCTAAAGTTTTTATTAATTTCTGGAATTTAATATTAATTAAATTAATTCGAAAAAGGATTTATGGCATCAGCATGACATCATGCTGACGTCAACATGGTTGACTAGTCAACCTGACCAGTGGGTCCCACATGTCATTGACTGTTTAGATAATTAACAGTTAATTAAGTTAATTACTATTTAGGTTATTCTAAACAGAATTAATTAAGTTAATTAATTAATTCATTCATTCATTAAAACTTTTATTATTTATTATTATTTTTATTTATTTATTTATTTATTTTTATATATATAACATTTTGGGTGGGCCCCCTGTGTCATAGGCAGGGGGGTACTGTGCGGGCGAACGGGTTACGGGCACCGCTGCCTAGCCCGACCCGATTGGGCATCTGCCCAGATCGAAGGTTGAGGCGCCGGCCATGGCATGACGAGGCCAGTCGCCGGCCGGTGGTGACGAGCCCCCGGCGAGGCGGGCTCGCACGGCCGGAGGTGGGGAATGTGGCGACGCTGGGGGGGGACAGGGAAGCGGCAGTGCTGAGAGTGGCCGAGCGCGTTGCGCGAGGGCAGCATGCGCAGGCCACAGGCGACAACGGGAGCCACGGCGGGCGCGGCGCACGGGCGTGCCGCAGGGGGAAGAGGGTCGCCGGCGGCCAGTGCGGGCGCGCAGTTCGGTAGGGCCGAGCAGCGGGAGGTAGGGGGTGATGCGGCTGTGCACGGTGAGCGCGCTCGCGGCCGCGGGGGCGGTGTCCGTGGGCAGCGAGACGGCGCGGA
Organism: Secale cereale; assembly: GCA_902687465.1. Taxonomy (NCBI): domain Eukaryota; kingdom Viridiplantae; phylum Streptophyta; class Magnoliopsida; order Poales; family Poaceae; genus Secale; species Secale cereale. Next base: position 746,306,421 of record LR738715.1, on the reverse strand, counting down.
ACGAGGGCCACGGGGCAAATCCATCAGGGGGGGAGAGGAGAAGGAAAGAGGGCTCACGGGGCCCTGTAGGTGTGCTAACGTGGGCTCGGGGCAGCGCCGGAGCTTGGGGCGTGTCGAGGAAGCACTCGGGGAGGGCCGTCGGCGCCATGGTGGTGAGCAGCAGGTCGAGGCGCCGCGGAGGACGAGCAGCCCGGGCGCCGCGGTAGCGCCAAGGTGGCGGCCTGCGTCTGCGTCTTGGAGGCGAGGTGTCGAGGGCGAGGAGGAGGGCCAGGAGGCGTCGGCGGTCCGGCGGCGGGATCCGGGCGGCCGTGATCGATGACGGGGTCGGGGCGCCATGCCCCGATCCAGATCGGGGATTGGGGCGCGAGGGGGAGGAGTGTTGATCGTGGGTTCGGGTGTTAGGGTTAGGCTACGGGGTGGGGTGGTTAAGCAGAGGCGCGGCTGGGCCGGCCTGGTGGCTCGGTAGCCTTCTGGGCCGAGGCCCAGCTGGGGGGGAGCTGGTCTTTTGTTCTTTTTTTTGTTTGGTTTTCTTTTACCTTTTCTTATTTTCTTTTTTGTTTTATTTTATTCTTCATTTTATTCTAGTTCTGTGAATTATATTATGAGTACCCAAATTAGCTTTATTGAAACCACCACTGCCACATTAATCCTTAAACCAAAAATAAAATAGATTAATATTTTATAAAATTAAAAATGCATTTAATTAATTGTTTTAACAATTGTTTTAATTATTTAGAGCCATTAATTACTATATAAAGATGTGGATCCTCCACCATAATTGCTTATGTTTTATTTGACACATTTAGAACATTTTAGTTTTAAAGTTTGAAAACTTTTATCGTTTAACTTTATTTCAAATTTGAATTTCAATCGGTTCTGATCCAACACGGGATTAGCGACAGTAATCGTGGTGATGTGGCATCATTATCAGAGCGTTACTGTAGCGTAAGTATCCGGGCGTCACACAATCCCTACTCACTCACATTGAGATCGATTGATGGACATCTCCATAGTCCGTTGATTTGCCTAGTTGATGTGAGACTTTCCCCCTCCTTTTCTCTATTACCACCTATAGTGCTATATCCATGGCTCACGCTCATATATTGCGTGAAATATTGAAAAGGCTGAAGCATGTTAAACGTATGAACCAAATGGTTGGCTGATACCGGGGTGGGCATGATTACCTTGTGTTGAGAAGAGGGAGCACAATAAGGCTATATGATTTTGCAGGGATAACTTTCTTTAGCCATGTTATTTTTGAAGCTTAATGATTTACTATCTCGTATACTTGAAATATTATTGTTCTCATGTCAACATAAACTTTTGTTTGCAACTTACGGATCTGAACATTCAAACCACATTAAAGAAGAATGCATTGATAAATATGTTAAGCATTCGACATCAAAAATTCTGTTTTTATCATTTACCTACTTGAGGACGAGCAGGAATTAAGCTTGGGGATGCTTGATACGTCTCCAACGTATTTATAATTTTTGATTGTTCCATGCTATTATATTATCTGTTTTGGATGTTTTATATCCATTAATATGCTATTTTATATGATTTTTGGGACTAACTTGTTAACCCAGAGCCGAGTGCCAGTTTATGTTTTTCCTTGTTTTTGAGTTTCGCTGAAAAGGAATATCAAACGGAGTCCAAACAGAACGAAACTTTACGAGGATTTTTCTTGGACAAGAAGACATCCAGAGGACTTGGATTATACGCCAGGGGATCTACGAGGCGGACACAAGGGTGGAGGGCGCGCCCCCTACCTTGTGGTCCCCTCGTGCCTCCCCTGCCTACTTCTTCTGCCTATATATTTCCAAATATTCCAGAAACATCAGAACATCCATCTAAACCACTTCTCCGCCACTGTAACCGTCTGTTCTCGCGAAATCCCGTCTGGAGGCCTTTTCTGGAATTAACACGTCAGATGTCCGGTTTAGCGGACTTAGTGGTGAGGCCACGCATCTATGTAGTAGCTTGAGAGGGGTTGAGTGGAATCGAGAGACACGATGTAGGACACGGATTTAGACAGCTTCGGGCCCTGGGAAACATCATCCGGAAATAGCCCTATGTGTTGTTTGAGGCTAGATCTCATTATGATCCTCGTGGTGTTGCCGATAAACCGGCTCTTTGTGTCTAACCCTAGAAACTTGTCTAAACTTCTCCTCTAAAACTTGTCTTCTAACCTGTCTAACTTATGAGAACCTGTTTCTCTTTGGGGAGCCCTGCCCCTCCTTATATATGTTGAAGGGGCGGCTTACATGACTAGTCCTAGTAGGATTAGGATTACAAGTGGAGTCCTAGTCTTGCTTCCTTTGTAAGAGAATATTCTTTATGCTTTCTTCATAAACCGGCCCACTATTAATATGAACCGGCCTTCTGGGCCTTGGGCCTTGTCATTCATGATCCGCCCGCCGGGTTACCAGTAAATTGCCAAGCGTAAACCGTCTTAAGTAAAATGCCAAGTCCGGCCGGGTTATAATTCCGGCCGGTTCATACCGCGGGGTATATCCCCGACACCGCTGGAGGGGGATTCAACCACAGAGGGCATCTACATCAACCCTATTGCCCTTCCGATGAAGTGTGAGTACTTTACCACACACCTACCGGTCCATAGCTAGTAGCTAGATGACTTCCTCTCTCTTTGTGATCCTCAATACCATGTTCTCCTCAATGTTCTTGGAGATCTATCCGATGTAATCTTCTTTTGCGGTGAGTTTGTCAAGATCCAATGAATTGTGGGTTTATGATCAGATTATCTATGAATATTATTTGAGTCTCTTCTGAATTCTTATATGAATGATTTAATATCTTAGTAATTATCTTCGAAATATCGGTTTGGTTTGGCCAACTAGATTGGTTTTTTTGCAATGGCGGAAGTGCTTTGCTTTGGGTTCAATCCTGCGGTGCTCAATCCCAGTGACAGTATGAGACATGACATATATTGTATTGTTGCCATGGAGGATAACAAGATGGTGTTTTCATCATATTGCTTGAGTTAATTCCGCTACATCATGTCATCTTGCTTAATGTGTTACTCTGTTCTTATGAACTTAATACTCTAGATGCAGGTAGGAGTTGATGGCTTCTCGCCCCTCGTTGGTTACTCCAAGTGGAAGGTTTGAGATGAAGTGTATCGGTTGTTTTCCCTTGGCAAAGATACCAAGGATCGAATCCCCTGAGACTCCGAGGGTCAACAAGAAGGTGTCAACTGCTAGCGGCGCAACTTAGCGATTGACAGGACCTGCACACAAATACAAATAACTTTGCTCCCAACGAGTACAGAGAGGTTGTCAATCCCTCCGGCATTGTCGTTTACAAAGGATCAAACACAAGAGATAATAGTGATAGGTATGACTGCAACTAGTAAGTAAGAGCAGAAAGTAAATAGCGGATGTGATCAGTGATGGTAATATGGACCGGAGTCCCATGATGTTCACTAGTGATGTCTCTCTCCCAAAAGACGATAAAACAGCTAAGCGAGGTAAACGAATTACAGCTGGGCAATTGACAGGATTATGTGCGCAAACCAATGCTAACTATGCTGCAAGAAAGGTAGATGCTCAAAAGCATGGGCGGTACGCCAAGGCAAGTAGACCGAAATCCATCTGCATCTACTACTAATCATCCACCTTGAGATATCTATCCAGAACATCTCGCTGGTATTAAGTTGCGAGTCCCACCCATAGTGTAAACTCAAAGCAACAGACAACTGCATTAAAAGAACTTTGCGTAAAGTAAACAATCCTGCACCCGCAAGTACAAGCACCGTTGTTTTCCCCCTTGTGGCAACATCACATCCCCTAGACTCATGTTTCTGTCACTCAAGCTAGTCATCGAGGGGCATGAACCCACAATCAAGCATAACGTTCCCTCTTGGAGTTACTACCTACTACTTGGCCAAAGCAATAAACGGCAACGGAGAACATGCAAGAATTACTCAAGAACATAAATATAAAAGAGGTGAATCAAATATATTACTCACACACAATCTGAACATAATATCATAATCCATCGGATCCCAGCAAACTCATCATAGCAACAGCATAAGGATTACATATGTGCCTCGATCATGTAGGGCAGCTCACGAGGTCTAATCGGTGAAGAACAAAGAGGGGAGGAGAACATCACATAGCTACTGGTCATGGACCCACGGTCCTAGGGAGACTACTCACAACTCATCCGGGAGGCGTCCATGGTGGTGGAGAAGCTCCCGGTGGTGATCCTCCCCTCCGGCAGGGTGCCGGGAAGAGTTCTCCTGGTGCTCCCAATCTTGGAAGCGCGGCGGTGGCGGAACAGAGATGAGATCGTGAAAAAGGGTTCCGTCCTCGAGGGTTTCGGGACGCGTTGTAAATATATGCCAAAGGGGGGGCGTCAAAAGAGGCCAGGGGGGCCCAGGCGCCCTGGTGGCGCGGCTAGGAGGGGGGCCGCCCCCTCTGGTCGCCTGGAGCCCTGGTGGCCCCCCTCTGGCCCTACTTTGGCCGCATGGAAGCTTCCGGAACACTGATTTTTTATATATTTTTCCCGGAATTTTTCTGGCAATTTACGTAATGGGAAAACCTGAAATACAAAAACAGCAAAAAATAGAAACTGGCACTGGGGTGCACTGAGTTAATAGGTTAGTCCAAATATGATCAAAAGTGTATGGAAGTGCATAAATATCATAGCAATATCACACAAAAGAGGCATGGAGCAAGCAGAAATTATAGATACGTTTTGGACGTATCAACATCCCCAAGCTTAATTCCTGCTCGTCCTCGAGTAGGTAAATGATAACAAGCATAATTTCTGTGGTGACATGCTATCAACCATATAAGAACTTTTCACAGTCACATGACAAATGCTTAATGAGACAATGAATTTGTAGTAATTAAGTTGCCTCATGAGAATATCACAAAGAACTGAAAGTTTTACAATATGATACTGAAACACTCATTAGATTTGTAATGAGCATGGTGTGCAAACATGACAAAGTGATATCTCACTTGCCCCCTTTAGTGAAGCAAAACATAAATGCAGGGGCACCTCCAAAGTTTAAGTGACGACTAGATACAATGATTTCAGAATAAACGATATCATAGTCATGCAGAAGACAATGGTACTTTGGGACAATGCACATTACACTCAGAATGACAATCATGCTCTCAATAGTTGGTGCTTTAAAGAAAGAAGGTGGAGACTCTCGAACCGTGGCTTTTGATGGCAAGGTTGAAAACCCGTGGTCGGAAACAAAAACTAAACATGTATTAGAGCTCTTGGTTTTTAAAAACAGAGGTAATAATTATTATTTTGAGATGCATATTTCGTCAATGAATGCTAGCAGATAACTCAATTACTTCTCGAGCTGGACAAGTTTCGAGGAACGGCTCCCGCACGAGGACGATCACATCCTCTTAATCTCCTTTGTTTATCACTGCCAAAGTTTTCTGATTTCTCATGAACAAAGCGTGAAGGAGGGTTTGTTTGTTGTATATTTTTAATGAGCCGTGCGCACTCTTTGCCAGTTCCTTCTCGTATTAGGGGTTTGCACATTAGACATGCAATCCCGGGGTGAAGCTTGTCCAACTTAAAAAGATCATGAATTAACTACTACTTCCTCATGAGCTCAAACAGAGGCACAAAAGAGAAATGCTTTTTTGAATAATTTCGAGATGGTACAAGATAGTCTTCGTTAGGAATGGCAAGTAAATACCATGTATAGGAAGGTATGGTGGACTCATATGGCATAACTGGTTTAAAGGATTTTGGATGCACAAGCAGTCAGTCCGCTTTGTACAGGCGAAGGTTAGCAAAAGACTGGAAGCGACCAACTAAGAGAGCAATGACGGTCATAATCATGCAGAGCGACAAAGCAACATTGAATCGGGCATGGAAGTTATATCGCTACTCAGAAATTAAAGATCATCAAGGCTTGATAGACTTTCTTTACAGTCTTAAATATGCGTGAGCATATGCCAAGTCAATCAAAATAAATTCTTGGAGGAAGATATCACTAAACCATACCACATCATAGGCAAACAAATCATGTTGGTACTTCAATAACACATTAAGAACCCCCCCAGCTATTTGAGACTAACCATAAGAAAACATAAACTACTAAGCACCATTATGCACATAGCATTTTTATCATAGACATATCAACTAGTGCAACAGAAGCCAACTCTCTTAACAAGATAAGCATGATAACTAAAGAGAGTTCCAGCAACCAACTAAACAAAATCTCTTTAAAAAGTAAAGCATGAAAACTAAGAGCTGAACATGACAGTAGCTATTGAAAGACAAAGAACACACATAGCAAAGATAGACATGAAAATTCTATGTTGTGTTCTAGGTTGAAGTGGAGCGTGTTTCTCTCCCACACAAAGAAAGATGGGTTCCAACTCGTTATGAACAGCAAGCAAAGCTAAAGAAAACTAAAAAGGAAACTAAAAGCAAGACGCTCCAAGCATAGCACATAACACATGAAGTGATAAAAATATAGTGGAACGAAAGACGAACTGATAATTGTTGATGGAGAAGGGGATGCACAGGGGCATCCCCAAGCTTAGACGCTTGAGTCTTCTTGAATATTTCTTGGGGTGCACGGGGGCATCCCCAAGCTTGAGCGTTTGACACTCCTAAATCTTTTTATCATCTTCCCTCGCACACTTGAAAACTCCCTTCATACATAACTCATCATAATCTGATTAGCGAGGTTAGTACCCATAATAAAATAATTTTTCCTTGCTGGAAATAAAGATAATATTGAAGGTCTACTGTTTCTCAAGATTGCCAAAAGGTTTTTGCAAAGAAAAAGCAAGCTCAAGGTTTGCAAAACGAAGGAAAGGCAAAACAGGACAGAATCTGTGAAAAACAGACCAGCAGGTAGTAAATAATTTTTTCGGGGCAATTGTGCAACTCAAATCAAAAAACTCAGAACAGACGCCCGAAAGCCAATTGTATAGAGCACGCTGTCGAAAACATTCAGACCAAAAAGATGATCTGGTGATTTTATACGAATTTTTCTGTCCAAGGACAGAATCTGTTTGCTGTCCGGACAGAATCTGTTTCCTGGACAGCACGTCACAACTTTTGAATTTTCTTGCAATCGGAGGCTAAACTTGGCACAAAGCTAAAAAGTAAAGATACAATGATGATGCTACTGTAGTAACAAACATCAAGACACAACAAAAGCAAAATAAAATTTTATTCATTGTGGGCTGCCTCCCAAAAGAGCTTTCTTTTATGCCTTTAAGCTAGGCATAATGCAAAGAGATCAAGTTTTATCAAGAGTAAAAGAATAGCTAGCCCGTATAACGGACTCAAAAGGTAACTTAATCTTCTTTCTAGGGAAGTGTTCCATCCCTTTCTTGAGAGGAAATTGGAATTTTATATTCCCCTCTTTCATGTCAATGATGGCACCAACGGTGCGAAGAAAAGGACGTCCCAAAACAATTGGACAAGAAGGTTCACATTCAATATCCATAATAGTAAAATCAACGGGAACATAATTGTCATTGACAATGATAAGAACATCGTCGATCCTCCCCAAGGGTTTCTTTATGTAAGAATCAACAAGACGAACACCAAAAGAACAAGAATCAAAAGGTTTCAATTTAAGCATATCATATATTCTTTTGGGCATAACGGAGGTACTAGCTCCAACATCACATAAAGCATAGCAAGAGAAGTTATTCAACTTAATTTTAATCATAGGATCCCAACCATCTTCTAGCTTTCTAGGTATGGAGGCTTCTACCCTAAGTTTCTCCTCCCTAGCTTTAATGAGAGCATTAGTGATATGCTCTGTGAAGGCAAGATTAAGTGTGCTAGTGCGGGGATCTCTAGACATCTTGTGAAGGAAATCAATAACTTCGGTAAGGGTGCAATTATCAAAATCAAGGTCACTACTATCAAGTAAAGTGGTAGTGGTGTCCTTTAGGCTCACTTGTTTGGTAGTTTCTATGGTCATAGCATCACCATTAATAGGTCCAATGGGACCAGGAGTGCATTGGGTGCTAAGAGTTTGGATATCCTCAAGAACTTGGATAGTAGCAACAGTGTGGTGGGTAGGAAGGTTCTTCATTCTATCTTCTTCCTCCTTTTCTCTAGCCCATCTCTCTTTAAGTTTAGCCAACATCCTAATGTTTTCATTAATTTACACTTGAATAGCATTCATAGGAGTGGTCTTCCTCTTCTCAAGAGGGGAAGTTCTAATTTTAAGCAACTCTACCTCATGGGCTAAATTGTCTACCTTCGAAGAGAGATCATCTAGTTTGGCTAGTTTTTCTTCTACATTCTTGTTGAAGGCTTTTTGGGTAGTGATGAAATCTTTAAGCATAATCTCTAGTTCAGAAGTGGAGTTCTTGGTGCTAGGATAAGCATGGTTGTTCCTATAGGAATTAGAGGGGAACGGTCTAGGATTGCTACCAAAATTACTCCTATAAGCATTGTTATTGAAATTGTTTCTAGAGATAAAGTTCACATCTACTTGTTCTTGAGCAATCAAAGAATTTAAAGGAACATCACGAGGATCAATAGAAGATTGCTTGGAAAGTAGAGACATGATCAAGTCAACTTTTTCATTTAGGGAGGAAATCTCCTCGACAGAGTTTACCTTCCTACCTGTTGGAGCGCGTTCGGTGTACCATTGGGAATAATTGGTCATCATCTCATCGAGAAGCTTCGTGGCAGCACCAAGTGTAGTTGACATAAAGGTTCCTCCCGCGGCCGAATCTAACAAGTTCTGCGAGGTAAAGTTCAAGCCTGCATAAAAAGTTTGGATAACCATCCAAGTAGTCAAACCATGAGTAGGGCAGTTCTTGACAAGAGATTTCATGTGTTCCCAAGCTTGGGCAATGTGTTCGTTATCCAATTGTTTGAAGTTCATTATGTTACTGCTTAGTTGGATAATTTTAGAAGGTGGCTAGTACTTCCCAATAAAGGCATCCTTGCACTTGTCCCAAGAATCTATGCTATTTTTAGGCAAGGATTGAAACCAAATTTTAGCTCCTCCTCTCAAGGAGAAAGGAAAAAGCTTAAGCTTAACAATATTACCATCTATTTCTTGGTACTTTTGCATATCACAGAGTTCAACAAAATTGTTTAAGTGTAAAGCAGCATCATCTCCAGCACCGGAGAATTGATCTTTCATAACTAGGTTCAGTAAAGCAGGTTTAATTTCATAAGAAGGTGCTGAAGTGGTAGGTGATAAAGTCATCGTTGTTATGACTAGTGAAGTCACACAACTTGGTGTTCTCGGTGCAACCCATAGCAGCAAGCAAGCAAGATAACTATTTTTGTGATTTTTGATAGAAGACACTAAAGCAAAAACTGAAAGGTAAACTAACAAGACTAAAAAGCAAAGGTAAAAGATAGCATGCAACTCCCCTATCTTGAAGAGTGGAGTCCCCGGCAACGGCGCCAGAAAACTTTGCTTGATGGCTTCTCGCCCCTCGTTGGTTACCCCAAGTGGAAGGTTTGAGATGCAGTGTAGCGGTAGTTTTCCCTTGGCAAAGATACCAAGGATCGAATCCCCTGAGACTCCGAGGGTCAACAAGAAGGTGTAAACTGCTAGCGGTGCAACTTAGCGATTGACAGGACCTTCACACAAATACAAATAACTTTGCTCCCAATGAGTACAGAGAGGTTGTCAATCCCTCCGGCCTTGTCGTTTACAAAGGATCAAACACGAGAGATAATAGTGATAGGTATGACTAGAACTAGTAAGTAAGAACAGAAAGTAAATAGCGGATGTGATCAGTGATGGTAATATGGACCGGGGTCCCATGATGTTCACTAGTGATGTCTCTCTCCGAAAAGACGATAAAAAATCTAAGCGAGGTAAACGAATTACAGCTGGGCAATTGACAGGATTATGTGCGCAAACCAATGCTAACTATGCTGCAAGAAAGGTAGAGGCTCAAAAGCATGGGCGGTACGCCAAGGCCAGTAGATCGAAATCCATCTGCATCTACTACTAATCATCCACCTTGAGATATCTATCCAGAACATCTCGCTGGTATTAAGTTGCGAGTCCCACCCATAGTGTAAACTCAAAGCAACAGACAACTGCATTAAAAGAACTTTGCTTAAAGTAAACAATCCTTGCACCCGCAAGTACAAGCACCGTTGTTTTCCCCCTTGTGGCAACAGCACATCCCCTAGACTCATGTTTCTGTCACTCAAGCTAGTCATCGAGGGGCATGAACCCACAATCAAGCATAACGTTCCCTCTTGGAGTTACTACCTACTACTTGGCCAAAGCAATAAACGACAACGGAGAACATGCAAGAACTACTCAAGAACATAAATATAAAAGAGGTGAATCAAATATATTACTCACACACAATCTGAACATAATCTCATAATCCATCGGATCCCAGCAAACTCATCATAGCAACAGCATAAGGATTACATATGTGCCTCGATCATGTAGGGCAGCTCACGAGGTCTAATCGGTGAAGAACAAAGAGGGGAGGAGAACATCACATAGCTACTGGTCATGGACCCATGGTCCTAGGGAGACTACTCACAACTCATCCGGAAGGCATCCATGGTGGTGGAGAAGCTCCCGGTGGTGATCCTCCCCTCCGGCAGGGTGCCGAGAAGAGATCTCCTGGTGCTCCCGATCTTGGAAGCGCGGCGGCGGCGGAACAGAGATGAGATCGCGAAAAAGGGTTCCGTCCTCGAGGGTTTCGGGACGCGGTGTAAATATATGCCAAAGGGGGGCGTCAGAAGAGGCCAGGGGGGCCCAGGCGCCCTGGCGGCGCGGCCAGGAGGGGGGCCGCCCCCTCTGGTCGCCTGGAGCCCTGGTGGCCCCCCTCTGGCCCTACTTTGGCCGCATAGAAGCTTCCGGAACACTGATTTTTTATATATGTTTCCCGGAATTTTTCTGGCAATTTACGTAATGGGAAAACCTGAAATACAAAAACAGCAGAAAACAGAAACTGGCACTGGGGTGCACTGAGTTAATAGGTTAGTCCAAATATGATCAAAAGTGTATGGAAGTGCATAAATATCATAGCAATATCACACAAAAGAGGCATGGAGCAAGCAGAAATTATAGATACGTTTTGGACGTATCAGGAGTCGGTCGATGTGTGGAGTAATAGTAGTAGATGCAGGCAGGAGTCGGTCTACTTGATACGGACATGATGCCTATATTCATAATCATTGCCTTAGATATCATCATAATTATTCACTCTTCTATCAATTGCTTGACAGTAATTAGTTCACCCACCGTAATATTTGCTATCATGAGAGAAGACTCTACGGAAAACTATGGCCCTCGAGTCTATTTTACATCTTATAAGTTTCCGATCTACTATTTTGCACTCTCTTACTTTTCAATCTATAAACCAAAAAACTCAAAAATATTTACTTTACTAGTTCATCTATCTCTATCGGATCTCACTTTTGCAAATAACCGTAAAGGTATTGACAACCCCTTCATAGCATTGGGTGCAAGTTGTTTGACTGTTTGTGCAGGTATTTGGCAATTTGTGCGTAATCTCTTACTGGATTGATACCTTGGTTCTCAAATTGAGGGAAATACTTACTCTACTTTGCTGCATCACCCTTTCCTCTACAAGGGAAAAACCACCGCAAGCTCAAGAGGTAGCAAGTCTCTACTGGACTAGCTCGTTGATCAAAGAGGGTTAAGATTTCCTAACCATAGACATGAGTTTTCATTTGCTAACGGTATCACATCATTAGGAGAATGATGTGATGGACAAGACCCATCCGTTAGCATAGCATATGATCTTTCAATTTATTGCTACTGTTTTCTTAATGTGAAATACATGTTTCTTAGACCATGAGATCATGCAACTCCCGGGTACCGGAGGAATACCTTGTGTGCTATCAAACGTCACAACTTAACCGAGTGATCATAAAGATGCTCTACAGGTATCTCCAAAGGTGTATGTTGGGTTAGCATGGATCGAGACAGGGATTTGTCACTTCGTCCGATGGAGAGGTATCTCTGGGCCCTCTCAATAATATAGCATCACAAGAAGATTGCAAGCAAAGTGACTAAGGAGTTAGTTGCAAGATGATGTATTACAGAACGAGCAAAGAGACTTGTTGGTAACGAGATTGAACTAGGTATGGAGATACCGAGGATTGAATATCGGGCAGGTAACATACCGACAGACAAAGGGAACTACGTATGTTGTCATAAAGGTTTGACCGGTAAAGATCTTCGTAGAATATGTAGGAACCAATTTGAGCATCTAGGTCCCGCTATCGTTTATTGACCGAAGAAGCGGCTCAGTCATGTCTACATCATTCTCGAACCTGCAGGGTTTGCACGCTAAACGTTCGTTGATGATATAGTATTATATGAGTTATGTATGTTGGTGACCGAATGTTGTGCGGAGTCCCGGATGAGATCATAGACATGACGAGGAGCTCCGGAATGTTCGAGAAGAAAAAATTGATATATTGGATGATATGGTTGGCCCAAGTGGCAAGGCCCATGGGGCTTTAGGTCGTGGAAAATGAAGTTTTGTGATAGTCGGTACCAGACGCCAGGGACCCTGGCATCTGGCCATGGGCCAGCCGCTGATGCCCATGGCGTTTGGGCCAGAGGCCGATGACTGTGGCGTCTGGTCCTGAAAGTCCAAGAATGACTCTTCCTTGCGGGTTAAGCCGACTTTGAGGAGGCTTTTTCTCCAAGATACGACCCCATGGCTCAACATATAAATAGAGGGGCATGGCTAGCACTCGGAACACATCAAGATTCACCAAGCCATGTGTCAGCAACCCCATCCCCTCTAGTTTATCCTCTGTCTAGTTTCCTTTGTGCTTGGCGAAGCGCTGCAGAGATTCTTCTGCACAAATTATACAATTTAAAACCCTAGCCATGGCCCTATAGTTGGCCAAGAAGCATATAAGTTTGAATGACGCTTCATGTATGTACGATGTTGCAAATAAAGTCATTGGTTGGTAGAAGCAAACGATTTTCAACATACATAAATCGGGCACATCCGTGGTACATATAGTATTTCATATCATTCTACTGGCTACAAGTCAACCGAAAAATGACAAGAGTTAAGAATAGTTCTTGCAAAATAATTATAGGGAGCTTAGCTGTGAGCCAGTCCTCGCCTAAGTGAACAAACTACTCCAAGTGAGAGCATCCCTCCCACTCGGTGGCTTAGCCGCGAGCCATTCCTCGCCTACGTTGAAAATCTACTCCGAGTGAGAGCATCCCTCCCACTCGGGGGCTTAGCCGTGATCCAGTCCTCACCTAAGTTAAAAATCTACTCCGAGTGAGAGCATCCATCCCACTCAGGGGCTTAGCTGTGAGCTAGTCCTTGTCTAAGTTAAAAATCTTCTCTGAGTGAGGGCATCCCTCCTAATCGGACTTAACCACGGACCATCTTCGCCCAAGGTGTAAGAAAGATTCAGGCGAACAAGCAAATATGAAGAAAATTTCAGATAAGTTCAAAACCTCAATCAAAGATCGAGGTACTCGGGATGAAGGCCCGCAAGAGTTTCAATGATTACAAAATCACTCGGCATACCAAGGCAAATAGAAGTTTCAGTCGAAGTACTCAGGGACTTAAAGTTTCTTACGCGCCTGGAGGGCTCGCCGGCCCGACAAAAGTCTCAAGGTCGATTCCATCTGCAATCTGAGTGGCAGCATCAATGAAGGTTTCCACGAAGGACAGGAACTGGAGTTTCTTCGTATTCGCGACCTGGAGAGCTGCCAACTTTTGTTCATTGGCGTCTCGACAATGGACGCGGACGAGTGAAAGCGCCACATCTGCCCCACAGTGAGCGGCTGATTTTTTCCAGGCTTGCACTCGGCCAGGGATGTCATTGAGGCGCGCCATCATAGACTCAAGGTCATTCTGGAATGTGTCTTCAGGCCACAAATCCTTGTCGATCTGTACCAGTGCAGTCCTCAGGCGAGTGATATATCCCATGACGTCATTGAGATGAGCTTCCAGCCGTAGCATACTCAAAGCTTCTACATCCTTGACGAGTGACTTGGTCAGGTCAAGACCCATCTCAATCCAACCAGTCTCCTGCTCGAAATGCTGGCAAAACTCTGAGCAACAAAGAAAAGATCAGTCATGACACCTACTGGAAATTCACTCGAAATAGCAAGTTCCGCAAAAAATTCACTCAAACAAAGAAATGATTCCTTCCAGCATGTTGTTCATACGTCTCCAACGTATCTATAATTTTTTGATTGTTCCATGATGTTATATTATAATTCTTGGATGTTTTACAATCATTTTATAGTCATTTTATACCATTTTTTGGGACTAACCTATTGACATAGTGCCAAGTGTCAGGTGCTGTTTTTTGCCTATTTTTTACTCCCTCCGTCCCAAAATAAGTGACTCAAAAGTGACTCAACTTTCTAAGAAAATCAATACCAAACAAAGTCCAAATGCAGCGAAACTTTACGAGGATTTTTTATGGACCAGAAGACACCATATGGGCCAAAGAAGCACTTGGGGGATTTCCCTGGGGGGGGCACAACCCACCAGGGCGCGCCTGGGCCCCCATGCACGCACAGGTAGGTTGTACCTACCTCGGTGGCCTGCTGCACCGTCTCTTCGCTCTATAAATGCCCAAATATTCCAAAAACCCTAGGGGAGTTGACGAAATTTTGTCCCATCCGTCGCAGGCTTATGTATCCACGAGATCCAATCTAGATCCCTTTCCGGCACTCCGCTGGAGCGGGAAATCATCACCGGTGGCCATCTTCATCATCCCGGCGGCCACCATGATGAGGAGGGAGTAGTCCACCCTCGGGGATGAGGGTTTGTACTAGTAGCTATGTGTTTAATCTCTCTCTATCTCATGTTCTTGAGATGCACAATCTTGATGTATCGCGGGCTTTGTGAATATAGTCGGATCATATGGTGTTTTTCCCTCTCTATCTTGTTGTGATGAATTGAGTTCCCCTTTTGAGATTTCTTTGGATTGAATACTATTATGGATTTTATAACATTTGATGTATGTCTTGCTATGAATACCCGTGGTGACAATGGGGTATCATATTGATTCACTTGATGTGCATTTTGGCACTCAACTCGCGGATTCCCGAGGTGACATTGGGGTAATCTATGCATAGGGGTTGATGCACGTTCTTGTCTTTGTTTCTCTGGTAGAAATCTTGGGGCACTCTTTGAAGTTCTTTGTGTTCGATTGAGTATTATGAATCTGAATTTGTTTTGGTGTTATTTTAGTATGAACTCTTGATAGATCGATCGGAAAGAATAACTTGTGTTATTTTAGTACGAACGCTTGATAGATCGATCGGAAAGAACAACTTGGTGTTATTTTAGTACGAACTCTTAGATAGACCGATTAGAAAGAATAGCTACAAACAATTCCTTCTTATGTTCTCCGCTAGATAGGAACTTTCGAGTGATTCTTCATCGCACTTTGAGGGATGGTTATATGATCCAATTATATTAGTATGGTTGAGAGATTGCACTAGTGAAAGTGCAAACCCTAGGCCTCATTTTCAAGCATTGCAATACCGTTTGTGCTTTGTTTTATCACTTGCTACCTTCCTATTTTTTATTGTTACTATTACGAAAATCAATATCTACAATCCATAGTACACTTGTATCACCACCTCTTCGCGGAACTAGTGCACCTATACAATTTTCCATTGTATTTGGTATGTTGGGGACACAAGAGACTTTTATTATTTGGTTGCAGGGTTGTTTGAGAGATACCATCTTCATCCTACACCTCCCACGGATTGATAAACCTTAGGTCATCCACTTGAGGGAAATTGGCTACTGTCCTACAAAACTCTGCGCTTGGTATGTTAGAGTTACAGAAGTATAGTCAAAAATCACATCTTTACAGACAATTCTTTTTTTTTGACAGATTCTATTTTTGTTGTGTTATGTGCTTGTTTTGATAATTCTATGGTTTCCTTTGATGATTTTTTGCCATACAAAAGTTATAATATAGTAGAGATATAATACAATTAAAAATATGAATTGGTTTTCTACAGTACTTAGAGTAAAGATTGGTTTTGTTATACTAACGGATCTCATGAGGTTTTGTTAAGTTCTGTGTGATTGAAGTTTTCAATTTTGGGTGAGATCGCGATGGATGAAGGAATAAGGAGTAGAAAAAGGCTAGGCTTGGGGAAGCCCGAGGCGCCCCAAGATAATGTTCAAGTAGTATCAAAGAACTAAGCTTGGGGATGTCCCCGAGTGGCATCCCCTCTTTCTTCTAACGACCATCGGTATTTTACTTGAGACTATATTTGTATTCGTCACATGATATGAGTTTTTCTTGGAGTGTCATTTTATTTTGTTAGGATTTGCTTTCTGGTATTTAGAATAATGTTGTGCATCTTTATTTCAATAAAAATGTCAAGTATAGCCTTTGCCATGCTTATTTTGCAAGTCTATATGTTGCTGTTTGAAAACAGAAAGTATCGTTGTTGCAAAAATTCCCGATAAAAGTCAGAATGTGATAAAATCTTGAAACTTTTTGCACGGGAGGACATGATAAATTTCCTATAGCATGTTAAAATTTTAGTTTTTTTACTTAGGAAAGTATATATGAAGAATATTGCATTCTTTACAGACTATACAGTTTTGACAGATTGTTGTTATGTTTGCATTATTTGCATATGTTTGCGTGTTTAATGATTCTACTTCAGGATAGGAGTATTAAATATGCAAAGGCATTTAGTGTGCAATGTTAAATTATAATTTTAGTGATTTTCTACAATAGAGGATGATAAGGTTATTGCATTGATTTATACTAACTTATCTCATGAGTTCTTGTTGAGTTTTGTGTGGATGAAGTTTTTAAGATTTAGGGAAACCGTGATATAAGAGGAATGAAGAAGATGCAAGAGCTCGAGCTTGGGGATGCCCAAGGCATCCCAAGTTAATATTTCAAGAAGTCTCAAGCATCTAAGCTTGGGGATGCCCCGGTAGGCATCCCACCTTTCTTCATCAACAATTATCGGTTAGTATCGGTTGACCCTAGGTTTTTTCTTCTCCTCATGATGTGTGCTATTCTTGAAATGTTATTTGTTTTCTTTTGCTTGATGTTTTAATAAAATATTTAGATCTGAAATTTTAAAATAAAAGAGAGTCTTCACATAGCTACCTATTTACATAACTACTCGCTTGATCTTCAATTATATCTTTTCGGAGTAGTTTGTCATTTGCTCTAGTGCTTCACTTATATCTGTTTGAGGACAGTGTGATTTATTATTTTTGAAGAAAATCTCTCATGATTCACTTAGATTAATTTGAGATAACAAACTATTATTCTCATGTTCTTCACTTATATTTGTTTGAGCTTATTAAAAGTAATGCATGAAAATAGTCCCAAAGTGATAGATATTCAAGAGGGATATAATAAAAACTTTCTTGAAGATCATTGGAAAAAATAAACTTGATTCTTTATAATAGTTTTGAGATATGATGATAGTGATATGTGAGCCATGTTAATGAGTAATTATGTTTTAGTAAGAATATTGATGTTAAGGTTTGAGATTCCCTATGCAAGCACGAATGTCAATAGTTATGCAATGAAATTACATCCTACTTATGGTGCATTATTCGGTGTTAGTTCTGCTCAGTGCTCGCTTATGTGATTTTTCATTTCTTGGTTGGTCTCTTCTCAATCTATTTGCTAGCCTCCACTTGTACTAAGTAGAAATACTACTTGTGCATCCAAACTCTTTAAACTCAGTTTTGCCACATCAGTCCACTATACCTACCTATATACGGTATTACCTTGCCGTTCTAAGAAAATTTGTATGTGCCATCTCTAATTTTCAAAATAAACTTCTCTTTTGTGTGCCCGTACTGCTCATGAGGTGGTGATGGGCGGCCGATATTTTTCCATTCTAGATGTGTTATTCTCAAGATGAGTGTTAATTCACTTGTCATTGCACGAGAGTATGGCAAAGGTATTAGGGATGCCCAGTCTCGAAATGAAAGAATAATTTTACTTTATGTTTTCAAATAATAAATTCCATGGAAAGTGTTGGTATGGAGGGCACCCACGGATATGGTTAGCCACGGATTGTGAAAGAATGATGGAAAATGAATAAACTTTAATTTCTACTTGGGAACCGCCTATGATATATATAGCATGGAAAGTATTGGAAACTTTAAGTCGTTTTCATTGATGGGAAAAGTATGCCTCTCAAAAAAATTATCTCTAAATTTAAGCTATGAGCTCTGGCACCTCTACAAATCCCTACTTCCCTATGCGAAGGACCTTTCTTTTACTTTATGCAATTTTTATTTTATTTGAGTCTCCATCTTCTCTTATAAAGCACCAACTAAGGGGCACTATGATCGTACTTGAGCATTGGATGTAGCTAATATGCGAGTGTGTTTAATGGATGGATCAATGATTGAGCATGATGGGCTAGGGATAACTTGCTTTAGTATTGATATTTTGAAAAGCATGGTTGTTTGTTGATATGCTTGAGTATTAAAGTCCTGATGTCAAAACTAGACTATTGCTTTGAACCATATAAAAGTCCAATTGTCCATGCTAAAAAGAAAAGAATATGTGATGAACATGATAGGCAGCAATCCACATCAAAAATTCTGTTTTTATCATTTACCTACTTGAGGACTAGCAAGAATTAAGCTTGGAGATGCTGATATGTCTCCAACGTATCTATAATTTTTTATTGTTCCATGCTATTATATTATCATTCTTGGATGTTTTACAATCATTTTACATTCATTTTGTGGGACTAACCTATTGACATAGTGCCAAGTGTCAGTTGCTGTTTTTTTTCTTGTTTTTTACTTCGCCGAAAATCAATACCAAACGAAGTCCAAATGCAGCTAAACTTTACAGGCATTTTTTTTATGGACCAGAAGACACCATATGGACCGGAGAAGCACCTGGGGATGCCCCGAGGGGGGCACAACCGCCAGGCGCACCCATGTGGATTGTGCCCACATCGGTGGCCTCCTGCACCGCCTCCTCGGTCTATAAATGCCCAAATATTCCAAAAACCCTAGGGGAGTCGACGAAATTTTATTCCAGCTGCCACAGGCTTCTGTATCCACGAGATCCAATCTAGAGCCCTTTCTGGCACTCCACCGGAGGGGGAAATCATCACCGGTGACCAGCTTCATCATCCCAGCGGCCACCATGATGAGGAGGGAGTAGTCCACCCTCGGGGATGATGGTTTGTACCGGTAGCTATGTGTTTACTCTCTCTCTCTCTCTCTCTCTCTCTCTCTCTCGTGTTCTTGAGATGCACAATCTTGATGTATCACGGGCTTTGTTAATATAGTCGGATCATATGGTGTTTTCCCCTCTCTACCTTGTTGTGATGAGTTGAGTTTCCCCTTTGAGATTTCTTTGGAATGAATACTTTTATGGATTTGAGAGCACTTGATGTATGTCTTGCTATGGATACCCATGGTGACAATGGGGTATCATATTGATTCACTTGATGTGCATTTTGGCACTTAACTCGCGGATTCCCGAGGTGACATTGGGGTAATCTATGCATAGGGGTTGATGCACGTTCTTATCTTTGTTTCTCCGGTAGAAATCATGGGGCACTCTTTGAAGTTCTTTGTGTTGGATTGAGTATTATGAATATGAATTTGTTTTGGTGTTATTTTAGTACGAACTCTTGATAGATTGATCAGAAAGAATAACTTGTGTTATTTTAGTATGGACTCTTGATAGATCGATCGAAAAGAATAACTTGGTGTTATTTTAGTACGAACTGTTGGATTGATCGATCGGAAAGAATTGCTGCAAAAAAGTTAATTCTTATGTTCTCTGCTAGATAGGAACTTTGAAGTGATTCTTCATCGCACTTTGAGGGATGGTTATATGATCCAATTATATTACTATTGTTGAGAGATTGCACTAGCAAAAGTACGGACCCTAGGCCTCATTTTCAAGCACTGTAATACCGTTTGTGCTTTGTTTTATCACTTGCTACCTTGCTGTTTTTATTGTTACTATTACAAAAATCAATATCTACTATCCATATTACACTTTTATCACTATCTCTTCGCCGGACTAGTTCACCTATCAATTTCCCATTGTATTTGGTGTGTTGGGGACACAAGATACTTTTTATTATTTTGTTGCAGGGTTGTTTGAGAGAGACCGTCTTCATCCTACACCTCCCACGGATTGATAAACCTTAGGTCATCGACTTGAGGGAAATTTGCTACTGTCCTACAAAACTCTGCGCTTGGAGGCCCAACACGAGTCTACTAGAACAAGTTGTGTAGTAGACATCAGCTGGACATCTTTGTTGCAAAGCCCCCCAGATACTTTTCCAGCGTGTCTCTTTTCTTTGTGAGCTCTCCAACCTTATCATGCAGGCTCGTCCGTTCTAGCTCAAAAGCACTCGCCTGGTCTTCAACCTTCTTGGCCCAATCGGCTTTCTCCTTTCTGAGCTCTTCGACAGCAGTCTTCAGAGCAGCATTCTCCTCCTCAAGTTTCCTGATTGGAGTCAGCTTCACCTCAGCAGCTCGGGTCTTCTCCCTGGCCTTCTTCTGTGCTGCCACGAGATCTTTGTCTTTCTCCTCCTAGGCCTGCTTCACGGTGTCTAAAGAAACAATAGTGCTAAGTCGAGCTTGTAGCCAACGGTTTCACTACGCACATTTGTTTGAGTGAAACTACTGAATTCAAGGAACAGAAAGAAAAAGTGACGATGCTCATAGTCGACAGAAATTACCTCCCATGGTCTTCACCTCAGTCTGAGCACGCTCTAGGTTCTTTTTGGTGACTTCTAAGTCTAGTTGGAGTTCGATTTTCTCCTTCTCCAGAGCAATATACTGAGTTCCAAGTTCATAAGATTTCTGAGATCAACAAAAAAGACTCAGTCAATGATGAGAAAAATTCTCAAAGTATTCCCTCTACTTCTGAGTGGAGAAGAGCAAATCCAGATTGCTACTACAAAATATATTCTAAGACCCCCGCCGAATCAAACATACAACGGTGGTCTCAGGGACTACACCTAGTGGGTGCACTTAGAGTGCCCCCACTAGTTCCATTTCCACTCGATCTCAGCCCGACTGATCCGAATAATAAAAAGAAAAGAAAAGAAGAGAGAGCAAACAACTTGTTCTCAGACCCCTGCCGAATCAAACATTCGACGGCGGTCCCTGGGACTACACCCAGTGGGTGCACTCAGCATGCCCCCACTGGATCAGTTTCCCACTCGGCACGGCCTAACCAGCCCGAGTAAAAGAGATCCAAGCAAAGCTATTCTAAGGCCCCCGTTGAATCAAACATTCGACGGCGGTCTCGGGGACTACACCCAGTGGGTGCACTCAGCATGCCCCCACTGGATCAGTTTGCCACTCGCCGCAGCCTGACCGGTCTGAGTGGAAGGACTACAATTTCCCACTCGGCGCGACCTGACCAGTCCGAGTGGAAGGACTATAGAGTAAAAAGAAAACACCCAGTGGGTGTACAGATTCAAGACGGAGTAAACCCAATCGGAAATCAACTTACGATCACACTTACTCGGACATTCGCTTGGAGAGCTGCACTAGCATCATAGGCCAATTTGCCGCCTTCATATACTTCCTTCAAACGCTGCATCATCAGACCGGCTTGGATCATGGCTTCCTTGTTGGCCCCGGTCTGGTCTTCTGGGACGTGATGCAGAGTGAACACAGTCGATGTAGGAGTCAGTGATGCAGTCGAAAGAATTAGCACTTGAGATTGGCCAGCAGGTCCTGAAGCTAGAAGAGTCGACACCAAAGGCGAAGTGCTCGACGATGGAGAAGTAGTGATGGTACCAGCGCCATATGAACCACCCGGTTCTTGAGGTGCAGTCGCAGGCGGTGCACGGGGTGTTCGACTCGATGGTATTCTACGAGCAAGCCCTCGGTGAGCTGCCGAGATCGTACCTGCATCACCTGCATTCTTTTGAAGCTCGTCTTCAATGTCATCACCCAGATGGATGATGTCTGTTGGCACTGCAATCACTCGACAATAGCAACTCATTCAATTGTCGAGTCAACCACTGAAACGAAACAGAGTGAAAGCTTGACATACCTCTCTGAGAAGTTGCCATATCCGCGGTCTCCGCCTCCACGTGCTCCTCATCAACTTGCATAGGTGATGTTACCGAAGTAGCGGCGCTGGTAAAATTCTCACTTGATCAACAAAAACATGAAAGTCTGCAACAATAAGATAGAAAGTGAAAAAGAAGAAGTATTCACATTGAAGCAATGGGCACAACAACCTTAATTCTTGGTAGGGTCTTCCGAGGCTTAGGTGGATCAGTTTAGGCTCGCTTGGCGATTTTCTTAGTCGGGTCAGGAGTTGACGTCTGAGCGCGCTTCTGATTTCCAACACTCGGTACCACAACCTTGCCCTGGCTTGCTGCTGGATCTTGAGTCTTCTTGGTGTGACGCTCAATACGTTGTGGTGCCTCGACTTCACTATCACCAGATTCGTCGCTGTCGTCTTCACTGTTGTCAGCATAATCAACGTCGGCACTCCCGCACTCACTATCCGCTCCTCCAGGGAACTATATATTCCCCGTTCGGCATGGGCGAGTACATCGTCATGAATGCCTACAAGACACAAATTTAAAAATCAGTCAGGTTCCAATACAATGGAATGTTCAAAACAGAGATAGTTCACTCGACAAGTTATGTCTCACCTCTCCTGGTGGATTCTTGGCGTCGAAAGGCCAAATCCGTTTGTTGTCATGGGCTCCGGTGATGCTCCTAAGCCACTAGGCCACGGTATCCTTGCCGACTTCTTCTGGATGGGTCCGAGTTGTGCCGTCTGCACCCGAGTACAACCACATGGGATGGTCGCGCGCTTGCAGAGGCTGGATGCATCGACTGAGAAACACTTCCAGTAGGTCTAAGCCTGTCACTCCACCCCGAATCAGCTCGACAACTGCTTCAACCAAGATCCCCACCTCGCCCTTCTCCTCCTCATCAACGGTAAATGAAGGAGGGGTATGGAGTCTCTCCAGAGAGAAAGGGGGGAGGCCAGTCGATGCTCCGGGAGTCGGAATGTCATTGGCGTAAAACCAGGTCGACTGCCAGCCCCTAACCGACTTGGGAAAAGTCATGGAAGGGAAGGTGCTTCTACCTCGCATCTAGGCACCTAAACCCCCACACATCTGGATCACGTGGGATTCCGCATCACTTGGGTTGGCTTTCTTGACCGACTGAGATTGGCAAGTGAAAATATGTTTGAAAAGCCCCCAATGAGGATGGCATCCCAAGAAGTTTTCGCAAACTGAGACAAAGGCAGCAAGATATGATATGGTGTTCGAGGGAAAATGGTGGATTTGCATATCGAAGATGTTAAAGAAACCACAGAAGAATGGATGCGGAGGCAAGGAAAAACTTCTCTCCATGTGGGTAAGAAGAAGAACTCGCTCGCTGTCGCGCGGCGCAAGCTCGGTCTCTCCCTTTGGCAGCCTCCAAGATCTGGAGGCCAGTAGGCCGTGAGCGATGAGTCCCTTGATATCATATTGCGTGATCGTCTAGGGGATCTAATCGCCTTGGATCCTGCCCGGCGGCAGAGCGGCCCGCGAGCTCGACCCCTTCTTCCCCTTGGCCCCCTTCTTGGCTCGCTCCAGTGCCTTAGACTTTTCCTTCGCCATCTCCGCGGTGGTCGACGGGGGCAAGCGAGGTGGCGCTGCATTGAGGGAGGCGAAGCAGAGACACGGAGAAGAAATAGGAAAAGTGGAGGACACTGTTGCACACCTTGGCCGCATCGCCTTTTATACCCACGTGTCCGAGTAACTGACCGGTGGGCCCGCGCAATCTCAGCACATCCCGCAACCGACGTCAGTCCGATACGTGGAGAAAAGTGGGGCCATGATCGAGGAGTACTTCCCCACTTGCCCCGCTTACCGTGCTACAGCCGGCCTACGTGCTTCTCCGAATTTTGAATCCCGTGAAATCTGGATCCACCAAATAAATCGATGGCATCGGAGACATCAATATCCATTTGGACTGAACCCGATGCCTGGCACCTTAATACTCGTCCGACTCAGGCGCTCAAGAAGCCAGAATCAATCAAGACAATTGACAAAGGGTTTGGCAGTTCGCATACCTTCTGACCTCTAAAAATTTCTCTGAGACGTTGAGTCGGGTCGAAGTCAGCTCCAATTCCTCTTCACTCGAACCTGGATCCATTCGGGGGCTAATGATGAGGACATGTACCTAGGGTAGGGTCCTACGCCTGACCTACATGCCTTACCCAAGGACACTACACAAAGAATCCAAGATCTGCAAAGCTAGAAAAGAGATGTCGTCTGGAATCACCACATCATGCAAGTCACTCGACACAAGATCCACTCAGTTAGTCTACCCCCCAGTCGACCATCGCCATTCACTCGGAAAGTTTGATTCCACTCAGAGTACAAAAGGCCTAGGATCAACCCAAGAGGGCAATGGCCAGGCATTAACTCCGTCACTATAAAGATCATTAAATGCAGGTGTTTCCAATAACGTCCATACCTTTATTCTCTCATTGAACCCTAGCATAACTGAGGACTGCTAGGGGCATGTGAACTCTATATAACCCACCCCTCCCCTCTTGCACAAGGGTTTGCACCCCCTGTAACTCAACACTCCTACCAGACAAAGCCTCCGCGGCATCGAGACGTAGGGCTATTACTTCCTCCAAGAGGGGCCTGAACCCATAAACCCGAGTGTACAATCTCGATGTAGCTAGGCTCTGCCCTCTCCTACATACCCCCTACTTCTACTGTCAGACTTGTTCCCACGACACCCACACCCTCCCCACTATATATAGGGCTGTGGGAGGCCTGTGGGCGCAGCCCTAGCCCCTCCTCCA
Organism: Secale cereale; assembly: GCA_902687465.1. Classification (NCBI taxonomy): domain Eukaryota; kingdom Viridiplantae; phylum Streptophyta; class Magnoliopsida; order Poales; family Poaceae; genus Secale; species Secale cereale. Next base: position 746,281,629 of record LR738715.1, on the reverse strand, counting down.
AAGAGGGGAGACGTCCAAGGGGGAGGAGTGCCCTCCAAGTCAAGTTGAGGGCCCTCCCCTTAGGGTTTCCCTTCCCCTAGGCGCATGTGCCTCTTCTGGGCTGGTGCCTCTGGCCCAATAAGGCTAGGATGCCCAACTACAGCCCATGCACACCCTAGGTGCTGGAGGGACCCTTCCGGACTCCTCTGGAACCATCTAGAACTTGTCGGAAGCTTCCTGGTACAACAGTGGTAAAACCCAAAACTTTTCCGGTAGCCAAAATATGACTTCCCATATATAAATCTTTACCTCCGGACCATTCCGGAGCTCCTCGTGGCGTCCGGGATCTCATCCGGGACTCCGAACAACATTCGGTCACTAACGTTAAGCGTGTGAACCCTACGGGTTCGAAAATCATGTGGACATGACCGAGACACCTCTCCGGTCAATAACCAATAGCGGGACCTGGATGCCCATGTTGGCCCAGATATTCCATGAAGATCTTTATTAGTCGAACCACAATGCCAAGGATTCAATCAATCATATATGTTGTTCCCTTTGTCTAGCGGTATGTTACTTCACTACTGCAGGATGGTCCAAAGACGACACTACGATCATAGACCCTTCGACGAAACTGTGTGCGATGACATAATCGCAAATGGTGGTGTAAAAAACCATCAAAAAGGTGCAAAACGTTTGCGATGACAGATGCATCAAACACGGTTCAGAATTTAGTTGCGTGTGTGATGCAAGGTATACGGTTTAGCTCAATTAACTGTTTGGGGTGAGGAGGCACAAAAGAAACGGGCAGCCATATGAAGGCGTGTGCGATATACAGCATACGGTTCACTGGGATGAACTGTGTATGATTAGGCAACGCAATGGAAACGGTTCAACTGAACAAGATGTGTGTGATATGCGGCAAACAGGTCCGTAATATGAAATGTGTGTGAAGACCAATAATAACACAGATGATTGATGCTAATAAGCCATGTGAACTGCTCTGTCTACAATAGAATAACATTTATATATATATAGCTGAAATAAACATACAATTACATAAGTGACTATACAGATCATTCGCACACACCTCAACAAACAAGTGCATTCATTCTAAAGTAGGAGAAACGATCATCTAGTCATCTACTTCTTGTGATGCTCCCGCCACTGCTATGTGGCTCGAGCCCTCGTCTGGGTCAGGAAGAAGACAGTTCCTCATGTCAACGATCCGCCTGTACATCTCGTAGCTTGTGTACGCGTCCATGGTCGCGTACTTGACATGTTGTTCATCCACTCTCTTATGCCACACACTGTGCCAGACGTTCTTGTCCTTATTGCTCTCTTGCTTCATCTTCGCATAGTAGGGGTCGATGATGGCCGAGGCAAGGTCAACCAGGGAGTTTAGTTTGCTTTTGTCGCTGCCCCGGACCTTGTAGTGGTGCTGGATGTTGACAAGATTCGGGCATTTCAACTCCGAAACCTTGAGCGCTTTTAGATCGTTGGTTGTCCACCATAGCGAAACTATAGTCGGAGCTATTGATAAACCTGGAGAAACGCTTGCAAGGCCTTGTGGCAAGGTGGAAGTGGCAGACGAGGACGTCATGTCGCACGCACAACTGGGTGACGGCAACCTTCTGATCGTGCCCGGCATGAACGATGGTGTACTCGAGGTCGAAGCCGACCACTCGGTACTTGTCCTCGGCAAGGAACTGCTCCATAGTTTGGATGGAGCTCTCCACCGAGACCGGGTCGTTCGTGTACACCATCGAGAGGGCCTTCGCCCTCACGTGGATGTCCACTACGTGATGCGTGGTGAACTGCCCGCCGTTGTCATCGTCGGCCGCTGGGAGCACCATTGGAGCCACGGGGAGCGTCATTGGAACCACTGGATGTCCTCTCTATATGTGTCCTCGTGGGTGTGCTTATTCTGTCATGTGAGACAAGAGAAGAAGGTAAATGGCTGCAGGAATAAAAGGGGCCGGGCGGCGTGGATTCTCGGCGCGTCCGCATGGCAGTTTTTGCAGCGGGTAACTGCATCGTCACGCCGCGCCCGGCACAACCGCTTGCACACGAGCATGCGTGATCATGCTCGTGGAGGGACGAGGGCAGAGCACCCGGAGGGACGCGAGAGCAGAGCGGGCGTGGCGGGGCGCAAGCAAAACGCATTGCGGCCGCCTGAACCACAAGCAACCACACGCATAGACCAGTTGAACACACAGGAAATTGTTGCCTACAAGCCGGCCGACAGTTGCATCGCTGTGTAGAGAGCAGCCGTGTGGTACCACCTTCGTCTAGTCTATAGTCTCCTTTATACTTCATGCCATACTTTGCCCCCAAATTTAACCAACAAAATTGAAGGAAATTTGCCCTAGAGGCAATAATAAATATGTTATTTGTATTTCCTTATATCATGATAAATGTCTTTTATTCATGCTAGAATTGTATTAACCGGAAACTTAGTACATGTGTGAATACATAGACAAAACAACATGTCCCTAGTATGCCTCTACTAGACTAGCTCATTGATCAAAGATGGTTATGTTTCCTAGCCATAGACATGAGTTGTCATTTGATCAACGAGATCACATCATTAGGAGAACGATGTGATGGACAAGACCCATCCGTTAGCTTAGCACTATGATCATTTGGTTTTACTTCCATTGCTTTCTTCATGACTTATACATGTTCCTATGACTATGAGATTATGCAACTCCCGAATATCGGAGGAACACCTTGTGTGCTATCAAACGTCACAACGTAACTGGGTGATTATAAAGATGCTCTACAGGTGTCTCCGAAAGTGTTCGTGGTGTTGGCATAGATCAAGAATAGGATTTGTCACTCCGAGTGTCGGAGAGGTATCTCTTGGCCCTCTCGATAATGCACATCATCATAAGCCTTGCAAGCAATTGACTAATGAGTTAGTCACGAGAAGATGTATTACGGAACGAGTAAAGAGACTTGCCGGTAATGATATTGAACTAGGTATTGAGATACCGACGATTGAATCTCGGGCAAGTAACATACCGATGACAAAAGGAACAACGTATGTTGTTACGCGGTTTCACCGATAAATATCTTCGTAGAATATGTAGGAGCCAATTTGAGCATCCAGGTTCCGCTATTGGTCATTGACCGGAGATGAGTATCGGTCATGTCTACATAGTTCTCGAACCTGTAGGGTCCGCACGCTTAACGTTTGATGACGATCGGTATTATGAGTATATGAGTTTTGATGTACCGAAGATAGTTCGGAGTCCTGGATGAGATCACGGACATGACGAGGAGTCTCGCAATGTCCGAGACATAAAGATTGATATATTGGACGACTATATTCGGAAACCGGAAGTGTTCCGGAAAAGTTTCGGATTAAACCGGAGTGCCGGAGGGGTATCGGTACCCCCTCGGGGAACTAATGGGCCACTTGGGCCCTTAGTGGTGAGAGAGAGGGCCGGCCAGGGCTGGGCCGCGCGCCCCTCCCCTTTGGTCCCAATTGGACAAGGAAAGGAGGGGGTGGCGCCCCTTTCCTTCTCCCTCTCCCTCTCCTTCCTTCCCCTCTCTCCCTCTTTGTGGACTCCTACTAGGAATAGGATTGGAACCCTATTCCCAGTAGGATTGGCCCTCTAGGGCGCGCCATAGGGGCCGGCCGGCCTCCCCCGTTTCTCCTTTATATACGGGGGTAGGGGAGCACCTCTAGACACACAAGTTGATCAAGTTGATCTCCCAACCGTGTGCGGTGCCCCCCCTCCACAAAACACACCTCGGTCATATCGTTGCAGTGCTTAGGCAAAGCCCTGCGTCGGTAGCTTCATCATCTCCGTCACCACGCCTTCGTGCTGACGAAACTCTCCCGCGAAGTTCTACGGGTTCAAGAGCTCGTGGGACGTCATCAAGCTGAATGTTTGCTGAACGCGGAGGCTCTATACATTCGGTGCTTGATCGGTTGGATCGTGAAGAAAGTTCGACTACATCAACCGCGTCACTAGACGCTTCCGCTTACGGTCTACGAGGGTACGTAGACACACTCTCCCCTCTCGTTGCTATGCTTCTAGTATATAGATCTTGCGTGATCGTATGAATTTTTTGAAATACTATGTTCCCCAACAGTGGCATCATGAGCCAGGTCTATGGGTAGATGATATGCACGAGTAGAACACAACGAGTTGTGGGCAATAATAGTCATACTGCTTACCAGCATGTCATACTTTGGTTCGGCGGTAATGTGAGATGAAGCGGCCCGGACCGACATTACGCGTACGCTTACACGAGACTGGTTTCACCGTTATGAGCACTCGTTGCTTATAGGTGACAGGCGGGTGTCTGTCTCTCTCACTTTAGCTGAATCGAGTGTGGCTACGCCCGATCCTTGTGAAGGTTAAAAGAGCACATACTTGACGAAAAATCATTGTGGTTTTTGTATGCTTAGGTAAGAACGGTTCTTGCTAAGCCCGTAGCAGCCACGTAAAACTTGCAACAACAAAGTAGAGGACGTCTAACTTGTTTTTGCAGGGCATGTTGTGATGTGATATGGTCAAGACATGATGAGTTATACGTTATTGTATGAGATGATCATGTTTTGTAAAGTTATCGGCAATTGGCAGGAGCCATATGGTTGTCCCATTATTGTATGAAATACAGTCGCCATGTAATTGCTTTACTTTATCACTAAGCGGTAGCGATAGTCATGGAAGCAATAGTTGGCGAGATGACAATGATGCTACGATGGAGATCAAGGTGTCGCGCCGGTGACGATGGTGATCATGACGGTGCCTTGGAGATGAAGATCAAAAACACAAGATGATGATGGCCATATCATGTCACATATTTTGATTGCATGTGATGTTTATCTTATTATGCTTCTTATTTTGCTTAGTACGACGGTAGCATTATAAGATGATCTCTCACTAAATTTCAAGGTATAAGTGTTCTCCCTAAGTATGCACCGTTGCGAAAGTTTGTCGTGCCGAGACACCACGTGATGATCGGGTGTGATAAGCTCTACGTTCACATACAACGGGTGTAAGACAGTTTTGCACACGCAGAATACTCGGGTTAAACTTGACGACCGAAAGGTCGAGCGTGAATCATATAGTAGATATGATCAACATAAGATGTTCACCATTGAAAACTACTCCATCTCACGTGACGATCGGACATGGTTTAGTTCATTTGGATCACGTGATCATTTAGATGACCAGAGGGGTGTCTATCTAAGTTGGAGTTCTTTAGTAATATGATCAATTGAACTTTAATTTATCATGAACTTAGTCCTGATAGTTTTTGCATATCTATGTTGTTCTAGACCAATGGCCCGTGCTACCGTTCCTTTGAATTTTAATGCATTCCTAGATAAAGCTAAGTTGAAAGATGATGGTAGCAATTACACGGACTGGGTCCGTAACTTGAGGATTATCCTCATTGTTGCGCAGAAGAATTATGTCCTTGAAGCACCGCTAGGTGACAAGCCTGCTGCAGGAGCAACCCCAGACGTTATGAATGTTTGGCAAGCTCGTTCTGATGAATACACGGTAGTTCAGTGTGCCATGCTTTACAGCTTAGAACCGGGACTTCAAAGACGTTTTGAACGTCATGGAGCATATGAGATGTTCCAGGAGTTGAAGTTGATATTTCAAGCAAATGCCCGGATTGAGAAATATGATATTTCCAATAAATTCTACAGCTATAAGATGGAGGAGAACAGTTCTATCAGTGAACACTTGCTCATAATATCTGGGTACTACAATCATATGACTCAACTTGGTTGCAAAGTTGATGGAGATAGTGTTATTGATAGAGTTCTTCAATCACTGCCACCAAGCTATAAAGGCTTTGTGATGAACTATAAAATGCAAGGGATGCAAAAAATAGTTCCTGAGCTTTGGCTATGCTCAAGGCTGTGGAGGTAGAAATCAAAAAGGAGCATCAAGTGTTGATGGTTAACAAAACCACTAGTTTCTAGAAAAAGGGCAAGGGAAAGAAGGGGAACTTCAAGAAGAATAGCAAGATAATTGCTACTCCCACGAAGAAACCCAAGTCTGGAGCCAAGCCTGAAACTGAGTGCTTCTACTACAAAGGGACTGGACATTGGAAGCGGAACTGCCCCAAATATTTGGCGGATAAGAAGGATGGCAAGGTGAACAAAGGTATATGTGATATACATGTTATTGATTTGTACCTTACTAATGCTCGTAGTAGTACCTGGGTATTTGATATCGGTTTGGTTGCTAATATTTGTAACTCGAAACATGGACTACGGATTAAACGAAGATTGGCTAAGGACGAGGAGACGATGCGTGTGGGAAATGGTTCCAGAGTCGATGTGATCGCCGTCGGCATGCTACCTCTGCATCTACCTTCGAGATTAGTTTTAGACCTGAATAATTGTTATTTGGTGCCAGCGTTAAGCATGAACATTATATCTGGATCTTGTTTATTGCGAGACGGTTACTCATTTAAATCTGAGAATAATGGTTGTTCTATTTATACGAGTAATATCTTTTATGGTCATGCACCCTTGAAGAGTGGTCTATTCTTGTTGGATCTCGATCGTAGTGATACACATATTCATAATATTGAAGCCAAAAGATGTAAGGTTGATAATGATAGTGCAACTTATTTGTGGCATTGTCATTTAGGTCATATTGGTGTAAAGCACATGAAGAAACTCCATAGTGATGGAATTTTGGAATCACTTGATTATGAATCACTTGGTGCTTGCGAACCATGCCTCATGGCAAGATGACTAAAACTCCGTTCTCCGGAACAATGGAGCGAGCAATAGATTTGTTGGAAAACATACATACTGGTGTATGTGGACCGATGAGTGTTGAAGCTCACGGTGGGTATCGTTATTTTCCGACCTTCACTGATGATTTGAGCAGATATGGGTATATCTACTTGATGAAGCACAAGTCTGAAACATTTGAAAAGTTCAAAGAATTTCAGAGTGAAGTAGAGAATCATCATAACAAGAAAATATAGTTTCTACGATCTGATCGTCGAGGTGAATATTTGAGTTACGAGTTTGGTCTTCATTTGAAACAATGTGGAATAGTTTCACAACTCACGCCACCCGGAACACCACAGCTTAATGGTGTGTCTGAACGTCGTAACTATACTTTATTAGATATGGTGCGGTCTATGATGTCTCTTACCGATTTACCACTATCGTTTTGGGGTTATGCTTTAGAGACAGCTGCATTCACGTTAAATAGGGCACCATGTAAATCCATTGAGACGACGCCTTATGAACTATGGTTTGGCAAGAAACCAAAGTTGTCGTTGTAAGTGCATCTAGTGCCCCTTAGTGATTTTGGTGTATTGAAGACTTATAGGTTATGGGACTAATGTGTTTATGAGTGTACACAAGTCTATAAGTCTATGAGGAGTTTGATATTTACAGAGAAAGTCGACCCCTAATAATGAAGTTCTTCGACTGAAGACTTTTGAATTCCTGAAGACTTTCTGAAGACTTTGAAAGTGAAGAAATTGGTGTGACCTTGAAGACTTGGTATTCAGTTGAGGAACATGAAGCGTGAATACTTTTGTTTTCGTAGTTTCATTTTCTCTTTCTTGAGTCATAGGAAACACCGTACTATTAAAGGGGGTCGAGGAAATACTAATGAAAAAATTCCATGTGATGCTCAACTCAAAATCCTACACCTACCAATCCCTTCGAGTGAAGCCATTGGAGATCTCATACAGTTCAGTCATATTCTTCACTAACAGAGACGAAGTTCTTCTGGTCTCTGAGGAATTTGTTCTGACTGAGGAGTTAGGAATTCGCTAGTACGGATTACCTACACAGTGAGGAACATGATAGCCCTGAGGAATTTGATACTCAAATTTCCGACCGTTGGTGTGCTACGCGCCAACTGTCCAAAAATATCTACCCACCCAACGGTCAGATCATTAAAGGGCATTTATGTCTTATCATGTCGGGCTGCTCCCTAGGCTATAAATAGTCGCCCCCTACAACCACTAGCTGGTTGGCTGCTCCGAGAGAAACTGACACTTGTCGTAAGAGCAACCCATCCTCCGAGGACTTTGAGCGAAAATCATCAAGTGAGGAAAAACCCAAAACCAAACCCAAACACCTACAAACCAAAAGTGATTGAGCATCACTGAAGAGATTGATCCTGAGTGGATCCGACGCTTGTTACCTTTGAAGACTGTGCTTCTTCCAGATGGTTAGGCGTCATAGTCTAGAGCATCCAAGAGGAATTGTGGATCGCCGAGTGACCTAGTCTGTGAAGGTTCAGAAGTCACCTGAAGACTTACCATGAGTGATTGGGCGAGGTCTGTGTGACCTTAGCTCAAGGGGAATACGGTGAGGACTTGGTGTCTTGGACTGTGTGTCCAGGACTGGGTGTCCGGGACTGTGTGTCCTCAGGTTTAAATACCTAGCCGCCCTAACCAGATGTACAACTGAGACAACAGTTGGAACTGGTCTAACAAATCATTGTCTTCACCAAGCTTACTGGTTCTATTTCCTCAACTCTTTCATTTCCTCATATCTGTGTTGTGTGCTTGTGCATATCTGTTTGAAGACTTTGACTGAAGACTTTCTCAATTTCCTCAGCCTGTTTGTCTTCATCCTGAGCTATCATGTGTTTACGCTTTGTGTACTCTGTGTTTGTCTTCATTTCTTCGTGATGACTATGCTTGTATTCTACTATGTTTACTTCTGAGTACTTATTCCGCTGCAAGTAGTTGTTCGCTAAGGAATTTCCTCAACAGCAAATTCCTCAGTGAAGAATTCATAAAAATCGCCTATTCACCCCCCTCTAGTCGATATAACGCACTTTCAATCGGTATCAGAGCAAGGTACTCCCTTGTTCTGTGTGATTTTGGTTTAACCGCCTGGAGTTTTAGTTATGTCGACCGCAGGTATGATCAAGGTCTCAGCAGGGTGTCCTACCTTCGATGGGACGGACTACCCCTACTGGAAGAACAAGATGCGAATGCATCTTGAGGCAATTCATAACGATCTCTGGTATGTTGTGGAAAATGGTGTTCCCTCGGTATCACCTTCTTTGAATGCTGCTGATGTGAAGAGATTCAAGCAACTTGATTCCCAAGCGAAGAATATCATTTGTGGCCATCTGAGCAAAGGACAGTATGGAAGAGTGAGTGCTTTGGAAACTGCGAAGCTTATCTAGGATAGGCTGTCCAAAGTCAACGAAGGAGTCTCAACACAGCGTGACTCTCGATTTGATGTTCTTCGCAATCTCTTCAACCGTTTCAAAAGACTTGACAATGAAAATGTTCAGCAAACCTTCGATCGTCTCACTGACATCTCAAATGAACTTCAAGCACTTGGTGCCACTGACATCACCGACCATGAAGTGGTGAAGAAATTGTTGAGATCACTTGATTCCTCGTTTGATACTCTGGCTTTGATGATTCAAGAGCGTGGTGATTACAAGTCACTTGATCCTGCTGATATCCTCGAAAGGCTAAACACTCATGAGTTACAGCTTGCTGAATAGAGAGATCTCTATGGTCCGAGCTATGGCAGATCACGTGCCCAGAAGGCCAAGGTCGTCTCTGAATCTGAAGGTGAAGATTCTGGTAGTAGCCTTGGTGATCCTGAAGAACTGAGCCAGGAACTAGCATTGCTCATGAAGAAATTCCAAAGGTTCTCAAGACGTGGTTGCTTTGGAAAGTTCTCTAAGAGAAATGACTCCTCATCTAGTGACTACAACAAAAGGCTATGTCACAAATGCAAGAAGCCTGGTCACTACATTCAAGATTGTCCTCAGTGGGAAAAGGAATCCAAAAAGAAGAAATACAAGGATTACAGTTCTGATGATGCAAAGAAGAAGAAGAAATCAACAAAATCTTCATCATCAAAATCCTCAAAATCTTCATTTCACAAGAAGAACAGCTCCAAAAAAGGCTCGGGCATTCATTGGCAAGGAAATGGACTCTGAAGTTGAATCTGAGGATCATGAGGAAGAGGAGGAATCTGAGGAATCCGAGTCTGGTGTGGCAAGTCTAGCTTTCGCTACTGCATTCATCAGCAAGTCCGTCTTCAACACTGAAGAAAATTATTTCACCAACAAGGCTGATGAAGACAATGATGACTATGCTCCTACCTATTGCTTCATGGCAAAGGGTGCCAAGGTAATCAAATATACCTCCTCTGAATCTAGTGAGGATGAATCTGATGAAAACCTTAAGCCCAGCTATTCTAAACTTGCTAAAATTGTTGTGCAACAACAAAAGGCTCTTGACAAGGTTCAAAACATGCTAGATAAAAGTGATGATATGTTGGGTGAAGAAATGGATCAATCTAAAATCTTGACAGAAAATCTTCAGAGACTTCAGTCCAAGTATGATAACCTTCAAGGTCATCATAACACTCTCTTGTCTGTTCATGAGAAGCTTTCTTATGAATTTCTTCAAAGAAAGCAAGATCTTGAAAATCTAAGAGTGAGTTACGAAGATCTTCAGAAGGAGCGTGATTCATTACTTGCTCAACAAATCAACGCTTCTCAGGAAGAATTCATTCCTCCATGCTTGAAATGCATTGAACGTGAAACTGCTAATTCTTCACCTGAATGTTCAAATGCTTCTAATGCTACAAATTCTTCAACTGTCTCTGCTATCACTAATTCCTCATCTGAGGACATTGCTAGTATCACTGAAAATGCAGGGCTGAAAGAATTGTACATGACAGGCATGTACAAAAGCCTCAAAGGGCATCAGACTCTTTGTGATGTGCTTAAAAAGCAGATCCTCAACAGGGAATCCTAGGAAAGAGGGTATATCCTTTGAGATGAAACTTAATTCTGATGGTTCATATTGGAAACCTGATTAGTACCCCAAAACCTCATGGGTTGCTGCAAAGGGACCTCCAGTTGATCCATCCAATTTATCCGGCTTTACATGTGAATCTCCTCATTCTTCTGATGAGTCATTTCACTCTAACTATAAACTATTCAGAAATCAGAATGATGAAGTATTTGCTAGATATGTTGGAAATAAATGCAGGAATGGTCCCCCTATGAAGATAATCTGGGTCCCTAAGAGGCACCTTGAAAATCTTCAAGTGAATGTCCTCATAGCACCTCGTGTGAGGAATAGGAACCTCAGATTCAATTCTTCATATGGATCAAAATCTTCAGATGAATTCAATTCCTCATATGGATCAAATTCCTCAAAAGGATCAAAGTCCTCATATGAATATCATCGTGCTAACAACTCTGTTTCGCAGGGAAGAGCTAAGGGCTATGAATATGAGCATTATTCTTCTAACCATTATGTTCATAAGTCCTCGAAGAATTACTCTACTTATTCATACACTTATCCTAACTCCTCTTATGTGAAACGAAATGGGCTGGCGTATATGCCACCTTTCTCTTATGGAGCTCACAGAGTGATGAACTCTTTGCCACCCCTTCATATGTGGGTGGTGAGGAAAAAGAACTAATCTCTTCTGCAATGTCAGGTCTCCAGACGTGCTCAAACGTCCGAAGAATTTGCTGGAGACCTGAAAAACTGCCTGAAAGGACGCAGACTAATCACGAAGAAATGATATCTCATTTCTCACGTCCTCATACTGTTTTATCTGTTGCATTGCTTGATGAAATTGATCTGATGATCTGATGTCATATTCTTCACTGATGAAGTATATGAGTTTGTAAGCTGCACTAATTCATCTGCAGGATGATCAACCCAAGGCCACTAAGTGGGTCCTCGATAGTGGATGTACAAATCACATGACTGGTGACAAGAATCTCTTGATGGATGCTCCCTTATCACCATCTTATCTGAAGCACATCATCTTCGCTGACAAAGGCAAAAGTCAGGTATTGGGTCTAGGTAAGGTTGCGATCACTAGGTATCGACACATGGACAAAGTCATGCTTGTCAAGTCCTTAGGATACAACCTCATGTCTGTCTCAATGCTTTGCGATCTGGATATGGTTGTTGCTTTTGGCAAACATTGTTGTGACGTGATCATGGAATCTGACAACTCCATAGTCTTCGAAGGCTTTAGGAGAGGAGACTTGTATATTGTTGATTTCTCTACAGGACCTCAACCAGCTCTGTGTCTACCTGCAAAAGCTTCAGAAGGCTGGCTATGGCATCGACGACTTGGTCATGCAGGCATGAGGAATTTGCACACGCTTGCAAAGAAGAAGCGTGTCATTGGCATTGAGAATGTCAAATTCCTCAAGGATCACTTATGCGGTGCCTGTGAAGCTGGAAAGATGACCAAGGCCAAACATCCAGCGAAGACTATCATGACTACTACTCGACCATTTGAATTGCTTCACATGGATCTCTTCAGTCCTAATCATTATTCTGCAGTTTCAAATGATGCTTCTGTATATGGCTTTGTTATTGTTGATGATTACTCTCGATATACATGGGTAAACATTGTTACTTACAGACATGAAATGCAGGAAGTCTTCAAATGATTTTCCTCGAGGGCTTCAACCAACTTTGGTGTGAAGATCAAGCACATCAGAAGTGACAATGGAACTGAGTTCAAGAACTCTGGTCTCGAAGAATATCTTGATGAACTTGGTATTACTCATGAGCTATCTGCACCTTATACTCCTCAGCAGAATGGCGTCGTAGAGCGCAAGAACAGGACTCTTGCTGAGATGGCTCACACTATGCTTGATGAATACAAAACCCCTCGTCGTTTCTGGATTGATGCAATTGATACTGCGTGCCACATCATCAACAGAGTATATCTTCACAAATTCTTCAAAAAGACTGCCTATGAACTCCTCACTGATAAGAAACCCAATGTAAGTTATTTCAAAGTCTTCGGTGCAAAATGTTGGATTAGAGATCCTCATCACAACTCAAAATTTGCACGGAAAGAACATGAAGGGTTTATGCTTGGTTACGGAAAGGACTCGCACACCTACAGAGTCTTTGACAACGTTCTTCACAAGGTTGTTGAAACTGTAGATGTGCGGTTCGATGAAACTAACGGCTCGTAAAGAGAGCACCTACCTACTGTGACAGATGAACCAGCACCTGAGGAAACTATCAAATTCAAGGCTACTGAGGATGTCATTCCTACTGAAGAAAATGCTGAAGAATTCATTCCAGAACCTGAAGAACGTCGAGTTGATGCACCTGAGGAAAATGCTGAAGAAAATGCTGATCAAATTCCTCGACGACAACCATCTCATCCTCGCGTTGTGAAAGAAGTGCAGATTGAGAAAATCATCAGTGACATCAATATACTAGGTCCTCTCACACGCTCAAAAGCTTCACATTTATCAAACTTTTGTGGACACTTTGCTTTTGTCTCTATCACAGAGCCCACTAAGGTAGATGAAGCATTTCTGGAGCCAAGCTATGCAAGAAGAATTACATCAGTTCGAGCTCAACAACGTCTAGGAACTGGTCAAATGTCCAGATCCTCGCAAGCATAATATCATCGACACAAAGTGGATCTACCGCAACAAGCAAGATTAAAATGGCCTTGTGGTAAGGAATAAGGCACGACTTGTAGCTCAAGGCTACACACAGGTTGAAGGAATTGATTTCGATGAAACTTTTGCACCTGATGCTAGACTTGAGGCTATTCGCATATTACTTGCTTATGCTAACCATCATGATATAATTCTCTATCAAATGGATGTGAAAAGTGCATACCTCAATGGTAAGCTTGAGGAAGAAGTATATGTTGCTCAACCCCCAGGTTTTGAAGATCCAAAGAATCCTGACAAAGTCTTCAAACTCAACAAGGCTCTCTACGGCCTCAAGCAGGCTCCTCGAGCTTGGTATGATACTTTGAAGGAATTCCTCATGAAGAAAGGCTTCCAATCCGGTTCACTTGATCCCACTCTTTTCACTAAATCTTATGATGGTGAATTATTTGTGTGCCAAATATTTGTTGATGATATTATCTTTGGCTGTACTGACCAACGCTATAGTAATGAATTTGCCTATATGATGAGTGAAGAATATCAAATGTCTATGATGGGAGAGTTGAAATTCTTCCTAGGTCTTCAAATTCGTCAACAACGCAATGGAATATTCATATCTCAGGAGAAATACCTCAAAGATGTACTGAGGAAATTCGGCATGCACGATTGCAAAGGCGTGGTCAAAATTCCTATGCCCACAAATGGCCATCTGTGCACTGATGAAAATGGTACTGACTTTGATCATAAGGTATACCGCTCCATGATTGGTTCCTTATTGTAATTATGTGCATCTAGGCCAGAATAATGCTTAGTGTTTGCATGTGTGCCCGATTTCAAGCTGCACCGAAGGTATCACACCATTAGGCTGTGAAATATATTCTTCGATATCTAGCTCACACACCAACACTTGGATTATGGTACCCCAAGGGCTCGTCTTTTGATCTCATTGGATATTCAGACTCTGACTATGCTGGTGATCGTGTGGACCGCAAGTCAACATCTGGTACATGTCATTTCCTCGGAAGATCCTTGGTCTGTTGGTCCTCGAAGAAACAGAACTATGTATCACTGTCTACTGCTGAAGCTGAGTATATTGCTGCTGGCTCTTACTGTGCTCAATTGTTATGGATGAAGCAAACTCTCAAGGACTATGGTGTCAACGTGAAGAATGTGCCTCTCTTCTGTGACAATGAGAGTGCCATTAAGATTGCACACAACCCAGTTCAGCACTCGAAGACAAAGCACATTCAGATTTGTCATCATTTTCTTCGTGATCATGTGTTGAAGGGTGACATTTCTATTGAACATGTGAAGACTGAAGAACAGCTAGCCGATATCTTCACAAAGCCCTTGGATGAGAAGAGATTTAGCAAGTTGCGGTGTGAGCTAAATATCTTAGAATCTTCGAATGTTCTTTGAATTGGACACTCATCCTAACACTTATGAAAAATTGATGAATTAGATGTGAAACACATGAAGAAATTGTTTTTCTTCAATCAATGAAGAATAACACTCTAAGTGTGAAGAAATTAATGAAGAAATTGATTCTCAGAACCCTACGATAATTGTACGCGGTGTATATGGTGGGTCACGCCACCACAAAAGTTGAAAATCTTCAATATGAGTTTTTGAAATTCCTCACTTGTTCGTATTCTTCAACTTTGCATTGTCTTCACTATTTCCATCTCTGTTCTTCATTGGCTATATATATATGTGAGTTTATGTCCTCTACAGCATTCACTTATTGCTATTTCTTCAAGTTGCTTTTTCTGCTAAGTCAATGTGATCGGACCCTTCCCCCTCTATGCTAAACTCAACCCATTCCATTCACAAATTCTTCATATGCGTTCTATTTGAAACTTGTTCAAAATCTTCACTGTGTCCTTGTCAGCTGAAGAAATTGTGGACGCAACGTTAAAACTTATCCTTTCCAAAAAATTCGGTTTTGCCGCTCAAATCATTCCGCATTCCACGACAATACTTATCTATTCACCCACGATCTCCACTACACAGTACGTGGGTGACACATGTCGTGCGAATGAGAAGGGTCAGAGGCACGTTCGTCCAATTTCTTCGGGCGAACGGTATTTCATCTCAGCTATAAATACCCCTCCCCTTCCCTCACTTCACTTTTTACTCCGCTCGTTCTCACTCTCCCGCTCGAGCTTCTCCAACCCTAGCGCCGCCGCTACTCCATTGTCGCCGGTGAGGAAGAGCTTCACTGCCTCGACCTCGTCGCCGTCGTACTCGCGCCAGCCGCAGATTTCTTCACTCCGCCGCCGCCGTAGCTGTCTTCCTCTGCCAAGTTAGGGCATGGAAGATCTGCACAGACGAACTTCACTTCTCCATCTCACAGTTCGTCGTGTTCTTCATCCAGGGTAATTAAAAGTTACTTTTACTGCCCTCTTTGATTCAAACGTTTTCTTCAAAATTCTCAAAAGGTGTTTTCTTCGTCAAATCTTCACACACTAAACACCTCACATATCATCTGTTCTTGATTTGATTTCTCTAAGCTATGTTTTCTTCAAGATTCCTCAATTATGTGGATTTTTCAATCTATACAACTCTGGAACCTAAGACAAAGAACGCTTAGTCAAATTCTTCAAGACTCATCTGGTCAAATTCCTCAAACTTGTTCTTTTTACAAAACCTTCTGAGAACGCATATGACCTCTCCAAATTCCTCGCAACTATACTATAATCACAGGTACTCATGTTCGCTGTTGAATCACTAGGTTCTCATCAACTTAACTTATTTGCAGCGTTCCTCGAAGAAAAGTTGCACACTTCTTCAGAAAGTTCAATTGTTCAAATTCCTCGTCTGAAGAAAATGGCTGATGGAAAGAAGCCACGGAAAGGAGGAAAGAGGCCTGAGGTCAATACTGCTTTTGAAATACCTGAAGACATTTATGCTGACTATTGCACTCCTGATGAGGCAAAGTTCGGAAAAGAGGACAAGAATCAGCGCAAAGTGCCCATACAAAGAATAGAGAGGAGATGGGCACGTGAGTGGAGGGAGTACAGATATGTCACTCCCAAACACATGAAGAAATTCACACTCAATCCTCCCTGCCCAAGACCTCCACTGGCACAAGGCCAAGTTGCTGATCCCACAAGCCTCAAGTGTGGTGAGGATTTTCCTGAAGAATGGGCTAAGCGCCAGGCTAAGTTGGCCAGACAAGTAAAAGAAGTAGTGAGGAAATTTAATGAAGACTCTGCTGCTGTTGCTGCCTCTGCTGAGGCTTCTTCTTCCAAGCCTAAGAAGGCCATGGCTAAGAAGCCTGCTCACAAGCCAAGTGCTTCTTCCTCAGCAATGCCCTCACGGCCAGTTTCTTCAAAGCCCTCACGGCAGATTCCTCAGACTGCTCCTACTCCTACAAAGTCCTCAGCTCCTCCGCAAAAGTCTTCAGATGCTGCAACAAAGTCATCTGCTCCAGTGCATCCTGCCACATGTCAAAGGACTGCGGGCATATCCATTGCCTGAGGAGCCTCTGCAAGCTCCTCAGCTGCCCCAAGTTCCTCAGCGGTACCAAGTTCCTCAGCTGGTCCCTCGCTGCTGAAGAAAAAGACAACTGCTGGATGAGGCTCTCGCCCAAGTCCTCTTAAGAAACAAGTTGCTTTCCAAGTGTCGTCTGATGACGAAGCTGATGATGAAGACCTGGTTCAAATAATCAGAGACAAGCAAGAAAGGGCCGCTAGAGCCAAAGGAAGCGAAGTACCACTACTGTTGGATCCCAAGGTGATCCTTGATTTCATTGATCTCTAGCATAAGGACCCAGACACTCCCATGCCTGACTTCAACTTGACTCCTGGTCAAAGTCATATGCTGACCGCCTTCATAGGCAAAGAAAAATGGAAGTTTGAAAGGGCCAGGCAGACAAAGAAAGCGCAGTACAAGAAGGAGCGCTTCCTGAAGAAAAATGTTGTCAACATGAAAACTGAAGAACTTGTAAAGCTTCAGGGTGAAATCAAAACCCTCAGTGATGAATTTGAAGCATATCGCGCTGACTGGATGGGCGCCAAAGTCAGATTTCTAAATTTGACTAAAGGTTTTTCTTCAAGTGTTGCTCGTAAGACACACATTGAAATTCCTCAGGCTGAAGCATCTGCTCAGTCTGCTGAAGGACATGCCAGCACCGCTGAAGAACATCAGGCTGCTGAAGAAAATCCCAGGGCTAATGACCCCACTCCAGCCGCTGAAGAAATTTCCAGGGCAACCTCTAGTGTTGCACCTGAAGAAAATGTTAGGCTAGCTGAAGCTCCAAAGGCTGTGCCTGAAGATCGTGAAGAAGTCAGGACAACTGCATCAGTTGTACCTGAAGAAATTGAACCAGATTCCTCTGCTGCTCCTGCGCCTACTCCAACTCCAATCCTTCCATCTGCATCAGATGTGAAGAAGACAAAGGTTGCAGAGCATGCAGCTGTGAAGAAAAGGAAGGCATCAGCTTCTTCAGATTCTTCAGCTCCGAAGAAAATGAATCCCTTGACAAGCTCAGCTGAGAATCCAATTGATGCCATTCCAATTTCATCTATGCCATCAAAGGGCCTTGTTCCTTTTGATGAAGATTATGTGATTCCAAGTGAATCAGATGAAGACATTCCCTCTGTTGCTTCCTCAGAGCAGACGGATAAAGAAATTGAAGTGGATGCTATCCCTTCAACCCCAATCATCTCCTCGCCTATGCCTCAGTTTACTGCTGAAGAGGCCGGCGTTGAAGAATTGGAAGAACAAGACTCGAACATGGACATTGGGAATGCCACTCCCTTGATGACTGATGAATTCTGGGATAGTCAGCATCCCAACTCCCCTTTGTTCACGCTGCTGCAACAAATTCCTCATTCACTAGCACCAACTATTCCATTGGGCTTTGAGGAAACTCATCCCACACAGTCTGTTCATGAAGACATTCCAGCCACTAGTGTTGAAGAAACTGCTGCTGCTGCTGAATCGATTCCTGAGACTGAAGAACCTGAGATTGCAAATCCGGAGGTTGTGATGCAATTGACTGATACTCCTCAACCCAAGCCAAAGGATCCTTTCTCAAGGAAGCAATCTTTCAAGAAGGCTGATTTCTTCGGCGAGCATGTGTTCTTCACTGATTTCAATCCCTATGACTCTGCTCGCATAAGGAAGAGGCGTTTCTGGACTGCCAGTCAGGCAAATTTCTATTCCTCAGTGCTTTACAACAAAGACAAAGTCTTAGAACATCAGCATATTCCTCACGTGGATATGGAATCTCTGCCTTGCTTTGTGCCAGTCCTTAGTGTTCTTCACGACGCTGGACTGTTGGGTTTTTGCACTGATATATGCGATTGGAATGAAGAACTGATTTTCCAATTTTATGCTACCCTACACATCACTGGCAATTCTGAAGATGTGAATTCATGGGTGCTAGACTAGATGTCTGAAAACACTCGCTACAAAGCACCAGCCTCTGAATTGCTTCAGGCTCTGCCTCTCAGTCCTCCAAATGAAGCAGCACGCTGCATGTATGAAGAAACTGAACTCACTGATCACTACATGCAAGTTCTTATGAAGCCTTCGAAGCCAGGTCAAGCCCCACGGACCAGATTCCTCGTGAAAGAATTGTTGTTTCTGCCTCGGACTGTCTATCGCATTCTGACGAAGACATTGAGTCCAATCAAGGGCCACGACTCGAATGTTGAAGAAGTCGTTGGCATCATGAAGAATCTGCTATTTAACATCATCCATGGTGTTCCCGTCAACTTTCATGATTTCTTCATGAGGACAATGGCAAATGTTGCACCGTCCCCTTTCAACCTGAAGCCTTATGCTCCATGGATTATGAGATTCATCAGGACAAGGTCTTCAGTGAACTAGAGAGCTGACACTTTCAATCATTGCAGCTACTTTCCCCCAATTGAAGTCCTCAAAAGGACATTTTCCTCAGCTGATGACAAGGGCAAGGCCACTTCTGTTTTTGAAGAAGGCACTCGTCCATTGGATGGTCAGTTTCGCAAAGCCGCATCTTATTCCACCAACGATGACTCTGCCACTCATGACTCTGCCGCCAACGCTCCCAAGCAAAATCCTCAAGGCACAGCTCCCAGGGTGATGACTGATCGTGAGCTTCTCCTCAGTCTTCATCAGAAGGTTGATCGCAACCACAAATGGGTCAAGCGTCAGTTTGGTTCAATTCTTCACAACATGACCTCTACACATAATGCAGTGAAGAAAAACCATTACTACCTTCTTGAAATCCTCAACCGCACCTGGGCTGTTCTGTCTCATCTGTATGGCAAAGAAGATCTGAAGAAAATGGGTCTCAAGGATGACTTTGACTGGTCTGCTCCTCCTCCGAAGAAATACAAGAAGGTCAAGGTTCCTCCCTTGGTGGCCAGCTCCTATTCTTCATCACGCGAGACCGACGAGTATGAAGACTTGGACGACACCGAGGCATGCCCTACTTCAACCATCGACCCCAACAACGCTAGCGCTCCTTCATCATCTTGAAATTCTTCAGGGGCATTAGTCCTCAGTTTCGATCCTTTTGGTCATTCGATGACAAAGGGGGAGAAATTTGAGTTAGTCTTCAAGCGAGTCTATATATATGGGCATTTTTTTTGCTAAGTTACAACTCTCGTTCTTCTGATGAATTTGTGGATCGAGTTGTAAACTTAAACTCTATGGTGACCTGATACTTTTGCTGTGGTGTTTCCGCATGCTTATTCCTCATTAATGTTATGCACGCATGATGAATTACATCAGTCACCATATTTCATCATGCATTTCAAATTCTTCATATTATATTTCAAATGCGTGTATGAATTACAAGATATAGGGGGAGATCTCCATGATTCTACTCTTCAAGTGTGCATTGCTTCAAAAGCAAATTCCTCACTATGCACACCTTCAGGGGGAGTTCTTCTATATCTTGCAATCAAATTCCTCAATATCAGTATTTACACTTCATATTTTTATCCCCGTTGAAAACTTAACCTATATTGTCATCAATCACCAAAAAGGGGGAGATTGTAAGTGCATCTAGTGCCCCTTAGTGATTTTGGTGTATTAAAGACTTATAGGTTAAGGGTCTAATGTGTTTATGAGTGTACACAGGTCTATAAGTCTATGAGGAGTTTGATATTTATAGAGAAAGTCGACACCTAAAAATGAAGTTCTTCGACTGAAGACTTTTGAATATCTGAAGACTTTCTGAAGACTTTGAAAGTTAAGAAATTGGTGTGACCTGGAAGACTCAGTATTCAATTGAGGAACATGAAGCGTGAAGACTTTTGTTTTCGTAGTTTCATTTTCTCTTTCTTGAGTCATAGGAAATACCGTACTGTTAAAGGGGTTCAAGGAAATACTAAGGAAAAATTTCCATGTGATGCTCAACTCCAAATCCTACACCTATCAATCCCTTTGAGTGAAGCCATTGGAGATCTCATACAGCTCAGTCATATTCTTCAGTGACAGAGACGAAGTTATTCTGGTCTCTGAGGAATTTGTTCTGACTGAGGAGTTAGGAATTCACCAGTACGGATTACCTACACAGTGAGGAACATGATAGCCCTGAGGAATTTGATACTCAAATTTCCGACCGTTGCTGTGCTACGCGCTAGCTGTCCCAAAATATATATGTGGATGACATATTGTTGATTGGAAGTGATATAGAATTTCTGGATAGCATAAAAGGATACTTGAATAATAATTTTTCAATGAAAGACCTCGGTGAAGCTGCTTACATGTTAGGCATTAAGATCTATAGAGATAGATCAAGACGCTTAATTGGACTTTCACAAAGCACATACCTTGATAAAGTTTTGAAGAAGTTCAAAATGGATTAGTCATAGAAAGTGTTCTTGCCTGTGTTACAAGGTGTGAAGTTGAGTAAGACTCAATGCCCGACCACTTCAGAAGATAGAGAGAAAACGAAAGACATTCCCTCTGCCTCAGCCATAGGATCTATCATATAAGCAATGTTGTGTACCAGACCTGATGTGTGCCGTGCTATAAGTTTAGCAGGGATGTACCAAAGAAATCCAGGAGTGGATCACTAGACAGCGGTCAAGAACATCCTGAAGGACCCGAAAAGGACAAAGGATATGTTTCTCGTATATGGAGGTGACAAAGAGCTTGTCATAAACAGTTACGTCGACTCAAGCTTTGACACTGATCCGGATGACTCAAACTCACAAACCGGATATGTATTTTTATTAAACGGTGGAGCTGTCAGTTGGTGTAGTTCCAAGCAAAGCGTCGTGGCGGGATCTACATGTGAAGCGGAATACATAGCTACTTCGGAAGCAGCAAATGAAGGAGTCTGGATGAAAGAGTTCATATCCGATCTAGGTGTGGTACCTAGTGCATCGGGTCCAGTCAAAATCTTTTGTGACAACACTGGAGCAATAGCCTTGGCGAAGGAATCCATGTTTCACAAGAGAACAAAGCACATCAAAAGATGCTTCAATTCCATCCGCGATCAAGTCAAGGAGGGAGACATAGAAATTTGCAAGATACATACAAATTTGAATGTAGCAGACCCATTTACTAAGCCTCTTCCACGGGCAAAACATGATCAGCACCTAGACTCCATGGGTGTTAGAATCATTACTTTGTAATCTAGATTATTGACTCTAGTTCAAGTGGGAGACTGAAGGAAATATGCCCTAGAGGCAATAATAAAGATGTTATTTTTATTTCCTTATATCATGATAAATGTATTTTATTCATTCTAGAATTGTATTAACCGGAAACTTAGTACACGTGTGAATACATAGACAAAACAACATGTCCCTAGTATGCCTCTGCTAGACTAGCTCATTGATCAAAGATGGTTATGTTTCCTAGCCATAGACATGAGTTGTCATTTGATTAACAAGATAACATCATTAGGAGAATGATGTGATGGACAAGACCCATCCGTTAGCTTAGCACTATGATCGTTTAGTTTTACTCCTATTGCTTTCTTCATGACTTATACATGTTCCTATGACTATGAGATTATGCAACTCCCGAATACCGGAGGAACACCTTGTGTGCTATCAAACATCACAACGTAACTGGGTGATTATAAAGATGCTCTACAGGTGTCTCCAAAAGTGTTTGTGGTGTTGGCATAGATCAAGAATAGGATTTGTCACTCCGAGTGTCAGAGAGGTATCTCTGGGCCCTCTCGGTAATGCACATCATAATAAGCCTTGCAAGCGATTGACTAATGAGTTAGTCACAAGATGATGTATTACGAAACGAGCAAAGAGACTTTCCGGTAACGAGATTGAACTAGGTATTGAGATACCGACGATCGAATCTCGGGCAAGTAACATACTAATGACAAAAGGAACAACGTATGTTGTTATGCGGTTTGACCGACATACATCTTTGTAGAATATGTAGGAGCCAATATGAGCATCCAGGTTCCTCTATTGGTAATTGACCGGAGATGAGTCTCGGTCATGTCTACATAGTTCTCAAACTCGTAGGGTCCGCATGCTTAACGTTTGATGACGATCGATGTTATGAGTTTATGAGTTTTGATGTACCGAATGTTAGGGATCGTCGCAGAAAATCAAAAAATTTCCTACGCATCACCAAGATCTATCTATGGAGTAATCTAGCAACGAGGGAGAGGAGAGTGCATCTACATACCCTTGTAGATCGTGATGCGGAAGCGTTGCAAGAACGCGGATGAAGGAGTCGTACTCGCTGCAATTCAGATCCCGGTTGATTCCGATCTAAGCGCCGAACAACGGCGCCTCCGCGTTCAACACACGTGCAGCCCGGTGACGTCTCCCACGCCTTGATCCAGCAAGGAGAGAGGGAGAGGTTGGGGAAGCCTCCTTCCAGCAGCAGCACGACGGCATGGTGGTGGTGGAGGAGCGCGAGACTCCAGCAGGGCTTCGCCAAGCACTGCGAAAGACGACGAGGACTTGGGAGAGGGGGAGGGCTGCGCCAGAACTTGTGGTGCGGCTGCCCTCCCACCCCCCACATATATATAGGGGCAAGGGAGAGGGGGGCCGGCCCCCTCAGATCCAATCTGAGGAGGGGGCGGCGGCCAGGGGGGTTGCCTTGCCCTCCAAGGCAAGGGGGCCGCCCCTCCTTAGGTTTCCCCCCCAAACCCTAGGCGCATGGGCCCTAGTGGGGATGCGCCCAGCCCACTAAGGGGCTGGTCCCTCTCCACATACAGCCCATAGGGCCCTCCGGGGCAGGTGGACCCTCCCGGTGGACCCCCGGAACCCCTTCGGTGGTCCCGGTACAATACCGGTAACCCCCCGAATTATTCCGGTGACCATATGATGACTTCCCATATATAAATGTTTACCTCCGGACCATTCCGGAACTCCTCGTGACGTCCGGGATCTCATCCGGGACTCCGAACAACATTCGGTAACCGCGTACATACTTTCCCTATAACCCTAGCGTCATCGAACCTTAAGTGTGTAGACCCTACGGGCTCGGGAACCATGCAGACATGACCGAGACAACTCTCCGACCAATAACCAACAGCGAGATCTGGATACCCATGTTGGCTCCCACATGTTCCACGATGATCTCATCGGATGAACCACGATGTCAAGGATTCAATCAATCCCGTATACGATTCCCTTTGTCTATCGGTATAGCACTTGCCCAAGATTCGATCGTCGGTATACCGATACCTTGCTCAATCTCGTTACCGGCAAGTCTCTTTACTTGTTCTGTAACACATCATCCCATGATCAACTCCTTGATCACATATTGTGCACATTATGATGATGTCCTACCGAGTGGGCCCAGAGATACCTCTCCGTCACACGGAGTGACAAATCCTAGTCTCGATTCATGCCAACCCAACAGACACTTTCGGAGATACCTGTAGTGCACCTTTATAGCCACCCAGTTACGTTATGATGTTTGGTACACCCAAAGCATTCCTACGGTATCCGGGAGTTGCACAATCTCATGGTCTAAGGAAAAGATACTTGACATATAGAAAAGCTTTAGCATACGAACTACACGATCTGAGCTAGGCTTAGGATTGGGTCTTGTCCATCACATCATTCTCCTAATGACATGATCCCGTTATCAATGACATCCAATGTCCATGGTCAGGAAACCGTAACCATCTATTGATCAACGAGCTAGTCATCTAGAGGCTCACTAGGGACATGGTGTTTGTCTATGTATCCACACATGTATCTGAGTTTCCTATCAATACAATTCAAGCATGGATAATAAACAATTATCATGAACAAGGAAATATAATATTAACCAATTTATTATTTCCTCTAGGGCATATTTCCAACACCAAAGGTAGTTCGGAGTCCCGGATGAGATCACGGACATGACGAGGAGTCTCGGAATGTCCGAGACGTAAAGATTGATATATTGGACGACTATATTCAGAAACCGGAAGTGTTCCGGAAAAGTTTTGGATTAAACCGGAGTGCCGGAGGGGTGTCGGTACCCCTCGGGGAAACTAATGGGCCACTTGGGCCCTTAGTGGCGAGAGAGAGGGCCAGTCAGGGCTGGGCCACGCGCCCCTCCCCCTTGGTCCGAATTGGACAAGGAAAGGAGGGGGGCGGCGCCCCTTTCCTTCTCCCTCTCCCTCTCCTTCCTTCCCCTCTCACCCTCTTGGTGAACTCCTACTAGGAATAGGATCGGAATTGGACAAGGAAAGGAGGGGGGGCATGCCACGTCTCCAACGTATCTATAATTTTTTATTGTTCCATGCTATTATTTATGATGTTTTGGATGTTTAATGGGCTTTGTCTTACACTTTTATAATATTTTTTGGACTAACCTACTAACCCAAAGGCCTAGTCCAGATTGAAGTTTTTTGCCTGTTTCAGGGTTTTACAGAAAAGGGATATCAAACGGAGTCCAAATGGAATGAAACCTTTGTGAGAGATATTTTTGGAGAAAATCACGCACGGGAGACTTGAGAACCACGGAGTAGGGCTTACGTGGTGCCCACGAGGGTGGGGGCGCCCCCCCCCTAGGGCGTGCCCCCAGCCTTGTGGGTCTCACGTATGGCCCCGGTGCCCTCCTTCCTCCTATATATGCCTACGTACCCCGAAACCATCAAAACAACAGAGAAAATCCTAGTTCCATCGCCGTAACCTTCTGTTCCCGTGAGATACCATCTTGGGGCCTGTTCCGGAGCTCCGCCGGAGGAGGGATCTACCACGGAGTGCTTCTACATCATCATCATCGCCTCACCATGAGTTGTGAGTAGTTTACCACAGACCTTCGGGCCCATAGCTAGTATCTAGGTGGCTTCTTCTCTCTCTTTGGATCTCAATACAAAGTTCTCCTCGGCCTTTGAGGAGATCTATTCGATGTAATCTCTTTTTGCGGTGTGTTTGTCGACATCCGATGAATTGTGGGTTTATGATCAAGATTATCTATGAGAAATATTTGGTTTTTCTCTAAACTCTTTATGTATGATTATAATATCCTTGCAAGTCTCTCTGAATTATTGGTTTGGTTTGGCCTACTAGATCTTTAGTTCTTGCAATGGGAGAAGTGCTTGGCTTCGGGTTCAATCTTGCGGTGTCCTTTCCCAGTGACAGTAGGGGAAGCAAGGCACGTATTGTATTGTTGCCATCGAGGATAAAAAGATGGGGTTTATATCATATTGCTTGAGTTTATGCCTCTACATCATGTCATCTTGCTTAAGGCGTTACTCTGTTCCTATGAACTCAATACACTAGATGCACGTTGGATAGCGGTCGATGTGTGGAGTAATAGTAGTAGATGCAGAATCGTTTTGGTCTACTTGTCTCGGACGTGATGCCTATATATAATGATCATGCCTAGATAGTCTCATAATTATTCGCTTTTCTATCAATTGCTTGATAGTAATTTGTTTACCCGCCGTAGAATATCGCTATCATGAGAGAAGCCACTAGAGAACACTATGGCCCTCGGGTCTATTCTCAACATATCAATCTACACCTACTTCTTTTTCCGCTTTTACTTTCTGTTCTTATAACCAAAAAATACCAAAAATATCAACTATCATCTCTATCAGATCTCACTTTCGTAAGTGACCGTAAAGGGATTGACAACCCCTTATCGCGTTGGCTGCAAAGTTCTTATTTGTTTGTGCAGGTGCAAGGGACTCGCGCGTGGTCTCCTACTGGATTGATACCTTGGTTCTCAAAAACTGAGGGAAATACTTACGCTACTGTCCTGCATCTCCCTTTCCTCTTCGAGGGAATACAACGCAAGCTCGAGAAGTAGCAAGAAGAATTTCTGGCGCCATTGCCGGGGAGGCTTATGCAAAAGTCATATACCAAGTACCTATCACA
This sequence comes from Secale cereale, assembly GCA_902687465.1. Classification (NCBI taxonomy): domain Eukaryota; kingdom Viridiplantae; phylum Streptophyta; class Magnoliopsida; order Poales; family Poaceae; genus Secale; species Secale cereale. The sequence goes on along the minus strand of LR738715.1, from coordinate 746,254,985 downwards.
AACCCTTATCCTTCACATTAAATTTTTTGCCTCTCATTTTCCTCTCCCCCACTTCACCCTTGTCATTTTATTTGCCCTTCTTCTGCCGTGTGTTTATCGTTCGCTTGCTTCTTGTTTGCTTGTGTGTGTTGGATTGCTTGCTTGTCACTATGGCTCAGAACAATACCAAATTGTGTGACTTCTCCAATACCAACAATAATGATTTTATTAGCACTCCGATTGCTCCTATCACCGATGCTGAATCTTGTGAGGTCAATGCTGCTTTGTTGAATCTTGACATGAAAGATCAATTCTCCGGCCTTCCTAGTGAAGATGCCGCTACCCATCTAAACAACTTTGTTGATTTGTGTGATATGCAAAAGAAAAGGGATACAGATAACGATATTGTTAAATTGAAGTTATTTCCGTTTTCACTTAGAGATCGTGCTAAAACTTGGTTTTCCTCTCTGCCTGGAAATAGTATTGATTCATGGAATAAGTGCAAAGATGCTTTTATCTCTAAGTATTTCCCTCCTGCTAAGATCATCTCTCTTAGAAACGATATAATTAATTTTAAGCAACTAGATCATGAGCATGTTGCACAAGCTTGGGAGAGAATGAAATTAATGATACGTAATTGCCCTACACATGGTTTGAATCTATGGATGATTATTCAGAACTTTTATGCTGGCTTGAATTTTGCTTCTAGAAATCTTTTAGATTCGGCCGCAGGAGGCACTTTCATGGAAACTACCTTAGGAGAAGCTACCAAACTCCTACATAATATTATGGTTAATTATTCTCAATGGCACACCAAAAGATCTATTGTTGGTAGGAATAATTTTGGTAAAAATGCTTATAGAGGGGAGTTTAATCCTAGGCCTTTTCCTAGTAATTCCTCTAATAATTATGGTAATTCCTACAACAACTCTTATGGAAAGATGCCTTCTGAATTTGAAACTAGTGTTAAGGAGTTTATGATATCGCAGAAGAATTTCAATGCTATGCTCGAAGAAAAATTGCTTAAGGTTGATGAATTGGCTAGAAGTGTGGATAGAATTACTCTAGATGTTGATTCTTTGAAACTTAGATCTATCCCACCTAAGCATGATATCAATGAGTCTCTCAAAGCCATGAGAATTTACATTGATGAATGCAAAGAGAGAACCGCTAGGATGCGTGCTAAAAGGGAGGATTATATAAAAGTGTGTTCTTCTAGTTATCATGAAAATAAAGATGAAGATCTGAAAGTTATTGATGTGTCTCCTATTAGATCCTTGTTTTCTAGCATAAATCTTGATGAAGATAGGATTGGAGATGATTCTACTTTAAAGTGTCCCAATGATTCGGAGTTTTTAGATCTTGATTCTAAAATTGTTAAAAGTGGGAGTGAAGAGATTAAAACTTTGCATAGTGATGAACCCACTACTTTGGATTTCAAGGGATTCAATTATGATAATTGCTCTTTGATTGATTGTATTTCCTTGTTGCAATCCGTACTAAACTCTTTGCATGCTTATAGTCAAAATAAAGCTTTTACTAAACACAGAGTTGATGCTTTAATGCAATCTTATGAAGAAAAACTTGAGTTAGAAGTTTCTGTACATAGAATGCTTTATGATGAGTGGGAACCTACTATTAAAATAAAAATTAAAGATCATGAATGCTATGCTTTGTGTGATTTGGGTGCAAGTGTCTCCACTATCCCAAAAACTTTGTGTGATTTACTAGGATTCCATTGGCTTGATGATTGTTCTTTGAATTTGCATCTTGCGGATTCCACTATTAAGAAACCTATGGGAAGGATTAATGATGTTCTTATTGTTGCCAATAGGAATTATGTGCCCGTAGATTTCATTGTTCTTGATATAGATTGCAATCCTTCATGTCCTATTATTCTTGTTAGACCTTTCCTTAGAATGATTGGTGCAATTATTGATATGAAGGACGGAAATATTAGATTCCAATTTCCGTTAAGGAAAGGCATGGAACACTTTCCTAGAAAGAAAATCAAATTACCATATGAATCTATTATGAGAGCCACTTATGGATTGCCTTCCAAAGATGGCAATACCTAGATCTATCTTGTATCGTGCCTAGCTAGGGGCGTAAAACGATAGCGCTTGTTGGGAGGCAACCCAATTTTATATTTTTTGTTTTTGCTTCTGTTTAGGAATAAATATTGCATCTAGCCTCTTTTTAGATGTGGTTTTGTGTTTTGTTTAGTGTGTGTGCCAAGTAGAACCTTTGGGAAGACTTGTGTGAAGTTTACATGATCTTGCTGTGAAAAACAGAATCGTTAGCGCTCGCTAGAATGGTCATCAGATTTTACTGGAGCGTGCTATTTAGTTGATTCTTTTTGCAGATGATTAATAGACAAATTCCTTGCGTTTACCAATTTAGTTTGAATTTTTTAGAGTTACAGAAGTATGAGAAACCTGCAGATTACTACATACTGTTCTGTTTTTGACAGATTCTGTTTTTCGTGTGTTGTTTGCTTATTTCAATGCATCTATGAGTAATATTGGGAAGTATGAACCATAGAGAAGTTGGAATACAGTAGGTTTAACACCAATATAAACAAATAATGACTTCATTGCAACACCTTTGAGTAGTGGTTTGCTTTCTTATACTAACGAAGCTCACGAGATTTTTGTCAAAGTTTTGTGTTGTGAAGTTTTCAAGTTTTGAGTATTGCTTTGATGGACTATGGAACAAAGAGTAGCAAGGGCCTAAGCTTGGGGATGCCCAAGGCACCCCAAGTAAAATTCAAGGACAACCAAAAGCCTAAGCTTGGGGATGCGCCGGGAAGGCATCCCCTCTTTCGTCTTTATCTATCGTTAACTATACTCGGAGCTATATTTTTATTCACCACATGGTATGTGTTTTAGTTGGAGCGTCTTGTATAATTTGAGTATTTTCTTGTTAGTTTGCCACAATTATCCTTGCTGGACACACCTATTTGAGAGAGTTAAATATGGCCTAGAAATTGATAGAACACTCTATGTGCTTCACTTATATCTTTTGAGTTGAATAGTTTTTGCTCCAGTGCTTCACTTATATCTTTTAGAGCACGGTGGTGATAATATTTTGAAGAAATTGTTGAACTCTCATGATTCACTTATATCCATTTGAGAGTCTATTAAAATAGCATGGTAATGCACTTAGGCTATAAAACTAGTCTTCACATGATAGACATCCAATATCACTGTAGTGAAAACTTTCACACTAAGTGCATTGAATATGATGAGAAGTTGGATGCTTGATAATTGTTTTGAGATATGAGGATAGTAATATTATAGTCATTATAGTGGAGTTACTATGAAATTGAGAAATGCTTGTGTTAAGGTTAGTGATTCCCGTAGTATGCACATATGGTGAACCGCTATGTGACGAAGTTAGAGCATGAGGTATTTGTAAAGTGTCAACCTTTGTGTGGAGGTCGGGGGCGCGCGATGGTTAACTCCTACTAACCTCCCCCCTAGGAGCATGCATTGATTGCTTTGTTTTGATGACTCGTAGATTTTTGCAATAAGTATATGAGTTCTTATGACTAATGTTGAGTCCATCGATTATACGCACTCTCACACTTCCACCATTGCTATCCTCTCTTGTATCGTGCAACTTTCGCCGGTACCATACACCCACTATATATCCTTCCTCAAAACAGCCACCATATATATTCCTCAAAACAGCCACCATACCTACCTATCATGGCATTTCCATAGCCATTCCGAGATATATTGCCATGCAACTTTCCACTGTTCCGTTCATATGACACGCATCACATTGTTATATTGCCATGCATGATCATGTAGTTGACATCGTATTTGTCGCAAAGCCACCATGCATAATTTTTCATACATGTCACTCTTGATTCATTGCACATCCCAGTACACCGCCGGAGGCATTCATGTAGAGTCATACTTTGTTCTAGTATCGAGTTGTAATTCAATGAAAGTGTGATGATCATCATTATTAGAGCATTATCCCATGGGAGGAAAGGCTAAATAAAGAAAGCCCCTCCAAGAAAAAAAAGAAAAAAAATAAGAAAAGAAAGGCCAAAGAAAAAAAGAAAGGCCCAAAAAAGGGGAAAGAAAATGGGACAATTGCTACTATCTTTTTCCACACTTGTGCTTCAAAGTAGCATCATGTTCTTTATGATAGAGAGTCTCATGTTTAGTCACTTTCATATACTAGTGGGAATTTTCTTTATAGAACTTGGCGTGTATATTCCAACAATGGGCTTCCTCAAATGCCCTAGGTCTTCATGAGCAAGCAAGTTGGATGCATACCCACTAGTTTCTTTTGTTGAGCTTTCATACATTTTTAGCTCTAGTGCATCAGTTGCATGACAATCCCTACTCACTCACATTGATATCTATTGATGGGCATCTCCATAGCTCGTTGATACGCCTAGTTTATGTGAGACTATCTCCCACCTTTTTGTCTTATCTACAACCACCTCTCTATTCCACCCATAGTGCTATGTCCACGGCTCACGCTCATGTATTGCGTGAAAGTTGAAAGGTTTGAAAGAATAGAGCATGAAAACAAGTGCTTGGCTGAAATCGGGGTTGTGCATGATATGAATATTATGTGTGATGAAGAGGGAGCATAGCCAGACTATATGATTTTGTAGGGATAACTTTCTTTAGCCATAGTATTTTGAGAAGACATGATTGCTTTGTTAGTATGCTTGAAGTATTATTATTTCCTATGTCAATATAGACTTTTGTCTTGAATCTTTCAGATCAGAACATTCATGCCACAATTAAGAGAATTACTTTGAAAAATTATGTTGGTTAGCATTCCACATCAAAAATTATGTTTTTATCATTTACCTACTCGAGGACGAGCAGGAATTAAGCTTGGGGATGCTTGATACGTCTCGAACGTATCTATAATTTTTTATTGTTCCATGCTATTATTTATGATGTTTTGGATGTTTAATGGGCTTTGTCTTACACTTTTATATTATTTTTGGGACTAACCTACTAACCCAAAGGCCCAGTCCTGATTGCTGTTTTTTGCCAGTTTCAGGGTTTTACAGAAAAGGGATATCAAACAGAGTCCAAACGGAATGAAACCTTTGGGAGAGATATTTTTGGAGAAAAGCACGCACGGGAGACTTGAGAACCACGGAGTAGGGCTTACGTGGTGCCCACGAGGGTGGGGGCGCCCCCCCC
>LR738715.1:746158350-746249723 GCA_902687465.1 Secale cereale | reverse complement strand
GGCCCCCCCCCCCCCCCTAAGGCGCGCCCCCTGCCTCGTGGGTCCCACGTATGGCCCCCGGTGCCCTCCTTCCTTCAATATATGCCTACGTACCCCGAAACCATCAAAACAACAAAGAAAACCCTAGTTCCACCGTCGTAACCTTCTATTCCCGTGAGATCCCATCTTGGGGCCTGTTCTGGAGCTCCACCGGAGGAGGGGTCTACCACGGAGTGCTTCTACATCATCATCATCACCTCACCATGAGTTGTGAGTAGTTTACCACAGACCTTCGGGCCCATAGCTAGTATCTAGATGGCTTCTTCTCTCTCTCTCTCTGGATCTCAATACAAAGTTCTCCTCGGTCTTCGAGGATATCTATTCGATGTAATCTCTTTTTGCCGTGTGTTTGTCGAGATCCGATGAATTGTGGGTTTATGATCAAGATTATCTATGAGAAATATTTGGTTCTTCTCTGAACTCTTTATGTATAATTATAATATCCTTGCAAGTCTCTTCGAATTATTCGTTTGGTTTGGCCTACTAGATCTTTAGTTCTTGCAATGGGAGAAGTGCTTGGCTTTAGGTTCAATCTTGCAGTGTCCTTTCCCAGTGACAGTAGGGGCAGCAAGGCACATATTGTATTGTTGCCATCGAGGATAAAAAGATGGGTTTTATATCATATTGCTTCAGTTTATCCCTCTACATCATGTCATCTTGCTTAAGCCGTTACTCTGTTCCTATGAACTCAATACACTAGAAGCATGCTGGATAGCAGTCGATGTGTGGAGTAGTAGTAGTAGATGCAGAATCGTTTCGGTCTAGTTGTCTCGGACGTGATGCCTATACATAATGATCATGCCTAGATAGTCTCATAATTATTCGCTTTTCTATCAATTGCTCGACGGTAATTTGTTTACCCACCGTAGAATATCGCTATCATGAGAGAAGCCACTAGAGAACACTATGGCCCCCGAGTCTATTCTCAACATATCAATCTACACCTACTTTACTTTTTCCGCTTTTACTTTCTGTTCTTATAACCAAAAATACCAAAAATATCAACTATCATCTCTATCAGATCTCACTTTCGTAAGTGATCGTAAAGGGATTTACAACCCCTTATCACGTGGGCTGCAAAGTTCTTATTTGTTTGTGCAGGTGCGAGGGACTCGCGCGTGGTCTCCTACTGGATTGATACCTTGGTTCTCAAAACAGAGGGAAATACTTACGCTACTGTGATGCATCTCCCTTTCCTCTTCGAGGGAATACAACGCAAGCTCAAGATGTAGCACCGGCCTCCCCCTTGCTCCTTTATATACGGGGCAGGGGGCACCTCTAGACACACAAGTTGATCAAGTTGATCTCTCCCAACCGTGTGCGGTTCCGCCCTCCACAGTAACACACCTCGGTCATATCGTTGCAGTGCTTAGGCGAAGCCCTGTGTCGGTAGCTTCATCATCTCCATCGCCACGCCATCGTGCTGATGAAACTCTCCCACGAAGTTCTACTGGATCAAGAGCTCGTGGGACGTCATCAAGCTGAACGTGTGCTGAACGCGGAGGCTCCGTACGTTCGGTGCTTGATCGGTGGGATCGCGAAGAAAGTTTGACTAGATCAACCGCGTCACTAGACGCTTCCTCTTACGGTCTATGAGGGTACGTAGACACACTCTCCCCTCTCGTTGCTATTCTTCTATTAGATAGATCTTGCGTGATCGTAGGAATTTTTTTGAAATACTACGTTCCCCAACATAAATGTTAATGCATGTTTAAAAAATTATATAATTGGAAACTATGTTCAAATACAAATCCAACTATATAATCTTTGGTGACATGCATTCGTATTTTATTAGTTAAATCATACTCATGAACCAGGACGGTGGTATAGTAGGTAATTAAATCACAAACATTTTTTTATTAACCTTATGTGTACGCGGCCTTTCGTCCTCCTCTCGCACGTCTTGTCACCCCGCTACCGCAGACGGCTTACAGCGCAAGCTTGCGCAGCGCGCGGAGGCGTTCTTTTTGCCAAACGGTGGCGTCAATGAGTCGTCGGTGAGCCCGTTCCCGTGCAATGTCACAGGTTCCTGCGCAAGCTTCCTGTCCGACTCGGTGAAATCCCCAAAATCCCAATGCTTACTGGTCTGCTATAAAAACCCTCATAGCCGGCGAGTCCTGCATCGCGTTTTCCACTCCATCCCTGTAGCTTTCCTCGTCTGCTTCTCCCACATTCGCCACTGGCACCGGTCCGTCGTCGTCGCTCAGCCACTCCGCCGTCATCAGAGGACAGCTCTAGCTGGGAGGCTACACCGCAGCGCCGGCGCAGTCCCCGACGTAATGTTGTGCGCGTGGCATCCCTCACTATAAGAAATATGTCAACTTGTGACCCTCACTATTGGCCGCTGAAAGGTCATAGTTTTTCATTTGCGACCTTTTTGTGACCAAAAACAGAAGGTCAAAAGCTAGCGGTCGTAAACTGAAATTAACAACCTTCTCTGTGAGTAGGTTGTAGACGTTTACGACCAAAACAGAAGGTCGTTGAACCCATGACCTTTTGTTTTGGTCACTGGCTATCTACGCAGGCCACGTCGGATCCGATGTGGCAATCTGATGTGGCAAAATTGCGACCAATTGAAAAGGTCGTTAATAAGATTCAGCCCGGTCCAATTAGGTGTTTTACATGGGCCGAGCCCAACAATTCAGCCTTTTTATATATATTTTTCCTGTTATTTTTTACTAGCTACATGGGCCTAGCCCAGCAATTCAGCATTTTGTTTCTTGGCCATTGCCTTTCATAGTCCATTTTTTCGCCCTCAACCCTTTTATAGTCCATTTCTGTTTTGGGCCTCGGCCTTTTTACATTCCATATACTTTTTGGGCCTTGGCCTTTTCGTTTGTCCCACTGGTCATCTTTCTATTTCTCACACTTTCACAATAAACAAATGAAAAATATTTCAAATGGCAAGGGAACATACTAAACTGTTAAAATGATAGCCAATATTAGCACCAAATATGCTGACTACTATACAACATACGAGATTACAGTATTTACAATAGTGTTCATACAACCAGATATGATTGCCACTGTACAACATAACTAGCACTACTAACTTGCTACTCTTTACTTTGTCGGGCTTCAAGCTTCTTCAAATTTCTTCAGCCCGGAGCTCCTGTAAAGAGAGATAACACCACACTTTTAGAGCTAGATCAAAGGCACAAAATATTTATTTGGTTGGCTCATGCTGCAACAACCACATAGAAGCATAATTATAAGCACAAATACACCAACCATCTCAGTTCAAGCAAATGATCTATATTAGCAAAGCATGAAAAAGGAAGCAGCACATGGCAGGAATGTTTACAAATACACCAACCATCTCAGTTAATGACTTCAAATAGGAATAATGTATACAAGTATAATAGAAAAATATGAGAAACTATCACAGTATAGAAATGGTATCGCGGAATTATATAGCTAACTCAATGACAGATTGAAATGTTCTACTCAACGTATGGAACTCAAAAGAACTTTTCTGGTTAGTCAAGAGCATCTTAACTGCAGAAATTAGATAGTATGAAGGCAATATTCTAATGATCAAAACAGATGGAGCTGGCAACATAATATAAGCACAACATCAGAATTTATGCATTCCTAACCTCTACTGACAACATTTGCTAGCAAGAACGTGCAGATAATGATTGAATTACACAGAATCGCAAAATATACATCCCAGCATTTTTTCAAAACTGATGAAATCATCATAGAAGACCAAAAATAATATCTAAGACACTTCATAACCGACCTTGCCTAATCCAATCGCTTATAGCGCCAAAAAGGAGACCATATCCTCAACAGCTCGCATGTGCCAATGCATCAACCTGAAGCACTAAATCTGGCCAATGCACCAACAGACGTTTAATATATATGTATGTGGCATCACATAGCTACAGAAACCATATCATGAGTAAACTGAGCATTTGCAAAAGTAGAGCCAGGTTCTCTCAGGGATTGTAGCCTTTCATATATTTATGATACCTACTTCGTACATGATCATTTCACTCTAATCCTACCTAACTAAACTAACAAATGCTCAGATTACTGGTAAGCTGGCTGCAAATTTATCCACTCCATATGACAGTAAATCTAAGAGGTGGCAATCAGTTGGTCCAAAAATGCAATATAGAAGCTTAGTTGCAATAAATAACTACAGGCCTACATCAGCTCAAAGTGGCAGTAGCTCAAAAACAAGCAAAACAACTGTTGATAAGCAAAGGCAAAAGGCTAAAACACATTGTTGGCCAGAAGAACTAAAAGCTAAATCATGTCATTTCAGCGAGAATGACTTGTGCAGTTATAGGCAAAATACAAAACTAGCGGCTTAGAAAACACGTCGGCAAGTTACAGATAACTGATCAATGATAGAGCCAGATGGCGGTCTGCGCAAGGTGGAGACGCCTCTCGACTGGCGACGTACACGTCCAGGTAAACTATCCAGCAGCGCGTAGTAGAGCACCTGCACCCTACATCCACACATATACGAATCATTCGGCAAGCCCATCAACAAGAAAGGAGATCGAGATTTCAAAATGGGGAGGAAGTAGCTAACCGTCCAAAGATGACGGACCAGTTATAGATGGAGAGGTAGGCACGCTTGAGTGTGGATGGCATCGTTGCTGCCATCATCTGGACTGAGGTGTCAGGGAGGAAGCAATCCGAAGCAAGAAGAACTGCGAAAAATGAAAAGTATCAGCGGCCAGAAGCATGTAGGCAACAGCACTGGATAATCTGTTGTTGCATATAAATACTGAATTACAACATCAAACATGCTTTGAAAACTACATTACATATTACAGCAGCATGATAAAAATGTACTCAAATATATTCACAGAAGCACACAGACTATATATAGTCCTTTCACAATTGGAGTAAGAAATGCAAGGATAATTATAACTTGGAAGTTTCGCACTAATAGCCTAATAACAAATTTCATATAAAAACAGTATTAGTTCTAATATTATATGCCAAAGTAGAAAAGAAAGCCTCGTAGTTCTCTCAGTTATCACAAAAGTAATATGCCACTTTACTCCAAGCTTCAGTGGGCGGAAAAGAGACAGCATGGATCACATATGATATGTGCTAGCCACAGAGGCAAGCTCACAGAAACAAACAAATGGCCTGGTAGAATATGATGATACCGTTGTTCTTAGGCGAGGAAATAAAAAATTCAATAACAGAAGCTAATTTCAGGGATCATAATGGCGCTGCATCAAGTGCAGTTCAATTTCATGCATGTATCAGATGAAATGAAGCAATAGCAAAGCTACGATTCACCTGAAACAATTCCTACTTAATTACTTATGCCAAGTGACACGACATCTAGAGGAATGAACAGACTTGTCACACAGCGAGCTCCACAATGGAAAGAAGCCAGCACAAAAAACTGAGTCTTCTCAGTGAATCAACTCATTACTGAATCTTCCCAGCGAATCAACTAGTACTACAACCAAATTCAGTGAATTAAGCTAGTCCATTTTGAAGTACTGCTCGAGTGCTCAAACATGCAGAGATACAAGTACTACAGGTTTCTCGAAGGCGTAGAATCGACCTAGCGTGTCATAAGAGACATATTAGTACATTTTGTTGGTGATGCAAGGAAACATATAGCACTATGTACCGCATCTACAGAATTATGCCCAGTTCACTTCATTTGGAGTTAATAAACTCGATAAACTGTCACTGGCAGTAAGACATCACTACTACAAGTACTATTGTAGTAGTTGAGGAAGAAGATTATAGTATAGTACTACTACACATGTGTACTAACTAGTAAGTAATAGGATACACACAAGTAACTAGGTGTAGTAGTAGAAGGGACCTAGATAGTACCCAAGACACATACTGCTAGTAAATTGTTGTTATGGGTGAGACAAGAGAGCAGGTGGTACTCTGTGGTGCTGCTAGGAAGGGAATTATGGCCACTCGGAATAAATTAACAGTGGGTAGTCGATGGAGTGTCACCAGCAGCAAGATAGCACTATTCTTCTAGTACTCGAGCAAGAAGAATAAAGTATATAATACATAGGCAAGGCATTTAGCTGGAGAATACATAACCAGGATTAGAAAAACAAAGCATAAATGGGCAGTTTGGCATTTGTTATGTTGTGCAGCATTGAGCTGCTGAATTTAGTTACTTATGCAGAATCTTTCCTGATTCGAGTAAACTTATTGTTATGGCTCTAAAGAAGAGGTTACCACAGCCAAAAGTAGTAACACACAAGCTACTTAATGATAAACCAGAACCACAAGCACAGAGAACACAGATTCTCTAAATGAGAAATTGTTGTAATTTAAACAAAGATCACAATGAACTAGGTTCGTCAGTTTTTTCCAATTAGAAGGAAATTTTATGATTACACAAGACCTGATGAACACATTTTCTAATCACATCCATTTTCTAATTAACTAGCACCTAAATATATACATGCACTACTTCAGGAAATTTATGACTTGGACATTGTATTAATAGCAGATTACGAACTAATGTACTTGTACTTGATCTAGTTGAATAAATGCAGATAGTTCCTGGTTCAGCCAGCTCCAACTTATGCTACTAGCTACTAACAGAAAAACATAGAGAGAGGGAGAGGGGGGAGATCCGGCGACAATATGGCTTGATCAGGCGACCCCGAGGCAAGATTTGGCGCCCCTCCGTGTTCAGGTTCTCCACCTTGTCGTCCAGCCCGTCGTGCCTCCTTCCCCTTGCCCTGGTCGTGGTCTGCCCGACACAGAACAAGAAGAGATGGGATATGCATCTGCCCTAGGAAGAAAGCAAAGCAAAGCAAGCAGTGGCACATGAGATGAAGGAGATGCAGCAGGCTATGGAGGAGAGTCAGAACGGGTAAATGAGGAGGGCTTACCTGGGCATCCAGCACGCCTCCTACCTCGCCGTCGTCAAGGGCCACCGCGGCGGCGGCGGTAGCAGCAGCGAGATCCCCCATGTACAAGAGAAGGGGTGGAGAATGCGGCCGGCTAGGACCCTCGATGAGCCGTCTCCTGTTGCTAGTGCAGCTTCCGCCGCAGTTGGCTGCGGGTCCGGCGCTGTCTTTGCCGGAACACGGGCAGAGGAGGGATCCTTGGCCATCTCTGTCTTCCCGTCCGCGAGGGGCTAGGGTTTCGGGCGCCCTCGAGGAAGAAAGGGAGGGAGGCCGCCGATGAAGCTGGGGCGGAGGGGGCGGCGACTGTAGGGGCAGCGGCATGGCGAGGCACGCCCACACCACCGTGGCCGCGCCGGCGCTTAGCAGCTCCATGGATCCGAGGGAAGAGGGCGCAGCTTTGCTGTCTTGGAGGAGGAAGTATGCGTGGGGGACGGCGGCGAGCTCCCCCAGAGGGAGGTGGCGGCGGCGATCTGGAAGGGAGGAGGAGAGACAGCGAGGAGATGGAAGTGGGAAAGAAAGGAGGTTGGGGTGGATGGAAAATGGCTAGCTAGGGTTTTGGCCTTTTGGGGTTGGTGTGGAAGGGTTGAGGACGGCCGTTGGATCCGCGAGCATCCGACGGCGTATGATTCACGATCCGCGTGAGCGTCCATGGACCAATCAGAATGCAGTATGATGTTATGACCATCTAAATAGGTCATAGTTGCCTAAAAATAATGTGTTAAAAGCATGTCAGCTATTTTATGACCTGAGAAATTCAAAAAGAAAATGGAAACCTTCTCATTGTGTCACCAAAATGTGAACAAGTTTTCAAAAAAAATAACAAACATGAAAAAAGATAAATATCTTTAAAAAGGTGTCGTGAGATATGAGCTTTTTTGGAAAAAAACATTTACCATTTTTCAAGTGCCCGAAATGAGTTTTTTTTTGTGAAGGACCTACCATATATTTGTTGCAAAATTGGACCAAATCAATTTTATAAAATAATAGTCCATATTTAATTCACAATTGACCAAATGATTGGGTGTCAAAAGTTTTGATCCACCTCTGGTGAAAAACACAAATTCCCGTCGATTCAGGAGGAAGCAGGTCAAATTTGAACTGCAGCTGCCTCATAGTTTGCTCTTTATTTTTTCCAAAAACCATTTCTAGGTACATAAGTATCTATTTAATCATAGAAACATCAAAAGTTTTCCAAGATTCTACCACTAGCTAGGAACGGTCAAGCCCGCCGTTTTGACCACATTTTGAAACGGGCATAAAAAATTCAAACAATTCAAAAAATTGGAAAATCTTCGCATCGTGTCATCATATGTGACCAAGTTTCGAGGAAAAATAATAAACTTGTAATACGACAATCATTTTAAAAAAGTGTTCTCAGAAATGAGCTATCATGCGTGAAGTTCATGGCTTTCAAGCCAAATGATCAATCTTATGACCACATTCATGGCATAGTTTGTTCAAATGATCTCATATTGTGCAAAAGGGTGCATCTTGAATTCCAAACAATGTTGCCTAAGGGAGTTTTCATTTTCTTTGCACGGAAAATTCATTTTCCATTTTCCGAGTGCCCGAAATGAGTTTTTTTTGTGAAGGACCTACCATATATTTGTTGAAAAATTGGACCAAATCAATTTTATAAAATACTAGGACATATTTAATGCACAATTGACCAAATGTTTGGGTGTAAAAAGTTTTGATCCACCTCTCGAGAAAAAGACAAATTTCCGTCGATTCAGTTGGAAGCGGGTCAAATTTGAATTGTAGCTACCTCGTAGTATGCTCTTTATTTTTTCCTAAAATCATTTATAGGTACATAGGTATCTATTTAATCAGACAAACATCAAAAAAATTCCAAGATTCAACCACTAGCTAGGAACAGTTAAGCCCGCCATTTTGACCGCCTTTTGAAACGGGCATAAAAAATTCAAAAAAATCAAAAAAAAAATGGAAAACCTTCGCATCGTGTCATCATATGTGACCAAGTTTCCAGGAAAAATAATAAACATGTAATACGACAATTATTTTAAAAAAGTGTTCTCAGAAATGAGCTATCATGCGTGAAGATTCATGGCTTTCAAGCCAAATAATCAATATTATGTCCACATTCATGGCGTAGTTTGTTCAAATGATCTCATATTGTGCAAAAGGGTGCATCTTGGAATTCCAAACAATGTTGCCTAAGGGAGTTTTTATTTTCTTTGCACGGAAAATTTATTTTCCATTTTACGAGTGCCCGAAATGAGTTTTTTTTTGTGAAGGACCTACCATATATTCGTTGCAAATATGGGCCAAATCAATTTTATAAATTACTAGGACATATTTAATGCATAATTGACTAAATGGTTAGGTGTAAAAAGTTTTGATCCACCTCTCGTGAAAAAGTCAAATTTCCGCCGATTCAACTTGAAGCGGGTCAAATTTGAACTGTAGCTACCTCGTAGTTTGCTCTTTATTTTTTCCAAAAATCATTTCTAGGTACATAGGTATCTATTTAATCAGAGAAACATCGAAAAAATTCCAAGATTCAACCACTAGCTAGGAACGGTCAAGCCCGCCGTTTTGACCACATTTTGATACGGCCATAAAAAATTCAAAAAAACAAAAAATTGGAAAACCTTCGCATCGTGTCATCATATGTGACCAAGTTTCCAGGAAAAATAATAAATACGGCAATTATTTTAAAAAAGTGTTCTCAGAAATGAGCTATCATGCGTGAAGATTTATGGCTTTGAAGCAAAATGATCAATCTTATGGCCACATTCATGGCATAGTTTGTTCAAATAATCTCATATTGTGCAAAAGGGTGCATATTGGAATTCTAAACAATATTGCCTAAGGGGGTTTTCATTTTCTTTGCACGGAAAATTCATTTTCCATTTTGCGAGTGCCCGAAATGAGTTTTTTTTGTGAAGGACCTACCATATATTTGTTGCAAAATTGGAACAAATCAATTTTATAAAATACTAGGACATATTTAATGCACAATTGACCAAATGGTTGGGTGTAAAATTTTTGATCCACCTCTCGTGAAAAAGACAAATTTCTGCCGATTCAGTTGGAAGCCGGCTAAAATTGAACTGTAGCTACCTCGTAGTTTGCTCTTTATTTTTTACAAAAATCATTTCTAGGTACATAGGTATCTATTTAATCAGAGAAATATCAAAAAAATTACAAGATTCAACCACTAGCTAGAAACGGTCAAGCCCGCCATTTTGACCGCATTTTGAAACGGGCATAAAAAATTCAAAAGAAATCAAAAAATTGGAAAACCTTCGCATCGTGTCGTCATATGTGACCAAGTTTCCAGGAAAAATAATAAACTTGAACTTGTAATACGACAATTATTTTAAAAAAGTGTTCTCAGAAATGAGCTATCATGCGTGAAGATTCACGGCTTTCAAGCCAAATGATCAGTCTTATGGCCACATTCATGGCATAGTTTGTTCAAATGATCTCATATTGTGCAAAAGGGTGCATCTTGGAATTTCAAACAATGTTGCCTAAGGGAGTTTTCATTTTCTTTGCACGGAAAATTCATTTTCCATTTTCCGAGTGCCCAAAATGAGTTTTTTTTGAAGGACCTACCATATATTTGTTGCAAAATTGGACCAAATCAATTTTATAAAATACTAGGACATATTTAACGCACAATTGACCAAATTTTTGGGTGTAAAAAGTTTTGATCCACCTCTCGTGAAAAAGACAAATTTCCGCCGATTCAGATGGAAGCGGGTCAAATTTGAATTGTAGCTACCTCGTAGTATGCTCTTTATTTTTTCCTAAAATCATTTATAGGTACATAGGTATCTATTTAATCAGAGAAACATTAAAAAATTCCAAGATTCAACCACTAGCTAGGAACGGTCAAGCCCGCCGTTTTGACCGCATTTTGAAACGGGCATAAAAAATTCAAAAAAAAATCGGAAAATTGGAAAACATTCGCATCGTGTCATCATATGTCACCAAGTTTCCTGGAAAAATAATAAACCTGTAATACGACAATTATTTTTAAAAAGTGTTTTCTCATAAATGAGCTATCATGCGTGAAGATTCATGGCTTTCAAGCCAAATGATCAATCTTATGGCCACATTCATGGCATAGTTTGTTCAAATGATCTCATATTGTGCAAAAGGGTGCATCTTGGAATTCCAAACAATGTTGCCTAAGGGAGTTTTCATTTTCTTTGCACGGAAAATTCATTTTCCATTTTCTGAGTGCCCGAAATGAGTTTTTTTGTGAAGGACCTACCATATATTTGTTGCAAAATTGGACCAAATCAATTTTATAAAATACTAGGACATATTTAATGCACAATTGACCAAATGGTTGGGTGTAGAAAGTTTTGATCCACCTCTCGTGAAAAAGGCAAACTTCCGCCGGTTCAGTTGGAAGCGGATCAAATTTGAACTATAGCTACCTCGTAGTTTGATCTTTATTTTTTTCAAAAAATCATTTCTAGTTACATAAGTACCTATTTAATCATAAATACATGGTTTGGTGGCGATACATCGAGGTTTGGACGGTGGCCGAGGGCCCCAACTCTAGAGTGCGTAAACTCGCATTACCGCCGCGTGGTCACCGCGTGACCGTGGCGTTGCCATGTGTTCTGGGCGGCCTAGGCATGTCTAGTGGGTTGGGAACTCCCCAGGTAGGTGCTAGGAAGAAAATCACAACATAAGATTCTCACGAGGAGACCGATCGATGCTCAAACATGAATAAGCAGCCAAGTGTTTGATTAGCGGTACGGGAAATGCACATGGCTAATGGGCGTGAGTTTGGGCTGTGGATGATCAGTTACTAAGAAGACCGTCTTCACAAATTTTCAGCTCAAAAGGAGGAGCCTAGGTGGTACTTGCTTTGCAATGTACCACACTGTACATAAATATGAATGTTGAAGCTGGGCTCAAAATAATGAATGTATTGAGGTGGCATTTGGTGGAGGATGGTTATTTGGGCATAGGAAAGCATTGTAGAAAATGGATACCATTTGGACATGCCAAAATAGCACTTCGTTCACAAAGTGTTGTTCTGAACAGAATAGGAAAATGAATATTTTTAAATTATTTTTGAACTAGGCAAGGAAGGTTTTTTACATATTTGACGAAGATATGTCCCAAAGAATTTATGAGATTTTTTGGGGAATTTTGGGAATGACAGAAATATAGGTTGCTTTACGACCTAGGGCAAAAAATGCCACATGGACATGACACATAGGCAAAACTAATGAGGTGGCGCCTAGTCATAGCAACCCACCACAATTTACAAGGTTATGACCATCGATATTGGTCATGATCAGCTAGAAATAAGGCAGCGGACCAGTGCTATCTGCTTTATGGCCATTTCATGTAAGGAAATTACGACCTTTCTGACCAAAATAGTCGTTATAGCTTAGGGTTTGGAGCCCCCCGAACAGCTTTTGACCAACTGGTCTCAAATGGTCATAGATCTATGATCAATTCTTCCAGGGTCACTGACAGAAGGTCGCTAGTTGACATATTTCTTGTAGTGCATGTTGGGTGTGCGCGGAACATCCACCACACGCTCCGCCGTCGGTGCCCGTCGGCAGCTGTTGCCGGTCGTCGTTGCCATCACACCACCGTTGAAAGGCAGGGTCATCGCACGATCTGCCACCGTGGCCCGAAGGCGGGAGATGGCCGTCGTGGCCGCCACACCATTGCTGGCCACTATGGCCATCACCCGCTCCGCCACTGCGGCCCGAAGGAGGAAGGTGGTGGTCGTGGCCCCCACCCCATCGTCGGTCGTCGTGACCGCCAGCCCACCATCGACGTTCGCGGTCATGACCCGCTCCGCCACCGCCGCCCGAAGGCGAGAGGTAGAGATGGATGCCCGCACGTGCGACAGCGACCTTGCGCGCTACATCGATTCCTGCGGGAGGAGGAGGAGGAGCGCCTTGTCGAGCATGCAAAGAGCCTTACCACCGCAGTGGCCATGGCAAACGCTGCCTCAAAGGCGAGGAATCAGGATATCTACGAGGAGAATCGCCGCTTTGAGAGGGGTCGTCTGGAGCGGCAGAGGGCGTTCGAGGTGAGTGTCGCTGAAGCTGCATTAGCGGCAGGCACCGCATTGCGCTCGTCGGCAGGCTACTCCTCCTTCGCCTCTTACTGAGCGCGCTCGACAGAGGAGAGGCAGCCGGAAGTAGTACAAATCCCCTCCGCAATAGTAGTTGTAGTATTTAGGAGCTATTTTGTTCAGTTCATCTAACTATAGATGTGGTGGAACTGTACAACGTACTTAAAATTAGGTAGTATATATATTTGAACTAGCTATTTCAGTACGTGGTTGGCAACAATTGGGGAAATTTTTGGTCGGTTTAGCTATCGAGTTGAACTGTTTGTATAAATTAAGAAGGACTGCTTAATCTATGAATGAGATCTATGCTTATTTACTGAATTTTAGTTGCAAAAATTAGATACTGCTAATGATTTTGTAGCTTCATATTTTGACAAATCGCATTGTTACAAGGATTGACAAATCTTACCAAATTGTTTGTACGTGGTTGCACATGGGTCATCCAAAACAGCCGTTTGTGTTGAAGGGATGCACAAATCCTACACTACTCTCACTTTGCATACGGGTGCTCTATCTAAAACGTTTGCGATCCAGAGCTGCAGAAATCCTGCTCGGCACATTTTCTCTTGGCTTCCTCGGGAAGCTGTCGGTTTGCATACGGGTGTTCTAACTAAAACATTTGCGATGAGTGTTTTATATTTAAAAAGCGAATTTAACTACGGCTTGGGCGCATTAATGGAGAGGATGCGAGCAAGGCGGGCAGCCATGGAAGTCAAAGGGCTCGCTTCCCAGTGAGCTTGCGCAGCGTACAGCTCGCACGCTTCCCGATGAGCCTGCGCACTTGAGCACAGCTTGCACGCCTCTTGGTCAGCCTGCGCACCGGACAGCGCTCGCACGCCTGCCGTTCAGTCAAGGTCAAGCAGCTGTCCGCACGGCACCTCCTACAGCCATTAAAACCAAGACACGTGGTGTCACGTGAATGGTTAACAGAATTTTGGATTTACTAGAATTTAAAAACCAGGCATCTCAATGTTTTGTCGGCAATCAACAGTGCCCTGGTGTTTGAAATTCATTCCCATTTCTTGCATGGGACCTAAGAATGCACCCACAGACACATATTTGATTTTTCAACCAATTTATATGCACTGGAGCATGTGCGTGTAGTTCAAATTTGAATTATGCACATAAATGCATTGAAAACTCAGTTAATGCATAAAAATGTCCAAACGAACCCCGAAAAAGCACAAAAAATCACACAACACTCGTGTTATTCTATGTTGACATCAGAAAAAAAAAATTGAAAGCAATAAGAGGCAATGGATATCGTTTCGTCCCCAAAGGTGGGACGTTCCCTACAGAAAACCATCATGCTTGTTGTGAGAAGCTCCGGTTTGTGAGAAGCATATACCCTAACCTGCCCCAAATGGGACAAAATTTGTACCACGACATGTTGATGCCGCTCCATGATAGCATGCCAAGTTTCATGAATTTCAGACAAGTTTTGGATTTACTAGAAATTAAAAACCAGGCATCTCAATGTTTTGCCGGCAATCAACGGTGCCCTAGTGTTTGAAATTCATTCCCATTTCTTGCATGCGACCTAAGCATGCACCCAAGGACACATATTTGATTTTTCAACCAATTTATATGCACTTGAGCATGTGCGTGTAGTTCAAATTTGAATTATGCACATAAATGCATTGAAAACTCAATTAATGCATAAAAATGTCCAAACGAACCCCGAAAAATCACAAAAAGTCGCACAACACTCCTGTTGTTCTATGTTGACACGAGAAAAAAATGAAAGCAATAAGAGGAAAATGGATATCGTTTCATCCCCAAACGTGGGATGTTCCCTACCGAAAAGCATCATGCTTGTTGTGAGAAGCTCCGGTTTGTGAGAAGCATATACACTAACCTGCCCCAAATGGGACAAAATTTGTACCACGGCATGTTGATGCCGCTCCATGATAGCATGCCAAGTTTCATGAATTTCAGACGAGTTTTGGATTAACTAGAATTTAAAAACCAAGCATCTCAATGTTTTGCCGGCAATCAACGGTGCCCTAGTCTTTGAAATTCACTCCCATTTCTTGCATGGGACCTAAGCATGCACCCTAGGACATAGATTTGATTTTTCAACCAATTTATATGCACTGGAGCAGGTGCATGTAGTTCAAATTTGAATTATGCACATAAATGCACTGAAAACTCAGTTAATTCATAAAAATGTCCAAACGAACCCTGAAAAATCATAAAAAATCACACAACACTCCTATTGTTCTATGTTGGCACAAGAAAAAAATTGAAAGCAATAAGATGCAATGGATATCGTTTCATCCCCAAAGGTGGGACGTTCCCTACATAAAACCATCATGCTTGTTGTGAGAAGCTCCGATTTGTGAGAAGCATATACCCTAACAAAGCCCCAAATGGGACAAAATTTGTACCACAACATGTTGATGCCGCTCATGATAGCATGCCAAGATTCATGAATTTCAGACGAGTTTTGGATTTACTAGAATTTAAAAACCGGGCATCTCAATGTTTTGTCGCAATCAATGGTGCCCCGATTTTTGAAATTCATTCCCATTTCTTGCATGGGACCTAAGCATGCACCCAAGGACATAGATTTGATTTTTCAACCAATTTATATGCACTAGAGCATGTGCATGTAGTTCAAATTTGAATTATGCACATAAAATGCACTGAAAACTCAGTTAATGCATAAAAATGTCCAAACAAACCCCGAAAAATCACAAAAATTCGCACAACACTCTTGTTGTTCTATGCTACCATGAGAAAAAAATTAAAGCAATAAGAGGCAATGGATATCATTTCGTCCCCAAAGGCGGAACGTTCCCTACCGAATACCATCATGCTTGTTGTGAGAAGCTCCGGTTTGTGAGAAGCATATACCGAAACCTGCCCCAAATTGGACAAATTTTGTACCACGGCATGTTGATGCCGTTCCATGATAGTATGCCAAGTTTAATGAATTTCAGACGAGTTTTGGATTTACTAGAATTTAAAAACCAAGCATCGCAATGTTTTGCCGGCAATCAACGGTGCCCCGGTGTTTGAAATTCATTCCCATTTCTTGCATCGGACCTAAGCATGCCCCCAAGGACACATATTTGAATTTTCAACCAATTTATATGCACTCGAGCATGTTCATGTCGTTCAAATTAGAATTATGCACATAAAATGCTTTGAAAACTCGGTTAATGCATAAAAATGTCAAACAAACCCCGAAAAATCACAAAAAATCACACAACACTCCTATTGTTCTATGTTGACACGAGAAAAAAATGAAAGCAATAAGAGGCAATGGATATCGTTTCGTCCCCAAACGTGGGATGTTCCATACCGAAAAGCATCATGCTTGTTGTGAGAAGCTCCGCTTTGTGAGAAGCATATACCCTAACCTGCCCCAAGTGGGACAAAATTTGTACCACGGCATGTTGATGCCGCTCCATGATAGCATGCCAAGTTTCATGAATTTCAGACGAGTTTTTGATATACTAGAATTTAAAAACCAGGCATCTCAATGTTTTGCCGGCAATCAACGGTGCCCTAGTGTTTGAAATTCATTCCCATTTCTTGCATGGGACCTAAGCATGCACCCAAGGACACAGATTTGATTTTTCAACCAATTTATATGCACTGGAGCATGTGCATGTAGTTCAAATTTGAATTGTTCACCTGAAAGGGCTGGAAAATCAATTTAATGTATAAAATGTTCAAACGAACCCTCAATAATTCCAATTCTTTTACGACACACATATAGTTGCATGTTCACTCCAGATAAAAGGTCTAGCAATTCAAACACCGTCCATTGCCGCTGTGACCCCATTATGTAATTCAAATCAAGATGAAAAATCAAGTGGATCGCACATAGTTTATTATCAGCAACCGTGTGAGTTGTAGTACAAAATATCTTGGAGCACCGTCGGTGTATAGTACGCGTATGGCTTATGCGAGAAGGTGCGCCGGCTACAGTCCAGGGCCGGCGTCTCAAGCACACTAGCTCGCTCCCCAAATATCATTTCACTGTTCAATTGTCGCTGGTGAAAGATGGGCACGTGGACCCGCGTCGTGAGGGCAACTTCGGTGGCCCACTCTGGCGAGAGCGCGGCCGCAGCCGCCATGTGCGTGCTAACAAGGTGCATGAGCACGGCCGATTTGCGACTGGGCGGCAAAGGCAGTCCAACCGGCAGTTGTTGCTTCTCAGGTGGCGGCAGCAACATTTGCCTCGGGGATAGCAACTGGCGAGAGCGGCACAGCAGCTGTCCGTTCTGCAGTAGCGGCCTTAGCCCTGATGGAGGCCGCCCACGCCCAGCTCCTGGCAGTCACCGTACAAATCGAACAAAGCTTCTCCGACAACGCTCGAGAACCCACGGCCGAAGAGCTAGCAATCGCCGAGAGCGTTTGAGCAGCCGTCCGTTCCTTCGCCACATACCTTGCGAAGACGGAGCCCGTCCAAGCCCAAATCACGTCCGCCCATGCCCAGCTCATGGCGGTCTTTTCCAAAGAGATGGCGGACGTGAATGGCGAGATGCTTGCCGAGTATGGTGTGATGGATGCCATGAAGCCCCTTCCCCAAGAGACCGTCGGACGCAAGCTGGACATGGAGGCGGCGGCGAAGATCGACGAGCACCAGCCGTAGTAGTACTCTTTGTTTTGTTTAATTAAGAGTGCCGGTCTTTAATTTGTTAGAGTAATGTTTAGGTCAGCTAGCTCTATTTAATTGCTGAACTTGCTCGATTAAGAAGTGTGGGTGTGCTGTAGTCTCCTTTGTGTACCCAAATTATGCAATGACGTGGATGACCACTGTAACCATGGAAATTCGAACCAAAACTTTTGACATTCAAACTCATCACACACGAGTTAAGCTATCTGAATCATTTGTGATGTCCATATATCGTACATAGTTCTCAATAAGGGACCGTGTCTGATGACACTTTTGCGCACCAGTTTTTTGGCTGAAGTCATTCCAAGTTTTCGGCTTCCGCGGAAATATCTACCTCCCCCCCCCCTTACCAAAAGCCACATTTCCCCTCTTTCCGTCTTCCTTTCCAAGTTGAAACCTTCACTCCTTGCTTGCAGCGCCGCCGCCTCCTCGCCGTCGACCCTCCATCACGCTGCCCAGCCTCCTCTATCCAGGCAGGTAATCCACACCCGACCCCCATCCTCCTCCTCCTTCCACATCCCACATGCCCCGACCGTCAGCGCGAGCATGACACCTTCCACCCAAATCATCGACCCCTCCACCAAAAAGCGCTGGCCTAAGCCATGGTGCACGCAGTATAGCCAGGACCTCAAGGAGCATTTGGCAGCGGAGAAGCAAATCGCGATCGCACGCGCGGATGAGGTCACGATGGCCGCCATTCGTGCCGACCCCCATATCTTGAAGGAGCACCTTGCCAGTTGCTAGCTACGCTGGTTAAGCATGCTCGGTTTACCCATTGCGTGTGTTGCTACTGCCTTTCCTTCACAAATTCTAGTGAATTGTGCTATCTAATTTCACCATGCAATCTGTTGCTATAGTATATATGTTCTATATGGCGTGCAGTGTGGTGCTCACTTATTAACTGTTTTGTTAATTAGTTGTCGTCTTTAGTTAGCTATTTGGTTCAATTCTGCAAATGTGATGTTCAGTTCTTTAGGTTGCAATTTTGTATTGTCTTCCACGTGAGAAATAAATTGAATTTATCTTTTCAAAATTGTGGGTGCATTCTGTTATTGTATACCATGTGAGGAATAAATTGAATTTGGCTGTAGTAAATACATGAGAAACTAATACAATTGCTACAATTGGTTGTAGTTAACTATTTGGTTAACTCTCTTATCTTCTATTAGGAGTATGTTATATTGTGAAATGTTGGTGCTCAGTCAATGTTTAGTTCATTTGTTATGGTGTTTAGTTAACTGCTTGGGTCAGTTCTGCACATCCTTGTTTTTAGGAGGCGAGGAAGGTTTTCATACAACACTGATGTGGTGCTCAATACATGAGAAAAATGCACATCCTTGTTTTCAGGCCTTCCCAAAGCAGTTCACTGATGATTACCTCTGAAACCACCTCTATGGTCAGGAGGCGACGAAGGTTTTCATACAACACCCACGGTTCAATATTCAAGTGTTCCTGAAGAGGACGAAGGACGGACGGTCAATCATCCACAGGCACTGGCCTAAAATTGCAAAGACCTTCAACATGAATGAAGGCTCAATATTCGCCTTACGCTTCAGCAGTTTTCTAGATGAGATGCATCTGTCTATATACCGTCTATGATGCTAATTTTGAAAGGTTCTACATGTTGCATGTGGAACTTGTTGCTGGTGCAGTTGTGTAATGGGGTAGCTGAGTGCTGAAGCTATATCATGTTGTACTCTGGTGTATTTCAATTATGAAATTATGCTTCCTTAATATGAAAATGAAATATATTGTGTGCTTAATATGAAATGTCAATTAGATTAATAAATGGATTACGAATAATCGGATAATTAGCCTGCTAATGGCGAATTAGCCTGTTAATTGTGTTTTGCTATTGCAAACGGTTGTTGAAAAAATACCGTAGGCGATGACCCCAGGCAATGCACACAGTTTCTAGGAATAAACCGTGTTGGATCAATGAACAATCACACACGACTTTCTCTTGAATACTGTTTGCATTAAGCCACCTTGCGCAAATGTTTACCACATAAAAACTGTGTGTGATGGACAACCTTTGCCACACAGTTTCTTCTACGGACTGTGTGTGATACATTCAATAACGCAAATGATTTAACGGGAAAAATTGCGTGTGATGTACCTGTGAACGGAAACGTTTTCCTAGGAGCGACTGTGTGGGATGTGCATACGAACGGAAACGTTTATGGGGGACTGACTGTGTGGGATGTACTTGCGACCGGAAACAATGTCACGGTATAATTGTATTTTTTTAGCTCTACTATACGTATTCCCGTATTTGAGTGCTTGTCAGTCGCACACGACCTCATTTTGCCGAACGTGTGTGCCAGGAGGGCATATCCCCGACGGTTTCTGGGTCGTGTGGGAAGGACCCCCCTATCGCCCACACTCACTTAGCGATGGTTCCAAATGCCGTCGCGGAAATGGGTTTTAAACCGTTTGTTTAGGACCGACGCGCACCAGTGCTTGCTCGAGATTCGATCGTCGGTATCTCCATACCTAGTTCACTCTCATTACCGGCAAGTCTCATCACTCGTTCCATAATACAAGATCCCGTGACTAACTCCTTAGTCACATTGCTTGTAAGCCTGTTGTGATGCTGTATTACCGGGTGGGCCCTGAGATACCTCTCTGTCACACGGAGTGACAAATCCCAGTCTTGATCCATGCGAACTCAACAGACACCCTCGGAGATACCTGTAGAGCATCTTTATATTCACCCATTTACGTTGCGACGTTTAATACACACAAGGTATTCCTCCGGTGTCAGAGAGTTGCATGATCTCATGGTCTTAGGAACAAATACTTGACATGAAGAAAGCAGTAGCAATAAACTAATACGATCAAATGATATGCTTACGGTTGGGTCTTGTCCATCACATCATTCTCCTAATGATGTGATCCCGTTATCAAATGACAACTCATGTCTATGGTTAGGAAACCTTAACCATCTTTGATCAACGAGCTAGTCTAGTAGGGGCTCACTAGGAACACATTGTTGTCTATGTATCCACACATGTATTTGAGTTTCCGATCAATATAATTCTAGCATGGATAATAAACGATTATCATGAACAAGGAAATATGATAATAACAAATTTATTATTGCCTCTAGGGCATATTTCCAACATAGTCGACGTACTGTTCACTTCCCCTTGAATGACTCCCCATCGATGTTGGAGAGATGCCACATTGTGGTTGGTGATGATAGGATGCGGCTCCACATATTGCTTTTGTTCATGATATTCCTTCTAAATCTTCTCCCAATACTTGTTCCTATTTTGCCCCATATCGCATATTGGATCCATTGTTGAGAATGCTGGACCTCTAGCCTTTGCCATCTTCGCCTTCTTCTTCTTCTAGCTCGGATTTGAATTTGATGTTGTCCCAACTTCAAATGAAGGACTGGTTGGATCCTCCAATTCATACTCCATTTGGGTCGGACCTTGATTATCATTGATCATGTCAGACATGATGAACTCCTAAATGATCAAGCATTCATCAAGTCTGAAATGAACTAGCAGTATATGCTAAACATTAAACATGGCATATGCCAAGTTGATCAGACGGGAGCTACAAAAACATACCGAGTCCTTTCATGTCATTCTGTCTAACATGTCGTGGGCAGCCAGGCGCCACAGGTGCCCGTGTTTGTCCGCGCCCGAACCAGCTATGGCGAGTGACAGACGTCCATTGTCGGCATCTGCGTCGGTGGAAATCTCTTTGGAATGCCCCAACTAGCCGTCGGATCCTCCTCTATCTCAACTTGGTCCGATGGTGTGATTCTTGCCGGTGGCTGGATGGATGGGGTGCAGGGCCCCGAGTGTGCCGAGGGGAGGGGGCAACAGTTCGTCCATGTCCGCATCCGCTCCCTGCGACGCCACCACTTCGTGCGACGTTCTCCAGCTTGTAGGACGAAGCCGAGGACGGGACGCCGATGGTTGAGGCGGACGGACGGCAAGGGCTTGGACGTGGGAAAGGTTGGAGAGGGCGGGAGGAGGAAGGATGGATTGGTGGATTTTGTGCAATTCATGGTGGGGTAGGTCTGTCGGGTCCGACCTGACGGATGCGCTCGGGCGTGCCCGAGTCTCTCCATATTTGGGTTGGATATAAGGGGTGCCACCCAACTAGGGCGTTTGAGACGCCCGTCTCAATCTTCTTTTTAGCGGTCAGTGATTAGGCCGTCCGCCCAAGCATTTGAAGCGGGTTTGGGGTTCCCGACTGTAGATGCTCTTGGTGGTCACACATATACATATGGCATTGTCATGACTAGAAATAAATAACAGGCTTCCTTGCCTCATTTGTCAACGAAAGTTGACTCTGGTACCGTTCAAAAAAAAATGTTGACTCTTATAGGCGGTTGGCAGCTCAACCACTGGAAGCCTCAAGATGCAAAATTGTGATGTACTGTACCTGCGAGCTGCCAGCCGCTGCAGAGTCTGTACCAACGACCAAGTAGTCAGAATACAGAAGTTGCAGCTTGGTGGGTTTGCAACTTGGTAATGATAAAAGAATCGGCACCGCTGCACAAAGATAGCTCGGTTTGACCCAAAAAAGATCGGCAGCAGATCCTGGCTAGCATGCTGCACGTGCTGATACTACTCGACGTTTGACAAGTGGCAGGGTCTAGAAGTTGACTAACTTGAAAGCCACGACCGACGAGGTTCAGTGTATACAGATATCCCTACATATCAAAATATAATGCATATCAGTCTTAACTCTAAATTTGTAAAATTTGATCAAGCATATAGAAAAATTTATTAATATTTAATACACCAAATCAATACCATTGATTCATCAGAAAATATATTTTCATATTAGTGTTTAATTGATACAACCTCCGTCTCACAATATAAGACGTTTTTTGTAGGTTAGTATCACATCTTATATTTTGATGAGACTGTTTATAAACTTTGCCAAACTTTGTAAAACCTTGACACGGGATGTGCACTATGTTTTGACACTGATGAAGTACTTGTAATATGCAATTGTGCAGTGAGCCCGCTCATGTGCGGCTCTCGGGCCGCACCGGGTGCCCCCATTCCGACAGCCTAGTGCCCCTCCTCCTCCTCTCCTCACCGCTGACGGAAGGCGTTGCCGGGCAAAGCTTGGGCAGTGTCGGCGGCGGTGGGGCCCTTTGGTGGCGCGATGGGAGCAGATCTAGCGCCCATGATTGTTGGGCGACTGGTGGTGGTCCTGGAGCTGCGCCAGCCAACAACAGCAGAGGTTGGCGATGACCGGAGGAGGAGGAGTCAATTGCAAGAAACTACCACATTTACGGCTAGGTTTGCAGAAAACCACCAACTCGTTAATCTGTTGCAGAAAACACCGGAAAATTTGCTAAGTCATTGCAAAAAGCACTAATCGGATGATTTGGCTCGTTTAAACACTTTCTTACAAGTGGGGCCAGATTGTAAGGAATTGACTTAGCAAAAAAATATCACATACACCCCTAGATCTAAAAACCAAAAGCAATCAGACCCTCGCCCTGCTCCGGGCCGGACGGATGAGGGAGGAGGAGGAGCCGAGCTGGTTCCGGGCGCTGGCGTCGCCGGAGTGCGGCACGATGCAGGCCTGCAGGTCCTTGCTGCCGCGGACATGGACCTCCACGGAGGTGTCCCCGCGCTTGAACGCCTTGTGCAACGCCTTGTGGAGCCCCACGCGGCCGCCCTTGAAGGGCGCGTCCAGCGAGGCCGTGCCGGAGCCTAGCCCGGCGCAGACCGATTCCACCACGTCGCCCTCCTGCACCACGGCCCCTCCTCCGCCCTACTCCTCCACCATGGAGCTCCCCGCCACGCACTCTAGCACCACCACCGCCGCCGCCTCCCGCCACCTTCTGCTTCCTCCGCCCCTCCTCCCGCTCCTGGCCCGCTAGTCCCCCTCTGATTAGTCGAGCGACGATGCTCACCACACGCGTGCTGCCCACTTCGTGTCGGCGCCGGCAGCCGAGTGGTGCGGGCGTCAGGGGAGCAGTCACGTGCTGCCCGTGAGGCGCACGGGGATCTTCATCTTCCATCGGAGGGAGTGGACCAGAGATGAAGACCGGCAGGGGCTCGCCGTGCACGCTCCGATGCTCCTCGGTGTCCTCCTACTCTGAAGCGCTGCAACTCCACCAACCGGGCTCCTCCTCCTCCCGGCCCAGAGCAGAGCGGTGACGGATGTCAGCAGCGCGGCGGCGGCGTGTACTGGATAGGGCGTCGATGTTCCACGGGGGAGGGCCTGATTGCTTTTGTTTTTTAGATCTAGGGGTGTATGTGTTATTTTTTTTCTAAGTCAATTTCTTACAATCTGGCCCCACTTGTAAGAAAATAATTAAACGGGCCAAATCATCTGATCAGTGCTTTTTGCAACGACTTAGCAAATT
This sequence comes from Secale cereale, assembly GCA_902687465.1. Lineage (NCBI taxonomy): Eukaryota > Viridiplantae > Streptophyta > Magnoliopsida > Poales > Poaceae > Secale > Secale cereale. The sequence continues at coordinate 746,225,721 of LR738715.1, read as the reverse complement.
TTTCGGTGTTTTCTGCAACGTATTAACGAGTTGGTGGTTTCCTGCAAACCTAGCCGCAAATGTGGTGGTTTCTTACAATTGACTCGAGGAGGCGGCCTTGTCCGACGACGGTGCGAGGTGTGGAGGTGCCGCGTGAGTTGTTGGGGCGTGACGAGTGGCTCCTCGGGCTGCTGCGGTCGTCCATGGCAGGCGACGGCGGGTCTTCGGGCCTGCATCGTGGCGCGCTTGTACGCCGCGGATGTGAGGGTTCTGCAGCCGCGCGGATCCAGGACTGCTGGCCAGATGTAGGCTCGGTGGTGCAGCACAATGATGATGGAGCAAGATGGCCATGCGAGGGGGCGATAGAGGGTGGTGAGGAGGTGCTGGGAGAGGGTCGGGCGCGCCGTGGGCGTCCGGCTTGACGGAAGGATGGAGGGCGTCATGTGCAAGAGGCGCGGTCGGGCAGCGCAGTTATGCACCGGTGCTCACGTGTTGGGCGAAGCACGTTCGAGTTGGGTGATGTTCGTGCGGATCTTGCGAGGCGTGCGCGGCACAAGGGATCCAGACATGAGGTTTCTGCTCTGGCGGCACGACAGTCGGGGATGGAGAGGCTCGTAGTGATGGAGCAGATCACACCTGCAACTGCAACTATTGGATCTTTACCATTCTCTGGCGGGAGCGTGTGGTGTGTGTGCACGTGGAAGCTTGGTCACGACTGGGAACCGAGGTGGTTCCTGGACTCGGGGCGGCATTTCTCTAGCCCCTGTCAGTGTGGTGCTCAGTAGGGATTGGTGGTCCGTGTTGCATCCGGTGATCCAGTTGGTCGGCGGCTGGCGGATCTAACGGCTGGTGTTTGTCGGTGGCCTTCGCAAGGTACGGTTGGCTGCTTCAACGAGAGGTTTCTTTGACTACGAGCTGGCTCGATGGTGGTGCTAGGTGGGCGACGTTGTGAGATGACACGAAGATGAGGTGGTGTCGGGAGCTTGGGTGAAAACCATGTCTCGGTTGTGGGCGTGGCGGCGACCGTGGTTGCTACATTCTTGGAGGTGTCCCCGTATTGCCGGCGCACTCCTCCTGCGCGGATCACTACTGCTCCGGGGGAAACCCTTGATCTTGTTTGATCATACTATGGGGCACTTTGGTGTCGTATTCCTCCCTGGTGGGCTTGGTCTTTGGAGTTGGGTACTGGCGAGTGGGAGCAAAGGAACACGACGGTGCTGGCATCGAGGCTTCTGTGGCAACAATGATGAAAGGAGCAATATAGGTGATATGGATATAGTTGTGGTAGTCGGCTCTTCTCCGACGTGTTCGCGGGATTGTCTCGACTGGTTTGTGGTTGTGAAGTAGAAGATGTGGTGGCTGGGCCCCGGTGACGTACGATGATGGGCAACAGGTGGTTTCGTTCGATGATCTTCTGTGGCACCAGTCGTGCCTAGTTTCTCCTTCGTGATTGTTGGTCAGAGTCGGAGCTGTGCTTTCTATTCATAGGTGGCTGAGTCTAGCACGAATCTTCATGCATCTCCATGTGGCTGCTACAACGTGGGTCGGGTTAACGGTCGCCTACGACGAAGTCGGAGTCATTTGCTCATGGTTTAGGGATGGCGATGAGGCCTCTAAGGAGGAGTGATGACGATGACGCATGTGTGCTGTCTCGGCGAGACCCTCTTTGGGGTGATGTGTGTCAGAGAGAGAGAGAGATATTCTTTATGGCTTTTGCTCGGTTCTTCATAATTAATTGGCCACTCTGATTTTCGTTCGGTTCCTAATTAATCAAGCAATTCTTTTCTTATTAATGAACGTAGGAATCCTGCCATTTCGAAAACATAGAGTGTGCAGTCTGATTTTCGTTCGGTTTTTTCTAATTAATCAAGCAACTCTTTTCTCGTTGTTGAACGTAGGAATCTGCCATTTCAGAAACATAGAGTGTGCAGTGCCGCGTGCAATGTTGGTTGAGTTCAGTTCAGACTTTCCAGAGAAAATAAAGGGCGATGTTCATGATTGAAGAGGAGAACATGTCGGCGTGTATTTTCGTGGCCTATGACTAAAATATGATACGTTTGGAGGATCTGGACAAAGACAACCTTCCGACAAACAATACATTAACAACCCAACCTAATATCACTACAAGTCAAGTGAGGAAATGCTTAGAATCTGGGCACACTTGCTTTGACTTCTGAGTTTTGAACTTCTGAACTGCTCACCTAACCCCATAGCGTAAGGAGTATTGACGAAAATACGATACGGTCACTAAAATGTTTTTTCATGAATCGTCGTCTATGAAAATGAACCGTAACTTGCAACTCCCTCTGTATCAAAATATAGGACATTCTTGGACACTCTCATAGTGTTAGAAAACATCTTATATTTGATACAGAGGGAGTATTACCGTAGCTGGTATCTTCAGTGGCGCTCAATGACATAAAAAAACAAAACTACTTCCCTCGTTCGAAATTAGTTGATACTTAAATGTATCTAGATGTATTTTAATGCTAGATAAATTCGTTTAAACGTCAACTAATTCCCCAGAGACTGAGGAAGTAGATTATTTTCATATGTACTGTCTGACTCTGAACTCGTTTTTCGCGCGTGTCAATCTTTCTGTTGCGGCTAGATACTGAGCGAACAATGGGAGTCACAAAGTACAAAAGTCTGAGTTGCAGACATCAACAAAAAAGGACAGGGATTTTGACTTGTGAGAAGTGCACAATTCAAAAGAATACGACGCCTGTCAAATCAAAGAGCCTTCTTCAAATTTGGTACTGTGATAGACGTGGGGGAAGAGAAAGCAAGTCAACTGAAGCCTTGCAGCGTGCACGGTTAGTGTGAATATGTTCTAGAGCACAATTGTCTGTTTGGCTTAAGATGGTCACAATCGGGATGCAAGTGGGATATATACTTGTATGCGTGAAAGACGAGAATTGCCATTGTACGGCTTTTATTGGATTATCGGTGGCATAAAACCCTTGCGAACAAACAAAAAAATAGACATAAAACCCTTGCGAACAAACAAAAAATAAAAAAATCTATTTGTCTTGATATAGAAAGAATTTGCACATTGTCTAAAAAAACATATATATTATAAAACTACCAGCGTGTTCATAAGGATCAGATAAAAATGCGTTAAAAATGAAATTTGCAATGGCTTAAAAATACAAACAACCAGCTGGCTGAATGTATGTTTGAACATAATTTTGCCATACCGCAATGCTATACATCAAAATTTACAAATTGCCAAGCGTGAGAAACTAAATCTGTCATATCTTAAAAACAAAACGGAAAACTCAAAGAATTATGTTTTAACCTAAGATGTCACTGTTTCATAAGATGATGGCAAAATAATTGAAAAAGAAATAAAATGAAATAGCATAATGAAAACAAATATGCTATGGGATGTTCAAACTAAATTTGATATGCTGTAAAACAAGGAATTTAACATGGTTTGTTCAAAGAATATGTACAAAAAAGGAATATACCATGGTTTGTTCAAAAAATGCCATGTTCCAAAATATAATTGACCATGTCTCAAAATTATCGACCATGGTCCAACGAATAGAGTTTTCATGGTACAAAAAATAATTTTTCCATGGTCCAAATATAAATTCGTCTAGTTCAAATATAAAATTTAGATATGGTACAAAAATTAATTTTCTATGGTTGAAAAAGGAAAAAAATCATGGTAGTGAACGAAAAACGATATACCATGCATTGTTAAGTAAAAAAAATATGGTCCAAAAAAAGACATTTGCCATGGCTCATAAAGTAAATTTGCCATGGTCCAAAGAAAATAAATTTGTCATGGTACAAAAAAGAAATTTTGCCATGGACCAAAAATTCATGGTAAAATACCTTTGTAGTTCATGGTATAATCAATACAAAATGTTGTATTGTATAAGTTTGATGAAAAACCATGATAATTGCTAAAAAGAAATTTGCCATAGTCCACAAAGTAAATTCTCCATGGTCCATAAAGTAAGTTTGTCGTGGTCGAAAAATATTTATTTTTTACACAATTTGATATGTTTATGATATGATTTTTGTTAGAAAGGTGCAAAAAATATGGAAAATTGCAATGTGAGGACGTAATTTTTTTTACATAATGACATAAATATAAAAACTTGTTTCTTTAGGAAGTTGCCACGGGCACAAGGCAAAAAAAAAAATAAGAATTTGGTTCGAAAAAACAAGGAATTTTTTTAGAACTTTGTTCTAGAAAAACAAGGCAAACTTAGGGATTTTCCAAAGTTACGGAAGATAAATTTGCGACATGTTCACTAATTGACATGCTTTCTAGAATAAAGATGCCATGTTAGAGAAAATTTCTCATGGTAATTACAATAAAAATGCGATGGTCCAATTCAAAATAGAAACCTGGAAAACTTGCAAGTGATGCTTTTTTTGTTGATATGGAATTGCCAAGGGTAAACTATATGAGCTGTCCTGTAAAACATGGCTTCACAAAAAATTATGAAAAAAGTCTCAAAGTTGACATCCCTGCAATGTACAGTAAATAGCCACATAGAGAGTGTCATAGGCGCGATGCTCTACCTAGATCAGTCCTCTCTAAGCCTAGTTGCACAGTACGATTTTCAAACATTGCCATGTGCTTGTACAAAAGAAGTTCACAAGGTAACTGTTATGATGATGAAGAAATGTACAGTAATCGTATTCGACACATGGCAATAAATAGAAGGGTTTTTTTCATAAGAAAAAATCATAGCAATTTTGCAGCGGGAACACGTATGAACTTGCTGTTGGAAATATGAGCAATTTACCAAATGATTTTATTAACAAAAATACTAGATAAAACATGACTATTATAACAGAGATAAAACAAGTCATGTAATTTGACAGAAAGAAGGTAAATAGCATATGCATATATGAACCAGAACCGAACATATCTAGAGTAAACAGTAGAGCAAGAAACTGTGGCAAAACCTCAAACAAAAGAGCATGAGAACGTACGGAACTGCGGCAGAAGCATTGATCTTGGGGTCGACGTCCTCACCGGCCATGTCGTCGAAGAGGTTGTCGATGTTGGGGAAGAAGTCATCGTTGGGGAAGTGGTCGTCGGCATCCGGATAGAGCGCTCCGCAAAAACATTATGACCCTTCTCCTGTACAGGACTCAAAGAGGTGGGGTTTCGGAGAACTACTGTCCCGACCTGCGGCGCACGCCGCAAGCTGGGATGGGGAAGATCGTACCGGCAGCTCAGAAATTTGGAACTCATGTTGGGTTCTACCATAGGGTGCGTCGACTGCAAATTAAAATTTTCCTACGTGCAGAACATTCAGGAACATGCTAATAGATATGCATCACAAATCGTTACAACTAGACGCGCAGTGTCGTGCAGCGGAAGTAGAGTTGGGGCAGCGCGTCTCCGGAGTCGTCTCCTCCGTGTCGATCTCCCATGTAGCCGATCGGATCCCGCGAACGGGTTCGCCAGAGCGGCGCAAGTGCACTGCCTCTAATGGTATCCGCGCGTGCAGGAGGAACATCGTGCGGCGGACTGCTAGGTCCGATCACACAACCGGTGGCGAGTGGAGGTGGCTAGTTGGAACACATGCAAAGCCCTAATAAAGACGCCGAAGCGATCAATCAAATGAGTGTGCCGCACCTCCACTATATATATAGGCATCCGTCGCGGGCTCAACACTTGGGCCTCACAAGGCCCTAAAGCCCAAAGTCGGTTCGGTATGTATCCGAGTCCGACTAGGACCAAGTCTGACTCGTGGAGCCGGATCCAACCTCACAGGTTCCTTACCTTAAGCGCGTGACCCCTTAGGTTCAAGTCGACTTGGTCGCAGGTCGGATCACCTCCGACCTGCACGGTTGGTAGCGGCCTCTAGCAAGGCGTGCCGACCACCAAGCAGACTATGAAGCTGGTTAGGAGAACCTGTACATCACACTTCCATTCCTTTTGCCACACGATATACGTTGTCTGGCTCAAGGCGAGACTGTCATCCTTGTGCTAGCCTGACCTATTTCTCGTTCCAGTGATGCCGGCCCAAACCGGATTATCTCATAATCTTTGTCGCATGGACATGCTTATCCTGGCCGGATCACACAAGGGGTCCAGAGTATATCTCTCCTGATCGGAGGGGAAAATCCCATCTTGCTCGACCACGCCTTGCAGCACGGGTCTGGACAAGCCCGAAACCTACCTTTGTAACTACCCAGTCACGGAGTAGCGTTTAGTCGGCCCAAAGCAAGTATGTCACCATCCCGAGTACATGTGTCAGCTCAGGTCTTAGGACATATAACGTATGTTGTACTAGAGACTCACATATGACATATCGCTGCGTCTCATAGTTGGGTCTGCCCGACTCAGACCTTATCTCGACTTGGATCCGACTACATGAATCCGACCAGACCTTTCCAAGTCCATATTATCCGGTTAGCATCCAATGCCCCATGGCTAGTGAGACCGAGACATCCATCGTGTCATATGCTAGTCTAGTCTGACGTGTGCCCACACGTCAGTTGCGACTAGGGACAATTTAGGATGTATCATACAACACAAGATCTCACAGACAAGTCACGTACTTACCAACAAGTATCATTGATTACATACAAGGGCTATCTTTATTCATAAACACATAGGAAATATCACCATACATGACTGCCTCTAGGGCATATCTCCAACAACTCAGTGGTGAGAGAAAGGTGATGTTCTGGTGTGTTTCTCTTGAGAGGAGCGACCTCTCTTTTATAGGCACAGAAAAAGCAGGCGAAAGGGCAACGACGGGGGGTGAAACAAAGAGAAGGAGATGAAGTAAACAGCAAGCAGTCGAAGGGATGCGCCATTCGCATTCAATCTCCACTAATTAGACATCAGCTCGGCTCATTCCCGCAACCCGCGACGCCATGCGTCATGCCGAGGCGTGTCGAGGAGGCGGCAGAGGAGGAGCGCGTGTGAATGTCCTTCTTGTTCTCATGCTCATACATGTGGGGAAACAACCTCCCTTATAAGGAGGTCCAACTCCCACCAAACTAGAAATGTGGGACTAAACTTTAGCTCCACCTCTTGCCTCTCATGAATGGGGTGCGTGTGCCTCTAGAATTTATTAGGAATTCTGAAACTGCTATTGGGTTGGCCCAAAATAGACAAAATTCCAGCAATCTCCCACGAGATCCCAGAGGCACATAAAATTTGCTTTTGGTTACAAAAAACTGTTTTATATGCCGGTACTTTAGTGGAGACTGTTAAGTTGAACTTTCACCTAGAACTCTATGCTACAGTAGTAAGCAACTTGAATAGTGGATTGGGCCTTGAACTGCAAGCTTTCTGCGAATCTAGCTCCACACAAAGCCTTGATCGATACTAGGCTACCGTAGGTCTTCCCCGCGGGTGGAGATTAGGCGTCATACTCCGAGACCTTTCATGAGTTTACAACGGAGCACCCTACTCTCATAGATTGCGATGTTTAACAATCATACTCATATAGGTGTGCTCTTCAAAAGATGTTCTGCATGACAACATCTCTGCTTAAATGAAGCACTTCGAACACATTAAGATATACATCAACTTGCCATGCAGATTAGGAGAGTATTGCATCTTTATGGAGTGGTATTGTTAATAGTAAGGATACTCTCCTCTCAGTTGACCAACATCTTTTCTTCCAAATCTAATTCACGAGATCTCCGATCACATAGACTAGGTTACCACTGTGAACAACTCATATGGTGGGTCTCATACCCATCTCCTTTGATGCATTATCTATCACATTATGTGATAGACCCTTAGTAAAAGGATCTGCCAGATTTTTAGACGTTTGGATATAATCCAATGCAATAACTCAGGAGTTTCTCATTTTCCTAACAGACTTTAACCTTCTATGAATATGTCTTGATGACTTCATGTTATCCTTTGAGCTACTCCTTTCGTGATCACAGTTTGATTGTCGCAGTTCATAAGGATACCTGATACATGTTTCTCAACTACCGACAAGTCATTCAAGAGCCGACGAAGCCAATCTTCTTCGGCCATAGCTCTATCTAGTGCGATGAGTTCTGCTTCCATTGTTGATCTCGTTAAGATGGTCCGATTGCAAGACTCCAAGAAACAGCGCCACCTCCATGAGTCAATACATATCCGCTCGTGGCCTTTATCTCATCAGCATCTGAGATCCAATTTGAGTCACTATACCCATCAAGCACCTTTGGGTACCCAGTGTAGTGAATTCCATAATTCACAATGCCATTCAAATAACACATAACTCTCTCTAAAGCTTTCCAATGATCATCTCCCGGTTTTGAAACCAATCGTCTCAATTTCTAACAGCAAAAGAGATGTTAGGTCTTGTACCACTGGCTAAATACATAAGAGAGATAATAACCTGAGAATACTTTAATTGATCTCTAGCTATTCTTCAATTCTTTTGAAGCAGCACACTAGCATCATATGGTGTTGGACAGGACTTGCAGTCATTATAGCCAAAGCGACTCCAGATCTTTTCCACATAGTGAGATTGAAGTAATGTAATCCCAGCATCGTCGCCTTTCAACACCTTGATGTTTAGAATAACATCAGCCACTCCTAAATCCTTCATCTTAAAACAACGAGGTAGGAAATCCTTGACCACCTTAATAACATTCAGATTTGTTCTGAAAATCAATATGTCATAGACATACAAGCAAAAGATAACTCCCTCGCCCCAACCCATGGCGATAGTATACACATTTATCAACTTCATTTACAACAAAGCATGCAGCTGTTAAAGTTCTTTCAAAGTTCTCATGCCACTGCTTGGGTGCTTGCTTAAGTCCATACAAAGACTTCAGCAACTTGCACACCTTTCCTTCCTGACCATCTACTACATACCCATCTGGTTGTTCCATATAAATTTCCTCGTCCAACTCTCCATTTAGGAAAGCAGACTTAACATCCATTTGATGAACGAGAAGACCATGTGAGGCAGTGATACGTCTCCAACGTATCTACTTTTCCAAACACTTTTGCCCTTGTTTTGGACTCTAACTTGCATGATTTGAATGGAACTAACCCGGACTGATGTTGTTTTCAGCAGAATCGCCATGGTGTTGTTTTTGTGCAGAAATAAAAAGTTCTCGGAATCGCCTGAAAATCAACGGAGATTTATTTCAGAAAATATAAAAAATACTGGCAAGAAGATCCACACCTGGGGGCCCACGAGCCGTCCTCGAGGGTGGGGGGCGCGCCCCCCTGCCTCGAGGGCAGCCCGGTGCCCCACCGACGTACCCCCAGGTCCTATATATTCCGTTTCGCGGAGAAAAAAATCAAGGAGAAAGAATTATCGCATTTTACGAGACGGAGCCGCCGCCAAGCCCTAATCTCTCTCTGGAGGGCTGATCTGGAGTCCGTTCGGGACTCCAGAGAGCGGAGATCGTCACCATCGTCATCATCAACCTTCCTCCATCACCAATTCCATGATGCTCACCACCGTGTGTGAGTAATTCCATCGTAGGCTTGCTGGACGGTGATGGGTTGGATGGGATCTATCATGTAATCGAGTTAGTTTTGTTAGGGTTTGATCCCTAGTATCCACTATGTTCTGAGATTGATGTTGCTATGACTTTGCTATGCTTAATGCTTGTCACTAGGGCCCGAGTGCCATGATTTCAGATCTGAACCTATTATGTTTTCATGAATATATGTGTGTTCTTGATCCTATCTTGCAAGTCTATAGTCACCTACTATGTGTTATGATCCGACAACCCCAAAATGACAATAATCGGGACCACTCCCGGTGATGACCATAGTTTGAGGAGTTCATGTATTCACTATGTGTTAATGCTTTGGTCCGGTACTCTATTAAAAGGAGGACTTAATATCCCTTAGTTTCCAATAGGACCCCACTGCCACGGGAGGGTAGGACAAAAGATGTCATGCAAGTTCTTTTCCATAAGCACGTATGACTATATTCGGAATACATGCCTACATTGCATTGATGAACTGGAGCTAGTTCTGTGTCATCCTAGGTTATAACTTCTACATGATGAATTGCATCCGACGTAATTTCCCATCACCGATCCAATGCCTACGAGCTTTACCTATATTGCTAGTTGCTATTTACTTTTCCGTTGCTATTATCACAAAAACTACAAAAACATTATCTTTACTTTTATTGCTGCTACCACCACTATCATACTACTGTGCTACTAAACTATCTTGCTGCAGATACTAAGTTTCCAGGTGTGGCTGAATTGACAACTCAGTTGCTAATACTTAAGAGTATTCTTTGGCTCCCCTTGTGTCGAATCAACAAATTTGGGTTTAATACTTTACCCTCGAAAACTGTTGCGACCCCCTACACTTGTGGGTTATCAAGACTATTTCTGGCGCCGTTGCCGGGGAGCATAGCTCTATTCTTTAAGTCACTTGGGATTTATATCTGCTTATCACTATGAAGAATTTGAAGGACTCAAAAACCAAGATCTTACCCTCAACTACGAGGGGAGGTAAGGAACTGCCATCTAGCTCTGCACTAGATTCTCCTTCTGTTATGAGTAAACTTGCGACACCTACTCCTGCTATTGAATCTGATATGTCGTATGTTCTTGATGATGCAACTTCTGCTATGTATGATGAAACTACCTCTATGCCTGATACTGTGCCACTAGGTGAATTTCTAGATGAACAAATTGCTAAGGTTAGGGAGAGTGCAAATGTTGATGATATTTATGAAAGTGATGATGAAACTACTCCCAATAGATATGAATTGCCTGTTGTGCCTGAGGGTTATGTTATGGATGAAGAAACTGCTAGAGACTTTCTTGCTTGCAATGATAGATATGATCTTAAGAAGTTATTAGCTAAGTTGAAAGAAAAGTCCTTGAATGCTAGAATGAAACATGACCCTGCTTTTGCTACTTCACCTATTTGTGTCACTGATAAGGATTATGAATCCTTTGTTGATCCTGAGTTAATTACCTTGGTTGAATCTGATCCTTTCCATGGCTATGAGTCTGAAACTGTTGTGGCACATCTTACCAAGTTGAATGATATAGCCACCCTGTTTACCAATGATGAAAAGATTTGTTACTACTATATCTTTAAGCTATTTCCTTTCTTTTTAAAGGGTGATGCTAAGACTTGGTTTAATTCTCTTGATCCTAGTTGTGTGCGTAGTCCCCAGGATATGATGTATTACTTTTCTGCTAAATATTTTGCCGCTCATAAGAAACAAGCTGCCTTACGGGAAATATATAACTTCGCTCAAACTGAAGAAGAGAGTATCCCACAAGCTTGGGGGAGGCTTCTCCAGTTACTTAATGCTTTGCCTGATCATCCTCTTGAGATGCATGATATACTTGATGTCTTTTATAATGAACTAACCGATGCTTCCAGAGACCACCTGGATAGTTGTGCTGGTTGTGTTTTCAGGGAAAGAACAGTGGAACAAGCTGAATTACTAACAATATGCTAGCCAATGAAAATAATTGGACACTTCCTGAACCAGCCCCTAAGCCAACTCCAAAGAAAAGAGGTGTTTTATTTCTCAGTCCTGAAGATATGCAAGAGGCAAAGAAATCTATGAAAGAAAAAGGTAATAAAGCTAAAGATGTTAAGAATTTACCGCCTATTGAAGAAATACATGGTCTTAATAACCCGACACAGGTATTAAAGGTAAATTCTCTTTATAGATTTGATGAAAGTGATATTCCTTGTTATAAGTCTGCTAGCCAATGCTTAGATGAGTTTGACAATTTCATTGTGAAACAAGAAAACTTCAATGCTTATGTTGGTAGACAATTACAACACAATGCTCATATGATTGAACGCTTGAGTAATTATCTGTCTAGTGCTAAAGATGAACTGAAACTTATTAGTATACATGCTTCTATGGTTACCACTCAAGTAGAACAAGTACTTAAGGCTCAGAATGACTTGCTCAATGAATTAAATAGTAAGAATAATGACTATGCTGTTAGAGTTGCAACAACAGGTGGTAAAATGACTCAGGAAGCTCTGTATCCTGAAGGCCACCCTAAGAGAATTGAGGAAGATTCTCAGAGAGCTAATTTAGATGCACCTAGTTCTTCTAAGAAGAAGAAAAAGAAAAATGATAGAAATTTGCATGCTTCTAGTGAACCTGTAGCTCACCCACCTGAGAATCCCAATGATATATCTGTTTCTGATGCTGAGACACTATCTGGTAATGAACATGAACCTACTGATAATGTTAATGATGATGCTCATGTTGATGCTCAACCTAGCAATGATAATGATGTAGAGATTGAACCTGCTGTTGATCTTGATAACCCACAATCAAAGAATCAACGTTATGATAAGATATACTTTGTTGCTAGGAAACACGGAAGGGAAAGAGAACCATGGGTTCAGAAACCCATGCCTTTTCCTCCAAAACCATCCAAGAAAAAGGATGATGAGGACTTTGAGCGCTTTGTTGAAATGATTAGACCTATCTTTTTGTGTATGCGTTTGACTGATGTGCTTAAAACAAATCCTTATGCCAAGTATATGCAAGGCATTATCTCCAACAAAAGAAAGATACCTGAAGTAGAAATCTCCACCATGCTTGCCAATTACACTTTTGATGGTGGAATGCCTAAGAAATTAGGAGACTGAAGAGTACCTACTATACCTTGCTCCATTAAGAGAAACTATGTTAAAACTGCTTTATGTGATCTTGGAGCTGGTGTTAGTGTTATGCCTCTCTCTTTATATCATAGACTTGACTTGAGTAAGTTGACACCTACTGAAATATCCTTGCAAATGGCCGATAAATCAACTGTTATACCTGTCGGTATTTGTGAGGATGTGCCTGTTGTAGTTGCAACTGTTACTATTCTAACGGACTTTGTTATACTTGATATTCCCGAGGATGATAGTATGTCTATTATTCTTGGAAGACCTTTTTTTGAATACTGCAGGGGCTGTTATTGATTGCAACAAAGGCAATGTCACTTTTCATGTCAATGGTAATGAGCATACGGTACACTTTCCGAGGAAACAACCTCAGGTTCATAGTATCAACTATATTGGAAAAACTTCAACTATTACTATTGGAGGTTTTGAGTTTCCTATTCCAACTACCAAGAAGGCATATGACATACTTATTGTTGGGGACATACATATCCCCATTGAGGTAACATAGTGTTATTCGAAAACTCTCCAGTTTCATGTTACTCGGAAAGAGTTTATTAACAAGACCTAATCAACCTTGTTAATGGATTCCTTTTGATGAACATGGGATAGGTGAATCTAGATAGCACAAACCTTCTGTACCCTTCTTTTACTTTCTGTTAATTAGGTTAAATAAAAGAAAAATAGCATTATCTGTCTGTTTCCAGACTTATCCGTGCAATAAAAAATATCCCGGAAATAAAAGTTCTCCAAATGCCATGAAAATGAAATATGATTTTTTCTAGAATATTTAAGAAAATATGGCACTGAACACACAACGAGGGGAGCCAGCACCTGGCCTCGAGGGCACAGGGCACTCCCCCCTTCACAGGGCGTGCCCCCTGCCTCGAGGGCCCCATGTGGCCCCCTCCACTTATCCTTCCACCCATTCCCTTCTTCTTCCTCCCAAAAAAATCCCGAGCCATCTCAAACCCGAGTTCTAGCTCGTTTTGCTGCCATTTTTGATCTCCTTGCTCAAAGCACCATTCACCAAACTGTTTGGGGAGATTGTTCCTTAGTATGTGACTCCTCCATTGGTCCAATTAGTTTTTGTTCTAGTGCTTTATTTGTTGCAAATTTGTGCTGCTGTGGTGACCTTGTTCTTGAGCTTGCATGTCAAATTTCCTTGGTCCCAAGTAGTTCTAATGCATGATATAGTCTCTAGGCAATTATAGGAGTTGTTGCTATCATTCTTGTTGAGTTTCGTTAACTTTTATTTGTGAGTTACTAAAAATTTCAGAAAATTTCAGAAAAATGTTTAGGAAAAACTTCCAATGTGGTCCTTCAAGGAAGCAAGGACCAAGGCTCGCGTTCTGTGAGCCGGATGATGAACCACCAAGGGATGCTGCTGTGCGGCCTTGTGAATGGCCGTCGGATGAATTTATGAGTCAAGCAGGCATCAAAGATGAATTCTACGCATATGTGCGTAATGCTGACCTCGAGGACTTCATGCAAGATAAGTGCATCCAATACTGTGGCTTAACTGATAGCTTTGTGAGAAGGTTTAAATTTTCATCTTCACGTAATTCTCACACTGTCTTGTTTGATCTATATGATAAATCTTATACCATGGACTTAGAGGATTTTAATGAGGCCTGCAAGCTCCCACAGTGGGGCAGTATGAGTGATCATCATAAATCTGAATTTAGAGAATTCCTAGCTAGTATTACAGTGGGGGAATCCAAGGACATCACACAAGCCACCACTGGGAGCATACATTTTCCTGCTATTCATTAATTTGCTCTCTTTATCGGTAGATGCTTAAATGGTAAAGATGAGGCTTGTCACATGTGTGTCCCTGATCTTAGCGTTCTCAGGAGTGCTGTACTAGGTGATAGGCAATATAATCTGGGAGCTATTGTTGCACGTAGGCTACACCATAATGGTTCTAATGGAGATTTATTTGGTGGGATCTATGCTACTCGCATAGCCCGCTATCTTGGTGTGTCTGTGCACCCTTATGATGACCCCTTACCTACTGTTTATTTAGACTGTAATGCTATGGCTAGTCACCGGTTTATAGAATGGGATAATCAAACTCTCAAATATCGACTAATCTTTAACCGGCAGCATACCATCCCTATTGTTCTTCTTGCCCCTACTTTGTTTAACTTTCAGGAAAAGGGGGATACACTATAACTATGGAGGCGGCAAATGCCCACTATAACATGATGGAAGAAGCCCGCCTTCGAGCTACAGCTCAGCAGGCAGCAACTGCTGCATCTCAGTACGACCCCAACTACAACTTTGGATATCCGTCAGGCCAGTACTGGCCATAGACCAACTTAGGCCAAAAGCCTAAGCTTGGGGGAGTACGTGTTTCTCACCGACTTACATTCATGTTCACACTTATTCTAAGTTGTCGGTGCTCACACTCTTTCACTGTACCATCCATGCTTAGTTTAAATTTCTTTTTCTTAGTATTTTTTCTGTATCCTAGAAAAACCCAGAAAAACAAAAAAATACTAGTTGTAGCTTCCAGCTAGTTTACTTTCTTTGCTTGTAGTATTAATTAAAAATGAAAACCCAAAAAGATTTCCCGTTCTTCTTTTGCTTGTTGGGAGCTTTCCCGTGTAAATAGTTTCTTTTCTTTTCTTTAGGGGTTAAGAGTAGAAGACCATGATTAAAATGCTTGTTGGCTCTCATATGCTTTGTTGTTGATTTAACCTTGAGCCATATTACCTTGTCTTCTCTCTTGTATTAAATGCCTGTAGATTCCAGCTTAGTCCAATGCACGTGCACTATTATTATTTTCCACACCGTTCGGTCGTGCGAGTGAAAGTCAATAAGGATAATATCTGATGAACTAATTGAGATGAGAAAAGCTAGTATGAACTCAACCTCTCTTGTTTTTGTAAATATGATAGCTCGTCGTTCTTGATTCAGCTTGTTATGAATCAAACATGTTTGCAATGACAATTAGAGATCATAGCTGCTTATGCCATGCTTAATTAGCTGAGAGTTTATAATGGTCTATCTTGCGTGCCAACACGATATTAAAATGGTTGTGATGTGCTATGATGGGTGGTATCCTCCTTTGAACGATTTAAGTGACTTGACTTGGCACATGTTCACGCATGTAGTTGAAACAAATCAACATAGCCTTCACGATATTTATGTTCATGGTGATTTATATCCTACTCATGCTTGCATTCATTATTGATTAATTTTAATGCATGTTCATGACCGTTGTTGCTCTCTAGCTGGTCGCTTCCCAGTCTCTTTCTAGCCTTCACATGTACTAAGCGGGAATACTGCTTGTGCATCCACTTCCATAAACCCCAAAGTTATTCCACATGAGTACACCATACCTTCCTATATGCGGTATTTACCTACCATTCCAAGTAAATTTGTATGTGCCAAACTCTAAACCTTCAAATGAAATTCTGTTTTGTATGCTCGAACAGCTCATGTATCAACTAGGGCTGTCTATATCTTCCATGCTAGGTGGGTTATTCTCACGATGAGTGGACTCCGCTCATCATTCACGAGAAAATGGCTGGTAATCGGGATGCCCAGTCCCATGCTCTAAATCATAATAATTAAACAAACTCCCCAGGGCTGTTGCTTGTTTGGACGGTAACCCGTGGATTCGGCTGGCCGTGGAGTGTGCTTGTTGGTGGTTGGGGGAGTATAAACTTTTACCATTCTGTTTGGGTGTGTTTGGTTTCTGTCACGAAGTGGAACATCATGGGTCGGTTCCATCCTTAAGGCCCATTCATGCGTTTGGATAGTGAAACGAACGAGAACCACTTGATTCCAGGAACGGCATATTCCATGTTTATGCCGTTCCGCGCGGTTCCTCCAAATCGAGCGGACCACACGGAACTGCTCGCCCGTCTCCCTCGCACGAAGCCTCTCGCTTCTCCTTCTATCGCACGAACCTGGCTCCCTCCCTGGATCTGCGCCGCCAGCCACTCCTCCCTGAATCCACGCCGATGGCCGCTCCTCCCTGGATCCGCATGGGCGGCTGCTCCTCTCCTTCATCTACAGCGCGGCCGGGCCTCTCCTTCAACAGCGCCATTGGCAGCTCCTCTCCTTCAACAGCGCCGCCGGCTGCTCCTCTCTCTCATTCGTGCCGGCGGCTGGGAAGACGGGCGCCAGTGCCCAGTGCTCAGCCGACAGCCATGGCGCGGTGTTGTGCAGCTCATGTTCGGGAATACAGGCGGCAGCGTGGGTAGCAGTGGGCGATGCGGGCTCACGACCGGGAAGAGGAGCAGGCGGCCGACGCGGGTGGCACCGGCGGCTGCGCGGCCAAGACTGGGAAGCGGGGCACCGGATCCAGTGCTCAGGCGGCAGTCCGATAGGAGAGCAACGGTGGCCAGCTCAGGTGGCAGCTGCGTATTTTTTTCCTTTTGCAATTTTTCTTGCCATTTTGTACACGGATGTTTAGATTATTGACAAGTTTTGTTATCTATTTGTACATGCTTGTCCTTGCTTTTTGCAAAAATAAATTTGTGCATGTGTAAATTTTTTGGTAAATGTATGATTGTGTATGTACATTGACTAAGTGGTGATGCAAAGATAAGCAAAAAAGTTTTTTTGGAATTTTAATAAAATGCTTCTAAAAATAATATCAATGTTGCATACATTGCCAGAAAAGCATACACAAATTTGAACACTTCTCATTCGATTCTATTCCACCAACCAAACATTGAGATGTAATCGTTCTATTCCACCTCATTAATCATACCAAATACAAAGTCGGAACCATTCCATTCCCGTGGAATGGAACCATTACATTCCATTACACTTGGTCCCCGAACCAAACACACCCTTTGGGAACCGCCTATAATGTGCGTAGCATGGAAGATATCGAGATTCTTGGTTGTTATGTTGACAATGAAAGTATACCGCTCAAAATGTTATTCAATCTCTATTTAAAAATCGAGGTCTGGCACCTCTACAAATCCCTGCTTCCCTCTGCGAAGGGCCTATCTATTTACTTTTATGCAGAGTCATCATCCTCTTATCAAAGAGCACCAGTAGGAGAGCACCTCTGTTGTTGCATGTATTACTATTAATTTGCATTGAGTATGATCATGACTGGATCTCTTTTACAATGAATTACAATGTCTAGTCAGTCCTTGATCTTTAAAGGTGCTCTGCATTTATGTTTTGCAGTCTCAGAAAGGGCTAGCGAGATATCATCTTGTTATATCATATTATGATTGTTTTGAGAAGTGTTGTCATCTGAGGTTTATTATTATTGCTCGCTAGTTGATTATGCCATTGATGTAAGTAGTCTTGAGACCTGAAAGTTATTGTGAATGTGGTTAGTTCATGATCTTGTTGAAAACCTGAATGCTAGCTTACATATTTACAACAACAAGAGCAAATAGAGTTTGTCAAACTTTTTCTTTATCACTTTCAGTTTATCAACTGAATTGCTTGAGGACAAGCAAAGGTTTAAGCTTGGGGGAGTTGATACGTCTCCAACGTATCTACTTTTCCAAACACTTGTTTTGGACTCTAACTTGCATGATTTGAATGGAACTAACCCGGACTGACGCTGTTTTCAGCAGAATTGCCATGGTGTTGTTTTTGTGCAGAAATAAAAAGTTCTCGGAATCGCCTGGAAATCAATGGAGATTTATTTCAGAAAATATAAAAAATACTGGCAAGAAGATCCACACCTAGGGGCCCAAGGGCCGTCCTCGAGGGTGGGGGGCGTGCCCCCTGCCTCGAGGGCAGCCCGGTGCCCCATCGACGTACCCCCAGGTCCTATATATTTCCTTTCGCGGAGAAAAAAATCAAGGAGAAAGAATTATCGCATTTTACGAGACGGAGCCGCCGCCAAGCACTAATCTCTCTCGGGAGGGCTGATCTGGAGTCCGTTCGGGGCTCCGGAGAGTGGAGATCGTCACCATCGTCATCATCAACCTTCCTCCATCACCAATTCCATGTTGCTCACCACCGTGTGTGAGTAATTCCATCATAGGCTTGCTGGACGATGATGGGTTGGATGGGATCTATCATGTAATCGAGTTAGTTTTGTTAGGGTTTGATCCCTAGTATCCACTATGTTCTGAGATTGATGTTGCTATGACTTTGCTATGCTTAATGCTTGTCATTAGGGCCCGAGTGCCATGATTTCAGATCTGAACCTATTATGTTTTCATGAATATATGTGTTTTCTTGATCCTATCTTGCAAGTCTATAGTCACCTACTATGTGTTATGATCCGGCAACCCCGAAGTGACAATAATCGGGCCACTCCCGGTGATGACCATAGTTTGAGGAGTTCATGTATTCACTATGTGTTAATGCTTTGGTCCGATACTCTATTAAAAGGAGGCCTTAATATCCCTTAGTTTCCAATAGGACCCCGCTGCCACGGGACGGTAGGACAAAAGATGTCATGCAAGTTCTTTTCCATAAGCACGTATGACTATATTCGTAATACATGCCTACATTGCATTGATGAACTGGAGCTAGTTCTGTGTCACCCTAGGTTATAACTTCTACATGATGAATTGCATCCGACGTAATTTCCCATCACTGATCCAATGCCTACGAGCTTTACCTATATTGCTAGTTGCTATTTACTTTTCCGTTGCTATTATCACAAAAACTACAAAAACATTATCTTTACTTTTATTGCTGCTACCACCACTATCATAGTACTGTGCTACTAAACTATGTTGTTGCAGATACTAAGTTTCCAGGTGTGGCTGAATTGACAACTCAGTTGCTAATACTTAAGAGTATTCTTTGGCTCCCCTTGTGTAGAATCAACAAATTTGGGTTTAATACTTAACCCTCGAAAACTGTTGTGATCCCCTACACTTGTGGGTTATCAGGCAGCTAGTGAAAGTAGCACTCGAATAGTGGTCAGTCAAGCCACATGTGAGTAAGTATCAAAGAAGTCTTCACCTTCCTTTGGATATAACCCTTAGCCACAAGCCATGCCTTGTACTTCTCGATAGTACCATCAGGCCTAAGCTTCTTCTTGAATATCCATTTGAACCCTATAGGTTTGCACCCATAAGGACGATCAGTGATCTGCCAAGTTTCATTAGCCAGAATGGAATCCATCTCACTATGGACTGCTTCCTTCTAGTAGTCAGCATCTTCAGATACATAGGCCTATGAAATAGAACTGGGAGTGTCATCTATGAGATACACAAGAAAACCATCACCAAAGGACTTCGTATTCATTTGTCTCTTGCTCCTAGTAGGAACTTCATTGTTCTCCTCCGCATGATTTTCACAGTGTTCCATTGAAATGGTAAGTTCAATAATTGTAACTAATTCCTGATTCGATGAACTAGGCATCTCCTAATTTGATGAGGTAGCCATATGCTTCATTCGACTCCATGATTGTACCGACATGCATGTCAGATACCTCAAATTTTACAACCAAGAATCTATAACCAATGCTATGAAAAGCATATCCCAAGAGAACATAATCCACAGTTTTTGGTCCAAGCTTGCGCTCTTTGGAATTAGAACATTGCCTTTCGCCAGACAACCCCAGGTTCGTAGATAATAGAGTTTTAACCTTTTCTTCTCCCATTCCTCGAATGGAGTTATGTCTTTTTTCTTTGTGGGAACTCGGTTTAGGACATGCCATGCAGTTAATACCGCCTCCCCCCACCATGCCTTGGAGAGACTCGATGTGTCTACATGGCGTTAACCAAACCAGTTAGATTATGGTTTTTTCTTTCGGCTACCCCATTTGACTGAGGTGAATAGGGAGGCGTCCTCTCATGGAATATACCATGTTCCGCACAAAAAGATTCAGATTCATTGGAAAAATACTCCACAGTCGGACCTAAGCCTCTTGATTTTACGATCAAGTTGGCTTCCACTTTAGCTTTATAGATCTTGAAAAATTTCAAGGCCTCATCCTTAGATTTTAGAAGATACACATGGTAGTATCTAGTGGAGTCATCAATTAGTGTCATGGAATATTTCTTTCCACCTTTTGTCAAAACACCATTCATTTCACATAGATCTGAATGTATGAGATCTAGTGGTGCAAGATTTCTCATTTCCTTAGTCGTCTGAGACTTAGGAGGTTGCTTAGCTTGCACACAAACTTGACACTTAGATCACTTGACAGTGGTGAAACTAGGGATTAAGTTCAATTTGGCTAGTCGCGACATGCAACCAAAGTTAACATGACAGAGACGTGAATGCCACACATTTGATTCACTATTGTTGCAAACATGATTAACAACTTTATTGCAAACATCTGATAAGGATAAATGGAACAGGCCTCCTGACTCATAGCCTTTACAAACAAAGGTTGCATACTTGGATATTACAAATTTATTCGACTCAAAGACAAGCTTGTAGCCATCTCTACACAGAAGAGATCCGCTAACAAGATATTTATTGACGAAGGGGACATAATGCACGTTCTTCAGCCGCACGATCTTTCCTAAAGTAAACTTCAGATCGACCATGCCAACAACACGAATAGAAGCACTTGAACCGTTGCCCATCAGCACAGTAGAAGTCCCCATTGTCTGATAAGACGAAAACATGGCAATACAATTGCATACATGCACATTAGCACCTGTGTCAATCAACCAATCAGGAGATTGACATATACTAAAAGAATAGTGGGAAATATACCATACCCAGCATCCTTCATGTCAATGTCACCAATGACAACATTAGAGGTCTTGCCGCCTTTCCCAGGATGCCGCTTGTCATAACGATTAGGGCAACTAGGAGCCCAATGGTCAAGAACTCTGCACACATGACAAACACATTTCTTTTTGTCATTCTTCTTCTTGAAGTTGGTGTGTTGTACAACCTTGTTCTTCCCATCAAACATTGATTTACCATCAAACTTGCCCTTGTTCTTGAACTTGTGGGGCTGGAAGTTTTTCTTCTATACCAGATTGGCACTAGATCCTCCCTCAATACCTCGAGCACATGTGTTTTTTGCTCTCACCTTTTCTTCCACATCAAGAGTACCAATGAGATCCAGAACAGAAAACTCCCATCTCTGGTGTTTCAGAGAGGTAGCAAAGTTCCTCCACGAGGGAGGAAGCTTAGTGAAGATGCCTTCTACAACAAACTTGTCCTGTAACATACAATTGAAGTGCTCAATTTCTCTAGCAAATGACTGTATCTCATGAGATTGCTCAACCATAGAGCGCTCATCGGTCATCATGTAGTCATAGAATTGTTCCATTATGTACAACTCATTGCCGGCATCCAATACCCTAGACTTGGCCTCGAGTGCGTCCCACATATCTTTTCCGCTATCAATTGATGCATAAGCATCAACTATGTTCTCATCAAGAACACTCAAGAGAGCAGCCTTAAACATGTTATCCATTTTATAAAAAGCTTGTTCCTATTGAGGATCAAGATCTCCTTCGGGTTTGCCAACAGTGGCGTCATAGCAACTCACGGTTTCAAACCATAAGACTGCTCTCACGCGCCACCTCTTATAGTACACACCCTCAAATGTAGCAGGCCTCATTGATGCAGCAAAACCACTTGGGGTAAATTGCCTATAGTAAGGTTTTTGGATTGTTGGAAATATGAGTAATTTACCAAAAGATTTTATTAACATAAATACTAGATAAAACATGACTATTATAGCAGAGATAAAACAAGTCATGTAATCCGACAGAGAGAAGGTAAACAACATCTGCATATATGAACTAGAACCAAACATATCTAGAGCAGACAATACAACAAGAAATTGTGGCAAAACCTCAAACAGAAAGAGCATGAGAACGTACAGAACAACGACAGAAGCATTGGTCTTGGGGCAGACGTCCTCGTCGGCCATGTCGTTGAAGAGGTTATCGACGTCGTGGAAGAATTCATCATTGGGGAAGTGGTCGTCGGCATCCGGATCGTCCGTGATGAACCAGTCAGTAGTCGTGCGGAGCGCTCCCCAAAAATATTATCACCATTCTCCCGTACAGGACTCAAAGAGGTGGGGTTTGGAAGGCCTATTGTATCGACCTGCGGTGTATGCTGCAAGCCGGGATGGGGAAGATGTAGCAGCAACTCGGAGATTGGAACTCGGTGGCAAGAGAAAGATGATGTTCAAGTGTGTCTCTCTGGAGAGGAGTGATTTCTCTTTTATAGGCACGGAAGAAGCAGGCCAACATGTAGCGACGGGAGGTGAAACTAAGAGAGGGAGCCGAAGTGACTAGCCGGCAGCTAAAGGGATGCGTCGTTCGCATTCAATCTCCACTATAGCAAAAAAAATCTTTTCAACTTCCGTGTGACCTTTCATATACTAGTCATGTGTGGCAAAAAAAAAAGGCATCTCCTCATTCCCGCAACCCGCGGTGCGTCGTGATGAGGCGTAGCGAGGTGGGCGGCGGAGGAGGAGCACACGTGAATGTCCCTCTTCTTCTCATGTTCATACATGTGGGAAAACAACCTCCCTTATAAGGAGGTCCAACTCCCACCAAACTAGCAATGTGGGATTAAACTTTAGTTCCACCTCTTGCCTTGCATGAATGGGTTACGTGGGCCTTTAGGATTTATTAGCAATTCTAAAACTGCTATTAGGCTAGCCCAGAATAGACTAAATTCCAGCACTTTCAACCTATTATAATCGTGGTAATTGTACAAACAATTGTACCGGACACATGGCAATGAATCCAAACATGTTGTTTCATAAGCAAAAAAGTTAGGGATTTTGTTCTTTGAAAAAATGGCAAATTTAGGGATTTTGTTCTTTCAAAATGATGGAAAACTTAGGAATTTAGCATGTGCACGCGGAAAATTGAGGAAGTTTGTTCTCCAAAAAAATATGACAACTTTTGTAAAAATAGCAAAACTTGAAGTGGTACAATAATAAAAAAATAGATAAAAGGCACAAGGTGCGCCTGATTTAGATTAATAAAGATAACAAAGGCCATAAGAAATACACAATCTTAGATAAGTTTAATACAAGTTCGACATCAGCTCAACAGGTGCGCAAAATAGAAACAAAAGAAAACATGGCACCAACTAAAGGTAGATAGTTATTGGGAGTGCTCATGTTGCTCGTATGAACTTGCTTGATGAGTTGAGTCATTGCTTTCGTAGAATCTGCGTCGTGCTTCTTCCCTGTAGGGCTCCATTGGTGCATAAAGAGATACCATTCGAAAATATAGTCCACCTGGCATTTTGGGATCTTTTTCTTGAACGTAAGCTTGTTATGGCAGGTCCATAACAGCCATGCTATGACCGCAAAATTACGCCAGACTAGCCTACGATGCTAGCCCAATGTAGAACCAAGATGGTGAAGAAGCTTGAGGTATGAGTGAGGGCCCCAACTACATCCTAAGCCTTGTCAGACGCATCTCCATAAGACGACAGTTGAAAGACACTTGAAAAGTATGTGGTCAGCATCTTCGGTCGCATTACACATAACTCATTTTTCGTTCCCTGGTTTGTGTCTTATGGATATTATGAGCCGATGGAAGCCTATCTTTACTGGCTTACCAGGGAAATATCATCACTTTAAGCAGAGCAGACGTGGCCCATAGTAGTTTGGCAAAAGGTACCCAAGGTCCTCGGATAAGGTTATCGTAGGTTGACTTGACTTTGAAGAATCATTTGGGTTAGAGAGACCAAACCACCTTAGCTGCCTCGTTGGATATGTTGATTTGCGAGAGCATAGACGTCGATGAGTCCCTTGCCGTCCTTTGAAGAGAGTTCGGGTTTCTTAAGAAAGAAATGTTGATCTAGTCATTGGCCAGAACATCTTGCACGGGGATGTTAGGACCAGAGGCAATGGAAATCAAGCTAGGGTGGGATGTATACAACGACATATTGGAGATCCATCTAGCTAGCCGAAATTTAGTGTATGCCCCATTCCCTACCTATAGACAGGCTCCTATCAGGAAAATCTCTCGATAGTTCCGCAGCCCATTCCAGAATTACAAGCCTTGACCCTAGGCAACAAAGAATGAGGAGTTTGGGAAATATTTTGCTTTTAGAATCTTTACCTGTAGGGTCGTAGTTTGTTTGGGTAACTTTTAGATCCATTTGGTGATAAGGGCTAGGTTCAGAGTTTTGGAGTTGGCAATGCCCAAGACCCATTTTTGACTTCTGAATACAGTAGGAGAGGCTCCTATTGTGTTGTAATAACCAAGAACAATTTACACTTTACATGGGGTTATTTCTTACATCACCCAACCCATTTAGGGTGGGTATCCCATAGGCTTGCAAGAATCATGTCTCAAAAACTAGGGGGGGTACAAAAGAGAGTAGGAAAGGCGCTATACAGTCCCTATGCTTTTATTTGGCCCTGTAGATTAGTAATCCAAAGTCTTCCATGGAATGTCTAGCCCACAACCCAATTGTGGGATTCAGCCCCCGAAAGTGCTTGTTATTTCTTTCCTTCCATAGACTACATGAGGCATATAGGAAGATTTCCATGAACATAGGTCTACCCCAGGTGTTTCTTGCATTCTCAATCCAATGTAGCATGTCCCCATGATTGCTCCATTGAATTCCCAAGACCCCTTTGACTTTAGGCTTGCAAAGATCCTCCCATCAGATCATGTGGTATTTCATTCTAAGGCCACCGGCTTCCCAGAAGAACCTGAAGCAAATAGAGTCAATTTGGTCATGGATAACTTCCCCAAGAAGGAGCGGGCCCATGGAAAACGAGGGAATCATAAAAAGACAAGCGTTGGTGAGGGAAAGATGTTCTCCCGACCACATGAGTTTTCCTTGTTAGGGCTCCACTCTCTATCCCACCTTCCCCACTTTGGGAGCCCAATCAATGTTGGTTAGTTGTTTGTTGGCTGTCGAGAGGCGAAGTTAAACAATTAGGAAGTCTACAAGTTTACAATTGAGCAAATTGGATATCTGGGTTCCTTGCTCTCAATCCTTCCCCATGGCTACAACTTCACTTTTAGAGTAGTCGATCTTAAGGCCTGACATGATTTCGAAATAGATAAGGAGAGTTTCAAAATAAATGGGGAGAGGTTTCCCCCTGTGGTCCTTGGCCTCCATGGGTCCCGGAGGGGTGAAAGCCCCTCCGAGATTCGATATCTTCTCTCTCCGTTTCGGTACTATTTTTTTAGTCTTAGCACCTTTTCTTTAATATCCATAGATATGTAATTCTGCTCAGGCTGATTTTTAAACACGATTCTTCCACAAAGTTAGCTTTCTTGCGGCGTAAGTAGGGCCCCAACCGTCATAAGGAGTAGCCATGTGTGCACCACATGCAAGTAGATGGGTGGGTGCACCAACTACCCTTGTGGAGCCTATATCTTCTAGCTACAGTTGTCTCTAATTCCAAAAAATCTCACAAAACATTCTAGCTCATTTCGGCTGTGTGAAATTTTTACCTATATTTCCAAAAACACTAGAAAATAGGAACTGTCCTTTAGCATTGGATTGATAGGTTAGTCCAAATAAAAATGGTACAATCTTGTTGCCAAAAGTGTGTAAACGTGGTATGATAATAGCACGAAACAAACAAAAATTATCGATGTGTTTGAGATGTGTCGGTCCTCGATCTAAACTGAAGGATCCATCGAATCATCATATTTCTCAATGTTGATGAGCTTGAAGCCCATCTGGAACTAGTGAGTCATCACCCAATAAGAAAAAAGGGCTGATACATTGCAGGTGACCTCAGTCCTGGCTGGCGTTGATGGCATGCCACACATTGTAGAAACACACATCTCCATTTTTAGAGTAAGTATGTGTTGGGGAACGTAATATTTCAAAAACATTCCTACGAACACGCAAGATCTATCTAGGAGAAGCATAGCAACGAGCGAGAGAGTGTGTCCACGTACACTCGTAGACTGAAAGCGGAAGCGTTTAGTAACGTGGTTGATGTAGTCGAATGGCTTCACGATCTGCACATGTTCAGCTCAGTGACGTCCCTCGAACTCTTGATCCAGTTGAGGCCGAGGGAGAGTTTCGTCAGCACGATGGCGTGGTGACGGTGTTGATGAAGTTACCGACGCAGGCTTCGCCTAAGCACTGCGACGATATGAACGAGGTGTGTAACAGTGGAGGAGGGCACCGCACACGGCTAAAACAATTGTCAACTTGTGTGTTCTAGGGTGCCCCTGCCCCCGTATATAAAGGAGCAAGGGGAGGCCGACCGGCCCCTATAGGCGCGCCCCAAGAGGGGGAGTCCTACTAGGCATAGGAATCCTATTCCTAGTAGGAGTCCACCAAGAGGGAGAGAGGGGGAAGGAAGGAGAGGGAGAGGGAGAAGTAAAGGGGGGCGCCCCCCCCCCCCCGCCCTTCCTAGTCCAATTCAGACCAAGGGGGAGGGGAGTGCGCCTGTCCTAGCCGCCCCTCTCCCTCTCTCTCTCCACTAAGGCCATGTGGCCCACTAGTTCCCCCGGGGGGTTCCGATAACCCTCTGGCACTCCGGTTTTATTCAAAACTTCTCCGGAACACTTCCGGTGTCCGAATATAGTCGTCCTATATATCAATTTTTATGTCTAGACCATTTCGGAACTCCTCGTCATGTCCGTGATCTCATCCGGGACTCCGAACAACCTTCGGTACATCAAAACACATAAACTCATAATATCGATCGTCGTCGAACGTTAAGCGTGCGGACCCTACGGGTTCGAGAACTATGACGACATGACCGAGACTCATCTCCGGTCAATAAAAAATAGCGGAACCTGGATGCTCATATTGGTTCCTACATATTCTAGGAAGATATTTATCGGTCAAACCGCATAACAACATACGTTGTTTCCTTTGTCATCGGTATGTTACTTGCCCGAGATTCGATCGTCGGTATCATCATACCAAGTTCAATCTCGTTACCAGAAAGTCTCTTTACTCATTCCGTAATACATCATCTCGTGACTAACTCATTAGTCGTTTGCTTGCAAGGCTTATTACGATGTGTATTACCGAGAGGGCCCAAAGATACCTCTCCGACACTCGGAGTGACAAATCCTATTCTCAATCAATACCAACACCACAAACACCTTCGGAGACACCTGTAGAGCATCTTTATAATCACCCAGTTACGTTGTGACGTTTGATAGCACACAAGGTGTTCCTCCGATATTCGGGAGTTGCATAATCTCATAGTCAGAGGAACATGTATAAGTCATGAAGAAAGCAATAGCATTAAAACTAAACGATCATAGTGCTAAGCTAATGGATGGGTCTTGTCCATCACATCATTCTCATAATGATGTGATCCCGTTGATCAAATGACAACACATGTCTATGGTCAGGAAACATAACCGTCTTTGATTAACGAGCTAGTCTAGTAGAGGCATACTAGGGACACTCTATTTTGTCTATGTATTCACACATGTATCAAGTTTCCGGTTTAATACAATTCTAGCATGAATAAAGAACATTTATCATGATACACAAGGAAATATAAATAACAACTTTATTATTGCCTCTAGGGCATATTTCCTTCAGTATGTTGGTATCTGTATTTCTCTATCCAGGTCGATCGTCCCGCCTGCTCACCGAACGTTTGTGGACAGTGCCCAGACTGGTAGATTTTTTGTGGAGGTAGGTCCTCGGGCGGAGGCTGACGATTATCCTTGGTGTGATAACTAAAGCTCGGTCTTGAGATACCCATATCATTAGAGGGAGCAACACAGGTCTGTCAGCGTTGCGATATGTGCGCCGGTAGCGTTCCTTCGTTTGTCTTGATGGCGACGCCACTCTTCTGCATTCTTACGCAGGTCTTTTGCCCAATGGTGCATGGAAATTGTGTGGTGTTCAGCGGCAGTGTCCAAAGTCTTAAGTAGTTTCTTGCGATAGCTTGGTGGCACTTTATGGGTCGTCGCGCGCTCCATCTTTGTTCTAAGCTCATGTTTTGCCTAGAAGAGCTTGTTCTAGTGATCCTTTAGGTATTGCGCATCCACAAGGCGTTGCTTCTTGCTGGTCAACTTTTTGGCTGTCTCGACCAACCTCGACTGCAATGGGTCATGATTTTGGCTGCTGAGCGACTCATTTAGGATGTCATGGTCTTAGGGATCGAGATCGCTCCAAGGGTCGCTTGCATTGTCTTCAGGGTTGCTGTTGTCGTCGCCACCTTCTTCGTTGTTATTTCCGTTGTCATCACCCCCTCCCCCGTTGTGGCGATCGGGGGTGCCTAACATATAGATGTCGTAGGTCGAGGTCACTATCCACTTGCCTAAGGGCATGGTGGTTGCTCATGGACTGTCCGAAGACTCGCAGATCTCCTCTTCTAGTTATTCGACTTCATCAGAGGCGCTTTCGAGAACATCGACGTTAGAAGTAAGATGGGTGGTGGGTGGGTTACAAAAACTACCTTTCACGAGGACTCTCATATCCAATCATACACCAAGACCGGGTTGTATGAAATCACAAGCTTCTAAAGTTTATGGTGCTATTCTTGTGCATGATCTGGCACCAATACCAGAGGACGCTTCTCCAAGATCCGATCTAACATGGATCTCGGTTCTTTACTTTCCACTACGTCCTGATCTAACATCCATACCATAGGAAGCGACGATGATCCCCGACCCAATGTGGGGTCCGATGGAGTATTCTCACGCTCGTATCGAGCCGAATTTAACATCAGGTTCGGGTTAAGTGGCTCGCACTGATCCTCATCTTGGTATGACACCCAAGTCGTAATTACCAGCTCCCCACGAAAATCCACGGTATACTCCATGTTGCTGAATCTAATAATCCAACCTAGAGTGAATTATTCGACCGGGCCGAGGTGACTGGTCGAGTTGGCGACAATAGTGTTGCCGCCAAAGACGAAGACTTGCCCCATCACAAAGGTTGCCTTAAATCATAATAATCTAATAATACCCTACCTCATGCTTGTGTGTATTGGAGTAAGTAAAAAGTGCAAATGTCTAACCAGAGATCGTAATGTGTCCTCTGCGATCAGGCCCCTAGGTTTATAGGGGGGGTCTTAGGGTTAGAATATCCTAGTCGGCTACGTACGAGGAAACCGAGTCTTCTAAGAATCCAACTTCTTGGAGTTCACATTAACTCTTCTGGATGCCTCCGTTCATGAGTCATGGGCCCATGCCCCCCCTCCGATGTGGCCCACTCCGAAACCAACAAAGGGGGTCCTTGGCCTGGCCCACCAGGCTGGGACACGACATGGCGAGAGCCCCCCTAGCCGGGACACTGTCAGTCGGGACCCGTGGGCTGGCCATCGCAGCTCGCCGGAGAATCTAGTCGGGATCGATCTAAATGGGGAACACCATGAATGCGCGAGAGAGAATGCGAGGGAGAGAGTAAAATGGACATCTGCTTTCATAGGTGGGGGAGAGAAGAAGTGACGGGTTGCCTCGTTTTGCTCGGCCAGTGCGTGGAACGAACATCTCCCGGTGATGTCGTGGCAAGTCAATGTGCGCCAAGATTCGTGCGCTTGATCCAATGGTAACGGACGCACTCACTCAAGACAACAAAAAATCTAACATCAAGTTTTTGTCATTTAGGCTTTTTAAAATACAAGACAAGCTAAAATCAAACCATACTCCATCTTGTATTTCCATAATAATCAGACATGCTATGATATTGTGATACTCTAACTGTATGTCAGGTCCTGCTCGCCTCCCATTTACTCTATTTTTTCATTTTTTTGAGGGTGCTCCCATTTACTATATACTCCCTCTTTTCCAGAATAATTGTCGTGAACTAAAGCCACAACAATTATTTTGGAACTGAGAATCATAGTATGACCTTAATATTTACCCTGCACTTAGAACCCACGTGTCATTGGGTCATAGGTTCTTCCCTAAAATTCAAAGGTTCTTATGTTGCAAAGTTTGAACATCTTAAAATTTTCTTCCGTTGTAAAGAAATATAAGAGCGTTTATACCACTTTACTTTACAGAGGGAGCACCTGGAGTGCAAGAAAATGGAGACCGGCCTGGCTTCATGACTGAGCAAGTAGATCAACCTTCGGTGCTCGCGACTCAAGACTCAGATTACTGCATTCGGCATCACAAGTGATACTAGTAGATCTGTTCAGAAACCAACGGGGGCCAGTTGTGCACTTTCTGAGCTTGCATCTGGAGAAGATATTGCTGCCGGCCTCGCATCGCATGGGTTGATCCAACTCACACTTTCCAACAGCAATTGTATATTCTGCAAGTCGGCAATACACAATTGCATCTATCTAAAGGTAAGACACGGGCGACTATCCACCGAGAGTGTGCTCATCTGATCGTTGACCAAACCTCCCCATCCCACCCACCCTTTTATGGCTTCACTTTCACGGCCACGACATTGCTGATCGTGGACATTGCACTAACAGATAAATATTGCCGGCGCTTGTCTTCTCCTGCTTCAACCCAATCTCAAATTCTCATTGGCTTCTTCTTCTTCTTCTTCCATACAGCTCTCTGCTCTGCGCTCTTCACTCTGTGTACTTTCCTTTTCAAGAATCCTCACTAAGATCCCGTGTCTCTGGTCAGAGGGATCACTGGAGCTAGCAAGGTAGCTTGCCGGACGACGGCGATGGCAGGTGAGCGTACTGTGATGATATGCATGGCGGCTGCGGCACTGCTGGTTTCTTTGACCGGCGGCGCGGGCGTGGCGGCGGCCTCAGCCAAGGAGCTACGGCGAGGCTTCTCGGCCGCCCACGACACATCCTACTCGCACTTCCAGCCGGTGCTCTCCGACCCCACCGGCGTCTTCGCCTTCGGCTTCCTCCGCGTCAACTCCAGCACGCTCGACCTCGCCGTCCTCCACCTGCCTTCCGCTTTCCCACTCTGGCGAGCCATGCCGGACCGCCCCGCGCCGTGGTCCGCGGCCGCGTCCCTCTCCTTCAACGGCAGCCTGGTGCTCACTGACGGCGCCACCAACCAAGTGCTCTGGTCCACCGCTGCCTCGGCCGGCGATCGCGCCGTTCTCCTCAACACGTCCAACCTTCAGATTCAGAGCAGCAGCTCGTCCGTTGCCGTGTGGCAGAGCTTCGACTACCCTTCGGACACCATCGTCCAGGGCCAGAACCTCACCTCATCGGCGGCGCTTCACTCCGTCGACCAGCGATTCGCCATGCGGCTCGGGAGCAACTACTTCGCGCTGTACGTCGAGCCGCCACCGATGTCATCGGGCGGCGTCGCCGCCGCCATGTACTTGAAGCACACGGCTCTGGAGGCCAAGGCCCAGATCGTGGCCGGCGGCGGCCCGATATACGCGCGTGTGGAGCCCGACGGCTTCCTCGGGATGTACCAGAAGGAGGGACCCCCCGCGGAGGTCATGTCTTTCGACACCTTCAACCACGGCGTCCGCGCTCTCCGCCGCATGACTCTCGAGCCCGACGGCAACCTCCGCGCCTACTACTGGGACGTGTCCCGGTGGGTGCTCGACTACACCACCATCACCGACTCGTGCGAGCTGCCCACCACCTGCGGCGCCTACAGCGTCTGCATCCCGCCCGGCGGCCGGTGCGCGTGCCTGGCCAACGCCACCGACGGCCGGGGCTGCGTCGCCCCCTCCGTCGGGAGCGGCCTGTGCGGCACCACGGGCGGCGAGGTTGGCGGGCTGTACTCGGAGGTGCGGAGACACGGGGTGGAGCCGGTGAACAAGGAGCTGCTGGGGTTCGAGCACGCGCCGTCCGCGGGAGACTGCGAGGCGCTGTGCGCGCGCAACTGCAACTGCTGGGGCGCGGTGTACAGCAATGGGACGGGCTACTGCTACCTCATGGAGTACCCGGCGCAGCTGATGGTGACCGCCGACGAGAAGAAGGTGGGCTACTTCAAGGTGAGGAGCGTGGAGGAGGCATCTGGGCGAGGCGGGAGGGCGGCCGGCGTCAAGGCGGCGCTGCTTGCGGTCGGCGTCGCGGTGGTGGCTGCGGCCGCTGCGTTCGGGGCGTACAGGGTGTGGGACAGGAGGCACCGTGCGGCAGCGGAGACGCGGCAGCAGCTGGGCGCCGACGGTGATGGACTCTCGCCGGGTCCTTACAAGAATCTGGGATCCTTCAGCTCCGTCGAGCTCTCCAGCAGCTTCAACTCCTCCCGGAGGTAGCCAGGCAAGTGAAGATCTGCGACGCCTGAGCATGGTGAGATCCAGTGACCAGATCGGTTTCTTGAGATCGGCGTGACCCGTGACCCGTGCGGGAAGTAGGCGCGACGGCGCCCGCTGATCGGAGATGAAAGCTAACCCGACACGATCGGTGGTGTCTGGGCGAGAGAAAATTGCCAATCTGGTCCGGGCGGCATCTGCTACCAGACCATCGACGGCTCGGGGAACTTCAAGATTCGGATACTCATCTAGCCGTTGTACTGAAATCCAACGGTTGTCATGCGTCGTCCAGCTCAAGCCTTTCCGTCTACAGTTTATTCCTTCTCGCGACCGTGCTGCCTGACGAAGCATGCCGACTCTTAGATAACTAGGTAGAAAGTGTGGCTCGTCGCACCCAGCAGCAACGCTGTCGGGTACCGTCATATTCGATTCGGTAAAAAGGTATTGGCGCATGGTGCCTGGCTAATCGCATTTTCCCAAACGCTTAAACATAACATTTTGTGTTGCCAAAGGGAATTAGACTGATTCTCACGATGGATAAGTCCAATACATTAGATTTTTTCAAACGCTCGGGACGTTTGTTTCAGCAGAGGATTTTGTCGAAGTAAAACCAAAGGGTAAGGCAACATATATAACCAAGGCAAACATGACACATTTGTTCATTACAACATTGGTCCAATTCACAGTGCTCAATATAGACAGAAAAAGCCAGTTTATATTTGGGCGCACAGTGTGCCTTTCTAAAGCAGCGATCCAATGATCCAGCATCTGGTTTTTATCATGTAATCCAATACAAAGTAAACTACAAAACAGGATATGGATCAATAGAAAGCATTAAAGTCCATGAGTGGTTCAGACAAATAACTGGTTCGCATAAAAATTCAGTACAAAGTATCAAGATTAACATAGGAAGGGCAACTTGCTGCATGTGACCTATAAAAATTCAGTACAAAGCCTTCTTAGTATGCACAAAACAGAGATCACCATACATCAAAATAGTTGCAACTGCAATGCTGATCCATGCACTAATATACCGTGCTCAATATCACAGATAAACATTTCAATTAAAAAATATACTACAGACACCTAATTCATGGCATTGGCACATCGCAAGACACAAGATTTCATTCAAGTGGTTTTCAGGTCGCTTCCATTCTGCAAAACATGGTGGATTGTGCTCTTCCTGGGCAGTAACTCACCAAGTAAAGTAACCATGACCTCATCCGACTCAAGCGGCGACCTGCAAGCCAAGACAATGAAAATAGTAACGGTCAGAGAGAGACATAGAGATGCTTTGTAAGGACAATTTTGGTTCTACGAAGCTAAACCAACAAGACAGATAAGAAGAAAGAATACTCCATTAATAATAATTCGTACAAAGTACAAACATAAAAACTTCGTTTTCTAGTCCCACTAAATAATCAAGAACTAAACTTAGATTAATCCGATCAATTAATAATATTTTCAGGTGAAAGACTTGAGCATTACATAATATAAACATCAAATAATACAAATCATACTCAAGATTATGTTGCATAGTCAGTCAAGACCTCGATAAGATTTTGACAACATGAATCGGATTATTTAGATCTTAGATCGTGAATTCCAGAAATCACACCATACAAATATTAGTTACCAAGAGAGAGGTAATACAAAAAAATTGGGACGATTTCCAATCCTGGTGGAATGACATCAGATGTAAACTTTCAACTCAACCAAAGGTTCGTAAGCAAACTCAATATATGATTTTTTTTTGTCTCGAACAAATGTGTAGCATTGCATATAAGACGCCGAGATACTTATCTGATTTATGGCATAAAAGCAAATATGAAGTACAATCCGACTGTTATCTGATTTTTATGGAATCACACTCTCTACCTATTATTGCTGCTGTGTATGTGGTATCCAAAGTAATCTGAAATAGATGGGATGAACCAAACACTATTCATTTTAGTTATGTCTAACAATCACACTTCTGCCTTTTTCGCGGAACACAAATGGACCAGTATGTCAAGAACCAAACAGGCGGTTATGTAACAACAACAATGATTAGTGCATAACAGTATAAACACTAATCAGTACCGATAAAAAAAGAAAAGGCATGGATAGCTAGATTTGTCCAACCCAAGCTCAAAATCAAATAAATTGGCTCCGATAACAAAATATTAGATAGTAAGGTATATGTTTCAATAGATTTCAGCATGGAAATTGGAGAAAAGGTTAATTAACGTGAATGCCAAAGAAAAAGCATTATGTATGCTACGTGACATACAACAAAGTAGAATCACCAGGAAAGGAATGAAGCAGGGCTCTATGGACCAACATCATCTTTGCTGCTTCATATCTGGCCAATTTTAAAATTTAAATAGAAAAAGCGTCAGTGGAAAGCAGCAACGAAAAAAATCCATTGAATTAACATCAAGTCATCTGTAATAAGCACAGAACACCAAGCAATTGTATAATCATACCTATTGTAACATCCCAAATTTTCAATTTGGAATGTTATACATAGATCATATTGCATTGCATACTTTTTGCATTTTTGTTCGTGGCGTTCCTCGAAATTCTAAGCAACTCAAGGACCTACGGAGAGAGTTGGGAATTTTACCGTTTTCGTATTTGAGTCCGCTCGAATACCGGTACGAGGACATTGTGATTCTAATTATTTTTCTCTCCTAAAAATATTTCTAAATACAAAAAATGAGCGGAGATAATATGACTTCTCCAAAATAACAGAAATATTGGAGAAAAAATGTTAAAATCACTTTTGGTATTTTTCTGGATTTATTTGCATAGGAAAAATAAACGTTTTTCAAAATTGCATTTAGGTCCGGGAAAAATGTTCAATTTGTCCCAAATATTATTAGAGGACGGCGAAAATTTATTTCGAAAATTTTGGAGTCTGTTTGGTATTTCTTTCATTAGTTTTTCTGCGCCGGGACTCTTTTAGAAAAAAAAAAAGGAATTCGACTAGGAGTCTTACTAGCCCAGGACTCCTGGGCTTTATAAGCGCCCGAGCCGGCTCGAAATGCCCAGCCCAGCGCCCCGCCTCGCCCTAGCCGCCAGCCCCGTCGCCCTAGCCGCCGCGCGCCACCGCCGCCCGCCGCCGCCGCACGCCGCCCCGCCGCCTAACGCCGCGCCGCCGCCTGCAGCCGCCGCCCCGCCGCCACCCGACGCCGCCGCCGCCCGCCTGCCGCGCCGCCGCCGCCACCCGACGCCGCCGCCCCGCCCCGCCGGAGTACCCCGCCGCCCACCGCCGGAGTCGCCGGAGTTCGTCGAGGTAGTTACGGTTTTCTTTTACAAACCGATCGGTTTAGTAATAAAACCACAGATTCGTTTATATTATTATTAGATTAGATCAGTTCTGTGTTTTTCGGTTTACCTATTTAGCGGACGTCCATCCGTACGTTCGTTTTAACGAACGGTTTTCATTAGTTAACCACAGACAGCGAACGTTCGTTCGTTAGCCTGTTCGTCGTTTTTCTTTTTCGGGGTATTTATCCACGGTTATTCCGATCGAGATTTCTGCCCTGATCTTGTTTTTCGTTTTTCTTTTCGCTCGAGAGTCGGAATCAGGTGATTAAAAATCCCAGATCTTCGTCTCGATGCCCTCTTTACGTTTAACCAACTTGAACAAAGTTTTGGCTACTGTAAAATTTGACTTTAGGCCAACTAGTAATCCGGAGCTCGTTTCTTTCGCAGTTTGAGTTTCGTTGCTTCTTTCGAGTTGATTCTTTTTGCAAACCGGAGTTCTTAAGTTGAACTTTCTGGTTAGATCTCTTGTTTGATTTTTACCCGTGCATTAGTTAAGTACTTATTGTATGCTTGTTTGATTGCGATGGAGTACCCGGAGTGCGCCGCTTGCTACTTTGAGTCTCTAGGTTTTGCGGATCATCAGCAAGGCAAGTAACACTTTGATCATGCTTTCCAATTACCCAGTTTTCATTGCATTAGTCAAACCCTCACACATTGCATGAGTATGATCAATTAACTTGTGGGATTGTGAAGTAGATTGAGGTAGTACCTATTACCTGCATTACATTCAAACCTTTGGGAGTTACTTCTACATTTGCTGTTAGGACATGCTATGCTCGTAGACGTGGATTGGGTGAGTGAAATCCATGACAGATGTGAGATTGTTTAATTAATGGTTCAACTTAAGGTGGCAACATTAATACACATCTGGGTGGATTGAGGCATCTGGGTATTCCAGTGATTGCCTGTTTTTCTTTTGGACCGCCACCCAGGCTCAAAGGGATCATGAGATTATTCATACTAGAAACTTCCGTGTGCAGCCACAATGCTATTATGGGCTCTAGCATAGTATGAGTAAGTTGTGCGAACTCTTACAGTGGTGGACTAGCAGATGTAGGGGATGTAGGTTGGTACGGTCCGCCCGATCGTAAGGTGCTAGCCCTTCTGAAAGACTATGTCTCGGTCATCCGTTTCTCAAACACCATGCAGTGCGAGAAACCAAACGGAGGCGATCGAGTCTTGTGGGAAAAGTGCACAAACCTCTGCAGAGTGTACAAACTGATCATGATTAGCCGTGTCCCCGGTTATGGACGTCTTGAGTATCTAGTACTTGGATTTTCATGTGCATCTCATCATGTTACTTTAATTTAATTTTGTTGGGTTTAATGATGAACTTTAATTGGGGTTGAGAGGATGTCTATCTTCTCAACGATGTTTCAACTACCATGATAGTTAATTAAAATGCATTCCTTTGAAGTAAGAAAAAATTGGCTTTACGCAAAAACTTAACCATAGAGCTTTCCACCAGCCATATTGCATATAGTATAGCTTTACTTTCATTGCATTCTCTTGTGTTACCTTGCCAGCATATTCCATGTGCTGACCCGTTTTCGGGCTGCAACGTTTCATGTTGCAGACTTTTCAGACGACGAGTAAGATGCCCTTTTAGGTCGTGGTTCTATACTCAGTGATGCCGCTCGAGTTGATGGACTCACTTATCTTCCAAGCCTTCCGCTGTTATCGTATTAGATGGCCTTCAGCCATATTATTTGTAATAAATTCATCATCAGACTATCGATGTAATAAGTGTGTGATTGCTACTCTGTTATAAATCCTTCAAGTACTGTGCGTGTCAGCATTACTGATCTAGGGATGACACTGATGCACAGAGATCAGACTGTTTGAGGTCTGGTCGCTACAAGATGGTATCAGAGCACACGCTAACTGTAGGACACGACCACTAAAACAAGCCTTAGAGCACTATTCACTCTTCTCTTTCTGACTCCTTACATTTTCTACTCTTTAGGATGGTGGAAGTAAAGCACAAGTTCATGCAACCGGATGAAGAAACACCTTTTGGACGACACCTGAAGGAAGTCACAAGATACCTCAACATTGGATTACCAAGTTTCACTGGAACCTACAATGCCACTCTACCTGAGGAGGAGCGTTGGTTGATTCAAGCCCAAGTTCCAGGAAGGACGTTTGCACCCGTCACCTCACTCATAGCATTTTCCTTTAATGCACCTACATGGAGCCTAGGAAGGAGTATGGCAGCCCAAATTGCTATGGGAAGGATTGGAGAAGTCTACAAGCAGGAGCTAAAGGACACCATCTACCAGATTTTCTTGACGCCGAGATGAGAATTGAGATATGATCAGCACCCAGAAGGATAGGTCCATTGCAACATTCATCCAGGAGTTGAACCACCACATTCGTCGCCAAGAGCACCAGATGTGTGCAGGGATGATAGATTTGAAGAAAGCCCTAACTAAGAATTTGGAGCTAGAAGAAGAACTCAAGTCTACACGCGACGTATATGAGGAGGAGATGAAGATACTTGTGGAGAAGACTGATGATTTGACCCGGAAGTTAGGGATACTCATGGGAGAAGAAGACGAGGAAGAAGAACCCAAGGAGATTCCACCGGAAGACTATATCATCATAGATGACACGGATTCGGAAGCTGAGGATAGCAAGGATGAAGAATATAAAGATGAAGTTGGAGCAGATATTATGGAATCCTCTGCCGATAAATATTTTTAGATGACCACCCTGTGACTAGTAGTTTACCACCAAATATTAGTTTTAGAGCACCTTTGTAACGATCGTTAGATTTGTAAGACCTTGTTTGAAATTGATTGGTGTGATATGATTGTGTGTTTGTCTCATGTGCATATGGGTACTGATTTTACCTTAGACCTTTTTTCTATTCTAATCTCTTCCCTCTACACCCATCAGATGCCTCCAAGACGTGAATTCGAGTTTCCCCCTGAGCTCACCCAGTTGATCCAGCAGCAGAACACCCTGATGCAACTTCTTGTCCAGGACACTCAGAACAACCAGAACAACAACAACAACCCTCCACCACCACCACCCGTGGACAACCTGACACGTTTCTTAAGGTTGCAACCACCTGTGTTTGCTAGCAGCATCGAACCAATTGTGGCTGATGACTGGCTACACAAGATTGGAATGTATTTGACCACCGCCAATTGCTCGGATGCTGAGAAGGTGCGATTTGCTGCACATCAGTTGTCTGGACCAGCCGCAGCATGGTGGGAGAATTACACAGCCACTTACCCCGTAGCCAATGTGACTTGGGATCAGTTTCAGCAAGCTTTTCGTACTGCCCATGTCTCGACTGGAGCAATGAGTATGAAGAAGCAGGAGTTCCGCAATTTGCGCCAAGGGAACCGTACTGTGGCCCAGTACGTGGACGAGTTTAGTACCCCTATCTCATTATGCCCCAGATGATGTGGCCACAGATGCCAAGAAGCAAGAGAGGTTCATGGAAGGGCTGAATGATGAGATGAGTGTACAGTTGATGGCGGCTACTTTCAATAACTACCAGGAGTTGGTTGACCGCGCCCTGATGATTGAAAGGAAGCATCAACAACTGAGAGTCGCAAGAGGAAGTATGGGCAAGGAAAGTATAATTCTGGAGCACAGCAGAAGCCCCGTTTTACTCCTAAAGCGGTAGGACAGTTTCAACATACCCATGGAGGAGGTAGCTCGCACAACCACAATGGCACCAAGAATGGGAATGGAAATGGGAATGGAGCCAATGGAAACCAGAACCGCCCTACACCATCCACACCCACCAAGAGGGATTTTAGCCATGTCACTTGTTACAAGTGCGGGAATACTGGACATTATGCTAATGAATGCCCAGAGGTTAAGAATGGGAATGGCAATGGAAGCGCCGGGAAGAAGCCCAACCCGTTCAACAAAGGACAAGTGAACCACGTGACTGTGGAGGAGGTAGAGGAGCAACCAGATGCAGTTATAGGTAAGTTCTTAGTTAAGTCCTTTACTGCACTCGTTCTTTTCGATACTGGTGCATCGCATTCATATATTTCAAGGGGATTCGTGGATAAGTATAAGCTGCCGACCAAAGCCCTTAGATCGCCCATGTTAGTAACCTCACCAGGAGCAGAGTATATGGCTAAGTCATGGTGTGATCAGTTGCCCTTAAGGATTGGTAATTACATATTCCCTTTGTACCTAATAGTATTGGAATCTCAAGGACTGGATGTGATATTAGGCATGGATTGGTTATCTAAGTATGAAGGGAATATTGAATGTGCCGGCAAGACCATTTTGCTTACTACGCCGGAAGGAAGAAGGATCAAGTATGTAACCCGGCATGAGTCAAAGAGGAGTAGATTAAATTCCCTGTCAGGAGTTGTACAGGAGGAAGTGCCAGTAGTGAAGGATTATCCGGATGTGTTTCCAGAGGAGTTACCTGGCATGCCACCGGATAGAGATATAGAGTTTTTGAATGAACTTTTGCCAGGCACCGGGCCAATTTCTAAGAGACCATATAGGATGCCCGCAAAGGATTTGGAGGAAATTAAGAAGCAGATTAAGGAGTTACTGGATAAAGGATTTATACGCCCAAGTTCTTCACCTTGGGGTTCGCCAGTACTTCTAGTGGAGAAGAAGGATGGATTGTTAAGAATGGTTGTTGATTACCGAGGATTGAATGAAGTAACGATCAAGAACAAGTACCCATTACCGATGATCAATGATCTGTTCGATAGATTGCAAGGAGCTAAGGTATTTTCCAAGATCGATCTACGATCAGGATACCACCAATTGAAGATCCGAGAGCAGGATATCCCTAAGACGGCCTTTACCACTAGGTATGGGTTGTACGAGTATACCGTTATGTCGCTTGGTCTGACAAACGCCCCGACATACTTTATGAACCTGATGAACAAAGTGTTTATGGAGTATTTGGATAAGTTCGTCGTAGTGTTCATAGATGATATATTGATCTTCTCGAAGGATGAAGAGGAGCATGAAGAGCATTTGCGTTTGGTATTGGAGAAGCTCAGAGAACATCAGTTATATGCCAAGTTTAGCAAATGCAAGTTTTGGTTGAAGGAAGTCGGATTCCTCGGACATGTCATATCCGGAGAAGGAATAGCAGTAGATCCCGCCAAGGTGGACACTGTGACCAGTTGGGAAGCACCGACAACAGTTGGAGAGATCCGGAGTTTTCTTCGACTCGCAGGATACTACCGGAGATTCATCGAGAATTTCTCTAAGATTGCAAAGCAATGACGGAGTTGTTGAAGAAGGACACCAAGTTCAGTTGGACCGAAGAATGTGAGGCCAGTTTTCAGGAATTAAAGAAACGTTTGGTCTCATCCCCTGTGTTGATTTTGCCAGATCAACATAAGGATTATGAGGTATATTGCGACGCTTCACGTCGAGGACTTGGAGCTATTCTTATGCAGGAAGGAAGAGTTGTTTCGTATGCTTCACGACAACTGAAACCTCATGAGCTGAACTATGCCACCCACGATTTGGAGTTAGCAGCCGTAGTGCATGCATTGAAGACGTGGAGACATTTTCTTATTGGAAACCATTGTGAAGTATATACGGACCACAAGAGTTTGAAGTATATATTCACTCAGAAGGAGTTGAATCTTAGGCAAAGGAGATGGCTGGAACTCATTAAGGATTATGACATTAGATTGCATTATCATCCCGGAAAGGCTAACGTAGTAGCCGATGCACTAAGCCGTAAGAGTCATGTCAATACCCTGATGATGGAGGAGTTTCCAAAGGAGTTAGCCGAGGACCTACGAGAACTACGTTTGGAGATAGTTCTGAGAGGCTATGTAGCAACGCTAGAAATCCAGTCTACCCTGATGGATAAAATCAGAGAAGCTCAGAAAGCTGACAAAGAGATCGCCTCTATAAAGGAGAGGATGAGCGAAGGAAAAGCTAAAGGTTTTCGTGAGGATGAACACGACACCTTATGGTTTGAGGACAGCATTTATGTGCCGAATGACCCGGAGATCAGGAAGTTGATTTTACAGGAGGCCCATGATTCACCATACTCGATTCACCCAGGAAATACTAAGATGTATTTGGATTTGAAGGATATTTTCTGGTGGACCGGTATGAAGAAGGATATTGCGGAGTATGTAGCAGTTTGTGATGTGTGTCAGAGAGTAAAGGCAGAACATCAAAAGCCAGCAGGATTGTTACAAACCTATGCCAATACCCGAATGGAAGTGGGAGAACCTTGGCATGGATTTTATCACCGGATTGCCCAGGACCAAAGCAGGATATGATTCAATCTGGGTAGTAGTAGACTGATTGACAAAGGTAGCCCACTTTATTCCTGTGAAAACCACATATACCAGTGCAAAGTTGGCTAAGATATACATGACCAGAATTGTATGTCTGCATGGAGTTCCGAGGAGCATCATATCAGATAGAGGAACCCAGTTTACCTCAAAGTTCTGGAATCAGTTACATGAAACTTTGGGTACCAGACTAGAGTTTAGCACCGCATTTCACCCGCAGACAGATGGACAGACGGAGAGAGTCAATCAGATTTTGGAGGATATATTAAGAGCCTGTGCATTAGATTATGGATCTAGTTGGGATGACAACTTGCCCTACGCGGAGTTCTCATACAACAACAGTTACCAAGCCAGTTTGAAGATGGCACCGTTCGAGGCATTGTATGGAAGGAGATGCCGAACACCGTTGTCGTGGGACGAAGTTGGAGACCGACAGTTGTTTGGACCAGACTTAATCAGAGAGTCTGAGGAGAAGGTGAAGTTGATCCGAGATAGACTGAAGGTAGATCAGTCCAGGCAGAAGAGTTATGCAGAC
Source organism: Secale cereale (assembly GCA_902687465.1). NCBI lineage: Eukaryota > Viridiplantae > Streptophyta > Magnoliopsida > Poales > Poaceae > Secale > Secale cereale. The sequence continues at coordinate 746,183,093 of LR738715.1, read as the reverse complement.
TCGAAGCGCCAGGAGATAGCCTATGAGATCGGAGACAGAGCATACCTGAGAGTATCGCCTCTGCGAGGAGTTAAGCGTTTCGGAGTTAAAGGGAAGTTAGCCCCGAGATTTGTGGGACCTTACTGTGTTTTGGAACACATGGGAGAGGTTGCCTACAAGTTGGAATTGCCCGAAGGATTGTCAGGAGTGCACGACGTGTTTCACGTTTCGTAGCTTAAGAAGTGCCACGCGGAGATGGCCGATATACCGCTTAGAGACACAGTACCCCTGGAAGCAATTCAGTTGGATAGTGATTTGACCTACGAGGAGAAACCCGTTAAGATTCTCGAATTTTCGAGCAGAGTTACCCGCAGTAAGGTTATCAAGTTTTGCAAAGTTCAGTGGAGTCACCACACCGAGGAAGAAGCCACCTGGGAGCGAGAAGATGATCTACGCAAGGACCACCCACACCTGTTCTCTAGCCAAGTCGAATCTCGAGGGCGAGATTCATTCTAAGGGGGTAGGTTTGTAACATCCCAAATTTTCAATTTGGAATGTTAAACATAGATCATATTGCATTGCATACTTTTTGCATTTTTGTTCGTGGCGTTCCTCGAAATTCTAAGCAACTCAAGGACCTACGGAGAGAGTTGGGAATTTTACCGTTTTCGTATTTGAGTCCGCTCGAATACCGGTACGAGGACAGTGTGATTCTAATTATTTTTCTCTCCTAAAAATATTTATAAATACAAAAAATGAGCGGAGATAATATGACTTCTCCAAAATAACAGAAATATTGGAGGAAAAATGTTAAAATCACTTTTGGTATTTTTCTGGATTTATTTGCGGATTTATTTGCATAGGAAAAATACGCGTTTTTCAAAATTGCATTTAGGTCCGGGAAAAATGTTCACTTTGTCCTAAATATTATTAGAGGACGGTGAAAATTTATTTCGGGAATTTTGGTGTCCGTTTGGTATTTCTTTCGTTAGTTTTTCCGCGCCGGGACTCTTTTAGAAAAAAAGGAAACCGACTAGGAGTCTTACTAGCCCAGGACTCCTGGGCTTTGTAAGCGCCCGAGCCGGCCCGAAACGCCCAGCCCAGCTGTGACGCCCTAAGACCGACGTCCCAGAAGATTCCAGAAGATTCCCGAAGATTCCAGATGTTCCGGGTTGCCCGTGTGTTTCTTTTCGCTTGTGTTGTTTATTTTTGCATTGCATCATGTCATCATGCCATCATCTCATTAATTTTTGCAACCAAATAAATCGTGTGGGCCTTCGGTCCATTTAAATCGAGGGAAGAATGTCTTCTCTTTAAAACATATAAAAGCCTCTCAATATTTAGGAAGCTATATTAAAAATATTCCAATTGTTTGGGATCACCGTAACACACTTGCAATATTTCCCCATACTTTCCTACTTCGAGTTTTTCCTTCAAAAACCTTGCCAATAATTCTTTCCGTTGTTTCGAGGTTCCTCCAAAAATTCGAACATTTTGGACACTTCTTTAATCAAGTCTTAGTTCAAACTATTTGAATTAAATTCAAATATGTTTGAATTATTTTTATCCGATCTGGCCTTTTATATTTTTCTCCGGTCGTGCTTATTTTTATGAGCCCGAGAAAAATATAATTCCAGGTGCTAACTTTTTCCTAACTCCCCTCCTCTTTCTTTCTTCTCTTTTATTTTCTGCTAAAGAAAATAAATAAGAAGGCAGCCAGCCTCTAGGCCTCCTTTTTCCCTCTCTCCAGCCAGGCCCATCTCCTTCCAGGCCTTCCCTCCTCCTCCCTGCTAGGCCTCAAGGTCCAGCCCAGCCGGCCCACTTGGCCCAACCCGGCGCTCCTAACCCTAACCTAGCGCGACCGCTCCCTCCGTTCCTCCCTCCGCCGCCAGGAGACCCGAACCCTCGACCCCGCTCTTTCCCCTCGACCCCGCACCCCGTGCCACATCCCCTCTCCCCTCGAGCCTCTGCCTCTCCCCCCGACGCCATCTCCTCTTCTCGATCTTCCCCCTCGACCGAGCGCCCTCTCCCTCCTTCCTCAAGCCGCCAGCGGCCAGGCCCGCCTCTCCTTCCCCTCGGTCGCCTCGCCAGGTCCTCCGCGACAGAGCCTCCCTCCGTCCTGCGCCCCGCCGGTTCGCGGCTCCCTCCGCGCCGGAGCGCCGCGGCCTGCTCCGCGCCATGGTCCGCGCCCGCAGCGGCAAGGCCAGCTATCGACGACCGTCGCCTCGACCCTCCGGCCTCCCTTCGTCCAGGCCGCGACCTCCCTCCGGCCAGTTCCTCGTCCAGGGCCCGAGGCCTCCCGCTCGAAGCCCGCGGCCAGAGCGCAGCCGCGCCAGAGGCCCTGCCGCCTCGCCTCCGTCTCCCTCCAGGTCGCCAGTCGCCCCTTCCGCCGGCCTCCTCGTCCGTCCTCTCCAGCAAGGCCAAGCCTCGAAGCCCGGCGCCCCAAGCCCTCCTCCTGCCGTGGCCCCTCCTCGCCGTGTCCGAGACCGTCTTGTTTGCTGCTGCCGTGGCCTTGTCTCTGTGCTGTAGTTTTTTGTTTTGTTTTGTGTTGTTTGTGTTCCTTGACAGAGAACGTGTACGCCTATGAACCACGACCAAGTACCACGACGTACGAGTACGACTAATCGGAGACCCCAAGTACCCCTCCGATGGCATGTACCTCTACGAACGGGAACACCTACACGACTACACGATGACTCGCCAAGTACCACGACATGACGGATGAACATCTACAAACATGTACCACGACGACCGAGTACATCTACGGCCCGAACGACTACCGTCTCCCGAACGTCTACCGTCGCCCCGTGTACCTCTACGGCAAGTACCTCGACGACACGTACCACTACGGCTCAAGTTCCTCTCCGATACGTCCAAGTACCACGACACCGACCCGAACATCTACGGCTACGAGCTCCGTGAACGACTATCGTCGCTGTGTACCACTACCGTCGCCGAGACCGCTAGTACATCTGCGAACTCGACGCCGGAACGACGACTTCCTCTACGACCGCGAGTACCACTACTTCCACTACGACTCGAACCCCTCCGATAACTCACGCTTCAAAGGTATAACCCCGTGGATGACTCGTGAGATGTTTGTTGTGTTGTATGAATGTTTCCCGTGTGTGCTCCGTGCCCGTTTCGTCCGTTTGTCATGTTCCTCGGTTGCCTCGTCGCCGACTCGTGGGAACCCGGCAACGGGATCGCCCCACCTTTCATCTCGTTGACCCGCTCACACCATCTTTCTTTTTCCCGGTCTCTCAACGAGTTACCGGCACCGAGATGTTGCGTTGCATCATTTTCGGATTGTTGCCGTGGCCCCTTTTTCCTTCCACCACGGGTACAAATGCTTCTTATCTCTTTTAAGTCAACCTTTTAATAATTGCATAAACTTGATCTTGTCATCCGCATCATTAAACAACATTATATATGTTAATTGTTGTTTGCTTATAATTATTAAACATGCTCATGGGGATTTTCCGGACATGTTGTTGTTCTTTTCCGGCCTCATTTAAATTGCCTAAATGTAATGCCCAGGATGGGACTATACCTCCTACGTGTCGAGGCACGACTTAAAGGTATAAGCCCATCCTAGAATGATCTCAAGCTTGGTATCTTTGCACGACTCATGTAAAAGAGGGATTAAATTGCAAAAGAAGATAGTTGGCTTACACTCGCCACTTCACACAATACAATACATAAGCAATACATCATTCAAAACATCACAACCCGACTACGGGTGAAGATCAAAAGAAAGATACCAAAACAACATAAAGCCACAGGTCAGGATCGAATCCTAGTAGAAACCACTACTGATCGTCGAAACGTCACAAGCAAAAGGCCACACTCTTCATCGGACTCCCGGGTGAAGAACTGATCCAACTCCTGCATCAAACTCGGCTGAACCTGCATCTGGGGTGGTGAAGTAACTGTGAGCCACAGAGGACTCAGCAATCCCGTTCTCGGGTAACAAGACTATTTAAGCCTTGGGTGAGGATAAGGCTGAAGAAAGAATATGAGGTGAAGGAAAACAAGAGTCTGCAGCAGCAACTAGCACTAACTTACGTAAAGGAGAGCGAGAAGAGAAGTGCCTCGGTCGAAAGATGATCACGAAGTGATCCTAACTAAAGCCGGTCAAACATAACCCCACCGTGTTCAACTCCCGAATCCCTATTCGGAAATTGACAGTCACGGTACACACGCTGGTAGTGTATTGAAACATTGTGTCAAGTTATCTACAACCGGATATTAACAAGCTCCCATCTGCCACATAACCGCGGGCACGGCTTTTGAAAGTTCAAACCCTGCAGGGGTGTTCCAACTTGGCCCATCACAAGCCCACGATCCGCGAAGTCGCAACTCCATAGGTGGGAAGACCCGAGTATTCTCGGAATCCCGTGCTCAAGTTAAACCGAACTAAGGTAAGGCTAATCCAGCAAATCCTCCCGGCGTGTCGACACCCTGATAGTAGCCGCGCGTATCTAAGTCTCAGGACACGACCGGATGGGCGATTCTATAGGTTTTTACCAAACCTTGAGTTTCCTCGAGGTGGCCCCGCAGACTCCCCGTTTCGGACCAACACTCATGTGGAGCACTGGCCCGGGGTTGTGGAATTAAAATAAAAGAGGGTTTGCAAGGCCCTTATGCAAGTTTTATTAGTTTGTTATTAGGCAAATAGTACCAATGTTGGGATTTGCTGGAAAAGACTTAGCACTTAGCGGTTTATCAAGCGGGTCCCATACACCCCAACCGTGTTAGGAACGCATAATCAAGGAACATAACACCGGTCTATACGGTTCCTAACGGCATGAGTGGAACAAAACACCAAGCAAAAGGCTTAGCCTTCCACCCTTGCCAATATATAGATGATTTCATTTAAGCATTTATATAGTGTGATATAACCCAACCAAACTTCATCATGAAGCAAGCATCTTCAATCTTCACCTGCAACTAGCAATGCTATAAGAGGGGCTGAGCGAAGCGTACTTAGCCAAGCAACGGTTTGCATAGGTAGGTTGGTTAAGCATGGCAATTGGTTACAAGTAGGAGGCTGACAAGAAGATCATGGGCATCGAGGCAAAACTATAGATCGAGACTACTAGCAATAGGCAAAAATAGTAATGGTATCCGGGTTCGGTCATCTTGCCTGGAATCCACAAGGGAGAAGAACGGATCCATGAAGTAGACGGAGCAACATAGACGAGAGAAACCTCACAACTCCGGAACGAAACCTAAGCTAACAAGAGAAGCAACCGAAAAGAAAGAAACAACACGGTAAACACACAAGCATTAACATGGCATAAGATGCACATCCAAGAATGATGCATGTCCGGTTTAAATATGCATGGCATGGCAAAGTGCACAAACAAAAACTACAAGTTAAGTGGAGATCAATATGCAACGAGTTGCATATTGACGAAACACCACAATTAATTCTTTAGTTGACTCTCATTTATTTACAAGACAAGATTAAATGTTTTTAACATGGCAAGAGGTGCATCATAGTAAAACTACACTATTAAGACATTTTAAATGAGGCCGGAAAATAACAACAACATATCCGGAAAATCCCCATGAGCATGTTTAGTAATTATAAACAACAACAATTAAACATTTTAGTGTTGTTAACATGATGCGGATGACATGATCAAGTTTATGCAATTTTTATTAAAAGGTTAACAAGAAGAACATGGCAATTATTAAAAGGTTGACTTAAAAGAGACAAGAAGTATTGTCACCGCGGTGGAAGGAAAAGGGTGCCACGGCAACAATTCCGAAAATGATGCCACGGCAACATATCGGTTCCGGTAACTCGGTGAGAGACCGGTGCAAAAGGTAAGATGGCGTGAGCGAGTCAAACGAGATGAAAGGTGGGGTGATCCCGTTACCGGGTTCCCACGAGTCGGTGATGAGGCAACCGAGGAACATGACAAAGGTGGAACGGGCACGAAGCACACACGGGAAACATTTCATGCAACACACAACAAGTATCCACGGGCCATCGACGGGGTCGTCTCGTTATACCTTTGAAGCGTGCGTTTCGGGGCGGTTCGAGATCGTAGAGGAAGGAGTCGTTCACGTCGTAGAGGAAGTAGTCGTTCCGGCATCGAGTTCGTAGATGTACTAGCGGTCTCGGCGACGGTAGTGGTACACAGCGACGGTAGTCGTTCACGGAGCTCGTAGCCGTAGATGTTCGGGTCGGTGTCGTGGTACTTGGACGTATCGGAGAGGAACTTGAGCCGTAGTGGTACACGGGGCGACGGTAGGCGTTCGGGCCGTAGATGTACTCGGTCGTCGTGGTACACGTTTGTAGATGTTCATCCGTCATGTCGTGGTACTTGGCGAGTCATCGTGTAGTCGTGTAGGTGTTCCCGTTCGTAGAGGTACATGCCATCGGAGGGGTACTTGTCGTTTCATCGTGTAGTTGAACTCGTTCATGTAGTTGTACTCGAGGGTCTCGGGGTTCCTCGTTCGAAGCTCTTGGCGTCCGGCAGCAAGCAAAAGAGGCGCTGCAAAACATGGCAGCAAAAACAAAAACAACACGGCTCCGAGCGAACAACAATAGCAACACAACGACGGCAGCACGGGGCGGAGTCTGTCGAAGGGATGTGCTGCGGTGGAGAACCATGGCGTGCTGGTGCGGGCGACTTGGGAACGGGACAGGGGCTCCATGGCGCGGCGCTCGCGGCGGCGCTGGAGCGAGGAGAAGGCTGGACGGGACGAAGGAGCTGCGGTCGCGGAGGTCCAGCGGGCGCGACTCGTGGCCGCAGGCTCGGAGGCATCAGGGCGGCCGACGGCTCCTGGCCGCTGGAGGCGAGACCCTGGCCGGCGGGAGGGGTTCCTGGCGCGGCGGGCGCGCTGGAGGACGGAGGAGGCGGGCTCCTGTCCGCTTGGAGAGGAGGGCTGCCACGCGGGGCTTCGGTCCTGGCGCGCATCGGGAGGAAGAGGGGCGAGCTCGTTCGGAGGGAGGAGGGGATCCCCGCGGCGAAGGAGGCAGGAGGCAGGGCGGTCGCGGGCCTGGACGGGCGCTCGCCGGGCTCGGGGCGGCTCCCATGGCGAGGTCGCGCTCGGTGCTGCGAGGGGGAGGAGCGCAGGGGCGCACGGGAGGAGCTGCGAGAGGGAAGAGGGAAGGTGCGGGCGAAGGGGGAAGAAAGGGAATCGGGCTGAGGAAGGAGATCGAGGGCTCGAGGGTTCGGGCGACAGAGGCGAAGGGGACGGGAGATCGATGGGGGAAAAATCGTGCGAAAGAAGTGGCGGCGGCTTGCGGGAAGAGAGGGAGAGAGTGCGAGGACGAGGGGTGCGCTAGGGTTGGGGAGGCTGCGGGCCTAGCAGGCCGGTTGGGGAGAGAGGAAAGGAGATGGGCCAGCAGGGATGGGCCGCTGCGGCCTGATGGTCAGGAGGCCTAAGAGGGAAGGATGCAGCTGGGCTGCTCTTCTGTTTTTAATTTTTAGTAGAAAAGACAAATAAGGAGAGAGCCAAAATAAAAAGAAAAGAGGCAAAGAACAGAAAAATAAAAGATGGGACATTTTTGTAAGGATTTACGGGTTATTACCAACCCAACAAAAATAGCTCCAACAAAAGGGAAGTGCAAACTAAAACATTTAGGTTGCAAAATAAAAGGAGTTTGAACAGAGTCTAGATAAATGGAGGAGCCTCGAAACAACGGAAAGAATTATAGGCAAGGTTTAGAAGTAAAACTTGATATGGAATAGGCATGGGGAAAATTTGCAAGTGTGTTACGGTGATCCCAACCAATTGGAATATTTTAAATATAGCTCCCTAAATATTGAGAGGCTTTTATATGTTTTAAAGAGAAGACATTCTTCCCTCGATTTAAATGGACCGAAGGTCCACACGATTTATTTAGGTTGAGATGCAAAATAAAATATGACATGATGGCATGATGACATGATGCAATGCAAAAATAAAAACACAAGCTCAAAAGAAACACACGGGTAACCCGGAACATCTGGAATCTTCGGGCATCTTCTGGAATCTTCTGGGACGTCGGTCTCGGGCGTCACAACTCTCCCACACTAACAGAGGATCTCGACCCGATATCCTGGAGATAGCACCGGGTAAAAACGGAAGAGGAAGGGGTAAAACAAAGTTGCTTCTTCGAGAAATGAGTGAAACCAGGAACCTTGAGAGGTTGAACAAATTGAAAGAAGAATACAACGGAGATGAACGAAGATGAAACCACTCCGTTAGAAAAGAGGAACAAGGAGCATTGTGAGAACCTTGTAGGTAGAAAGACAAGAAACAAGAGCTTAAGAACCAAAAGAATATGAAACCATAACGGTATAGCCAAGGAATAAGAATGACAGAATTTGGACAGCACTCCGACTGAAAATGGAAGGAATTGAACAAAAACTTGCCAAGTTGGGAAGATACTTGATGAAAACAACAACATATTGCCTCCGAAACAATTAAAAGAATGGCACAAGGTGTAAGAAAGATTCAGACAGCACTCCGGTTAAAAGATAGGCAAAACATGAAAAGATGACGGAACTTGAATGAAGAATACAACACTCCGGTTAAATGATAAGCAAGGGAAAGAACATGATCTTGATAAAAAAAACGAGATGATGGTTTGGAGAGAGCAACATCACAATGCCTCCGGAATGAAAGAATAGCATATGAATCAACGAAAGAAATGAATGGGGAAGAAATGACAACTTCTCTCAAAATGAATTTGAAAGAGCATCCTTACGAAGAAGGGTTGAACAGAGTTGATGGAAAATCAACAACGAAACGAATGAGGTTCATATGGGCTTATGGAAAACATCTCAAAATTAAGAGGTGACAACCAGCCACTAACGAAAACAAATGATTGGATTGAGATCAACAAGGATATGAAAAACTTATCTCACCGGCATGATAAATGAAGAACTTGGTTCATTTATAAGCACCATAATAGCAACAATCCTTAGGGAAAGCTTTAGGTGAAATACAACCCAACATAACTCCAATGAATAGATAGAAGGGTTGAAAAGATCTCCTGAACAAGGAAAATTATGGTTTTAAATAACTCATTCTTGATAACTCGTGAATCATGAAACATGAAGGAATTGTCAAGAATGACATAACACCATCTGAAAAGACAAGGTAGAACGGATTGCAAATGGAGAGCATGATGAAGACTGCTTGAGCTCCAACAAGAATCTTGATGAAGACTTCGAGGATGAATTAAAACATGATGAACCACCAAGAGAACTCCGGTAATGAAAACATGAGAAGTGAAAGATGAAAAGAATAAGATTCAAGGCCAACGATGAATTAGATTGAGCTTTGAAATGATATAATAGAAATAACATGGAGCTCCGGAAAACAAGATGAACAACTTAGAAGCGAGAATATGATATGATGAACAAGCTCCGGAAAAAGAATTAAATCACCTTGAAGGAATAAGAATAAGAATTATGTCATGCATCTCCTTCACCAATTTAAATTGATGACAACCAAAGGATTTGGCATATTACTTATTCTCGTTGGAAAGAATTAAAGAGAGATCTCACACAAGCTTGGATAAATCTTCAACAAACCACCGGTAGGATTATGAAAGAACAAATGAATTGATACGATAACAAGGAAGAGTAAACTTGAAAGAACCACCGTAAGAATATGGAGACGAACGAAGAGACATCAATGAAGAATATTTGGAGGACAAGTTGAAAACTGAGAACGAAGAAATATTCTGAAATGATGGCCTTCGGAGGATCACAATGGAAAGAATTCATGAAATGCTTCGGATGGTATAAAAGAATTCCGCAGAATCGGAACATTAATGAGGTTGACATGAAGCTAGAACCACGAATCTTCAAGAGAACGGGTCAGGATTTAAGAGAAACACTTCTCCGGTCTTCAAATGTTGAGAATGAATACGAAAAATGCCATGAGAATTGTTGAGCACTCCGGAATGAATAATTAAAAAGGTTGAACCAATGATGAAAAAAAGAATTTGAAAGTAAACTTGGAGAAGGCATATGACTGATGGAAATCATTCTTACGTCACACTTTGAAAAGAATTGAGTATAACTCCGGAATAATTAGAAGAGTCAGGTAAGATCCTGGGAAAAGACCTGTGGGTTAGGGCCCACTCAAAGAAACACCGTTGGAAAAGATTGCTTAAGAGATATTGCACCGGATGAATTAACTGGCTTGAAGAAGATAACAATCCTCAAAATAATTTGAACGGATTAAGAGTGGAATTATGAATCTTCGGCACTCCGGATATGAATAGCAAGAGGAGAATGATTAATTGGTGCACCGGAATAAGAAAGCATTGTGAAAAGAGGAAAAAGATAAGATCAACACCAAAAACTTGAATTACCTCCACCGGCAGAATTAGAGAACAAAAGAATGATGAACTTGAAGCTCTTGAGCATCTTCACGATAAATCACCGGATAAGAACATTGAAGGAAAAGAATGAAGAAAATATCACATGAATAAAATGGATACTTCATTTGAGAATTTCTTGCTCCGAGAAGAAGAAGAAGGGTGGGAGGGTGGGGAAAACAAAGACAACTTGGGATGAATGAAACAGACAATCGTCAGATTTCTCAACGGTGTCCGTATGGAATAACTTGAAGAGAAGGCACACCGGTTGAAAAGGATTAACATGACCATCTTGATGATCAAGAAGAATTAGCACTCCCATAGAAATATGAGAATACCGATTAGGAAAGGTATGGAATCAACATTTGACATCGAAGCAACTCGAATACCAGAATCAAAACAAAACAAAGGATAGATGTGTAGCAGCCTAATCTTCACAATATCATCCGAACAAAGGATTGAACGGATTAATTCCGCAGGTACATCAACTAGACGAGAAGCCACTAGGAAAACAAAAGTAAATAAAAGGAACAAGGATCAGATAGAACAAATACAAGATAGAAGCTTCATTCGACATCTTCGTGCTGAAAGCTCATGGAACGTGTTACAAAAGGGTTTTGCAATCCCCGGATCAGCATAGCTAAGGACCCTTTAAGATGCAACTCCCGATCAGAACAAGTCCATAAACCACTTCACTCATTGTAGAACCCCGAACTTCATATCGTGCATCCGTTGGAAGAATGCCTAGAACTACTAGATGAACCCACCTATAGATTTCCGAAAGTTTCCAGTTATGCAATCAGGTGTTGGGGATACACGGAAGCACCGCGCAATCAACTCTAAACCTACATCCAGGTGTATCCATCCTTCAACACATAACCAGTCTTTCTCGGAAACTGTTTACCTCGGACCTTCGAAAAGCATCCACTATAACAAGCTATGGCAATACTCTCGAACTACGTCCCCAGTACTGGGTGATGTCGGGGTTATCTTGCCACTGGCCGTATAGGAGAGATTTTCGATGTCGGCCGTCTTAAGTATTTAGTACTGCCGCGATATGCTTGTGACAACAATACCCCGAAGCTCAACTCCTCGGGAACAGGAGGCATCGAGAACAATATCCTTGTCACAAGAACATCGAAACAATCCCAGAATACTCGCGGGATCCTAAAAAAAATTTGGTGCAATTTTTGAAAGTAGAAGAGGCAAGAGTAATCGTCAGGAGTCCTCACCAGAGAGAAAGGGGATGAGAAGCAAAGAAAACCTACTCTCCGATATAATATAGGACTCAAAAAGTTTTCAGTGTGTGCCTAGACTCAACCGTCAACGATTCGATCAAACAGTGGGGGCTTCTAGGTCGGAGAAGGCTCTGATACCAACTTGTAATGCCCAGGATGGGACTATACCTCCTACGTGCCGAGGCACGACTTAAAGGTATAAGCCCATCCTAGAATGATCTCAAGCTTGGTATCTTTGCACGACTCATGTAAAAGAGGGATTAAATTGCAAAAGAAGATAGTTGGCTTACACTCGCTACTTCACACAATACAATACATAAGCAATACATCATTCAAAACATCACAACCCGACTACGGGTGAAGATCAAAAGAAAGATACCAAAACAACATAAAGCCACAGGTCAGGATCGAATCCTAGTAGAAACCACTACTGATCGTCGAAACGTCACAAGCAAAAGGCCACACTCTTCATCGGACTCCCGGGTGAAGAACTGATCCAACTCCTGCATCAAACTCGGCTGAACCTGCATCTGGGGTGGTGAAGTAACTGTGAGCCACAGAGGACTCAGCAATCCCGTTCCCGGGTAACAAGACTATTTAAGCCTTGGGTGAGGATAAGGCTGAAGAAAGAATATGAGGTGAAGGAAAACAAGAGTCTGCAGCAACAACTAGCACTAACTTACGTAAAGGAGAGCGAGAAGAGAAGTGCCTCGGTCGAAAGATGATCACGAAGTGATCCTAACTAAAGCCGGTCAAACATAACCCCACCGTGTTCAACTCCCGAATCCCTATTCGGAAATTGACAGTCACGGTACACACGCTGGTAGTGTATTGAAACATTGTGTCAAGTTATCTACAACCGGATATTAACAAGCTCCCATCTGCCACATAACCGCGGGCACGGCTTTCGAAAGTTCAAACCCTGCAGGGGTGTTCCAACTTGGCCCATCACAAGCCCACGATCCGCGAAGTCGCAACTCCATAGGTGGGAAGACCCGAGTATTCTCGGAATCCCGTGCTCAAGTTAAACCGAACTAAGGTAAGGCTAATCCCGCAAATCCTCCCGGCGTGTCGACACCCTGATAGTAGCCGCGCGTATCTAAGTCTCAGGACACGACCGGATGGGCGATTCTACAGGTTTTTACCAAACCTTGAGTTTCCTCGAGGTGGCCCCACAGACTCCCCGTTTCGGACCAACACTCATGTGGAGCACTGGCCCGGGGTTGTGGAATTAAAATAAAAGAGGGTTTGCAAGGCCCTTATGCAAGTTTTATTAGTTTGTTATTAGGCAAATAGTACCAATGTTGGGATTTGCTGGAAAAGACTTAGCACTTAGCGGTTTATCAAGGGGGTCCCATACACCCCAACCGTGTTAGGAACGCATAATCAAGGAACATAACACCGGTCTATACGGTTCCTAACGGCATGAGTGGAACAAAACACCAAGCAAAAGGCTTAGCCTTCCACCCTTGCCAATATATAGATGATTTCATTTAAGCATTTATATAGTGTGATATAACCCAACCAAACTTCATCATGAAGCAAGCATCTTCAATCTTCACCTGCAACTAGCAATGCTATAAGAGGGGCTGAGCGAAGCGTACTTAGCCAAGCAACGGTTTGCATAGGTAGGTTGGTTAAGCATGGCAATTGGTTACAAGTAGGAGGCTGACAAGAAGATCATGGGCATCGAGGCAAAACTATAGATCGAGACTACTAGCAATAGGCAAAAATAGTAATGGTATCCGGGTTCGGTCATCTTGCCTGGAATCCACAAGGGAGAAGAACGGATCCATGAAGTAGACGGAGCAACATAGACGAGAGAAACCTCACAACTCCGGAACGAAACCGAAGCTAACAAGAGAAGCAACCGGAAAGAAAGAAACAACACGGTAAACACACAAGCATTAACATGGCATAAGATGCACATCCAAGAATGATGCATGTCGGTTTAAATATGCATGGCATGGCAAAGTGCACAAACAAAAACTACAAGTTAAGTGGAGATCAATATGCAACGAGTTGCATATTGACGAAACACCACAATTAATTCCTTAGTTGACTCTCATTTATTTGCAAGACAAGATTAAATGTTTTTCACATGGCAAGAGGTGAAGCATAGTAAAACTACACTATTAAGACATTTTAAATGAGGCCGGAAAATAACAACAACATATCCGGAAAATCCCCATGAGCATGTTTAGTAATTATAAACAACAACAATTAAACATTTTAGTGTTGTTAACATGATGCGGATGGCATGATCAAGTTTATGCAATTTTTATTAAAAGGTTAACAAGAAGAACATGCACTAGTAGAAAACAGGGCATTGGTCCAGCCCATTAGCCCCGGTTCTATCTAGAACCGGGACCAATGGGGGTACTGGACCCGGTTCGTTAGCCCAGGGGGCCGGCCGGGCCACGTGGGCCATTGGTCCCGGTTCGTCTGGACCTATTGGTCCCGGTTGGAGCTAAAAACCGGGACCAATGGCTCTTGCTCCTGGCCCACCACTATTGGTCCCGGTTTGTTTTATGAACCGGGACCAAAGGCACCCCTTTAGCCCCGGTTTGTAGCACCAACCGGGACCAGTGAGTTGCCTATATAAACCCCCTCACTCAAGAGCAGAGCTCACTGCTCTGTTTTTTTTTTCTGGCCGAGGGGGAGAGGGGTTAGTGGTGCTCTAGCTCACCTCCTATGCACACAACGTGTTCGGTGGAATGCCCGAGCCACACTAGTTAAGCTTTTCTCCTCTCGAAGCTCTATTTTCTCCGAGATTTGTCTAGGTTTAGCGGTCCGTCACGTCCCGTCCCCGTCTTCGCCGCCGTCGATCGCCCCCGCCGATCTCGTCACCGTCACCACCGTGGTGAGCCTCTTGTAATGTCCATGCTTTTCTTACTTTTATTATTGCTTTAGATAGATATTTGTCTAATTTTCTTACGTTTATTATTGCTTGTTATTATATAGTGCGATGGTTTTGATATCCGCCCACGTGGGCCCTCGTCCGGTCTACGATTCGGATGTGGTATATTATCTTTAATTTATAACTATTTGTTTTAGTGCTTATGATAGTTATGCCGACCAACCTGACATGCATAGATGTTTTATTATGTCTAGGAGGTAGTTGAACCGGAAATTCCAACCGACCCTCTTATGGAGAGGTTAAATTTAGTTGAAGAGGAAAACATTTCGTTAAAGAAAAAATTGGAAAAAATGGAGGAGGAGAAGATGGAATTGGAGTTGCATGTTGCGGAAGTTATCGATGATCACAAGATCAAGATGGACCCTATTGTCGAGAGGTTAAATTTAGTTGAAGAAGAAAACAAATTCTTGAAGGAAAAAATAAAAAAAATTGTGCACGAGAAGATGATATTGGAGTTGCATGTTGCGGATGTCGTCGATGATCACAAGATCAAGATGGATGCAATGCGGTTGAAGATTAAAAAGATTAGAAAATATGCCATTAATACCGAGGCTTGGTATCATTATGCCGTTGGATCAATTGTTACCTTGGTTGCGATTATGATAGCATTTGTTTTCGCGTTGAAATGTTTTACATAGTTTCGATGTGTATGGAGAGCTATATATGTTGTTAGATGAGAACTATATATGTATGTACTTTGGTTTTAATGTGATGATGAACTTTTATCCATTTGGTCACTTAATTATCTATTTATGATGTTCTGTAATGGTTTTTGACACACTTAATTATATATAAATGCACGCAGATGAACCACCAATGGATGTACGGTGACAGACACACCTCCGAGTACATTAAGGGCGTGCGTGAGTTTCTAAATGTGGCAGAGGCAAACAAGCAGAATGGTTTTATGTGTTGTCCATGCACTCAATGTGTGAATACGATGTCTTACTCTAACCGAAAAATCCTTCACTCCCACCTGCTTTATAAGGGTTTCATGCCACACTATAATGTTTGGACGAGGCACGGTGAAATAGGGGTTATGATGGAAGACGGCGAAGAAGAAGAGTACGATGACAACTATGTGCCCCCTGAATACGGTGATGCTGCAATGGGGGGAGCTGGTGAAGATCAAGAGGAACCAGACGATGTGCCCAATGATGCTGCAACGGGTGAAGCTGCTGAAGATCAAGAGGAACCAAATGATGATCTTCGCCGGGTCATTGTCGATGCAAGGACACAATGCGAAAGTCAAAAGGAGAAGCTGAAGTTCGATCGCATGTTAGAGGATCACAAAAAAGGGTTGTACCCCAATTGCGAAGATGGCAACACAAAGCTCGGTACCGTACTGGAATTGCTGCAGTGGAAGGCAGAGAATGCTGTGGCTGACAAAGGATTTGAGAAGCTACTGAAAATATTGAAGAAGAAGCTTCCGAAGGATAACGAATTGCCCGACAGTACATACGCAGCAAAGAAGGTCGTATGCCCTCTAGGATTGGAGGTGCAGAAGATACATGCATGCCCTTGGATGTGCATGAAGCGGAAGTTCATTATGATGCCAGTTCTCATCCAAGGCCCTAAGCAACCCGGCAACGACATTGATGTGTACCTAAGGCCATTAGTTGAAGAACTTTTACAGCTGTGGAATGGAAACGGTGTACGTGCGTGGGATGAGCACAAACAGGAGG
Source organism: Secale cereale (assembly GCA_902687465.1). NCBI lineage: Eukaryota > Viridiplantae > Streptophyta > Magnoliopsida > Poales > Poaceae > Secale > Secale cereale. The sequence goes on along the minus strand of LR738715.1, from coordinate 746,166,929 downwards.
AATTTGACCTAAAGGCGTTGCTGTTCGTGACCATCAACGATTGGCCCGCTCTCAGTAACCTTTCAGGACAGACAAACAAAGGATACCACGCATGCACGCACTGTTTAGATGACACTGAAAGTATATACCTGGACAAGTGCAGGAAGAATGTGTACCTGGGCCATCGTCGATTTCTTCCGACCAACCATCAATGTCGAAAGAAAGGCAAGCATTTCAAAGGCGAGGCAGATCACCGGAAGAAGCCCGCCATGCGTACCGGTGATCACGTACTTGCTATGGTCAATGATTTACACGTAATCTTTGGAAAGGGCCCCGGCGCACTAGCTGTTCCGAATGACGATGAGGGACACGCACCCATGTGGAAGAAGAAATCTATATTTTGGGACCTACCCTACTGGAAAGACCTAGAGGTCCGCTCTTCAATCGACGTGATGCACGTGACGAAGAACCTTTGCGTGAACCTGCTAGGCTTCTTGGGCGTGTATGGAAAGACAAAAGATACAACTGAGGCACGTGAGGACCTGCAACGTTTGCACGAAAAAGATGGCATCCCTCCGAAGCAGTATGAAGGTCCTGCCAGCTATGCTCTTACGAAAGAAGAGAAAGAAATCTTCTTTGAATGCCTTCTCAGTATGAAGGTCCCGACTGGCTTCTCGTCGAATATAAAGGGAATAATAAATATGGCAGAGAAAAAGTTCCAGAACCTAAAGTCTGATGACTGCCATGTGATTATGACGCAACTGCTTCCGGTTGCATTGAGGGGGCTTCTACCGGAAAACGTCCGATTAGCCATTGTGAAGCTATGTGCATTCCTCAATGCAATCTCTCAGAAGGTGATCGATCCAGAAATCGTACCAAGGCTTAGGAGTGATGTGGCGCAATGTCTTGTCAGTTTCGAGCTTGTGTTCCCACCATCCTTCTTCAATATCATGACACACGTCCTAGTTCATCTAGTCGACGAGATTGTCATTATGGGGCCCGTATTTCTACACAATATGTTCCCCTTTGAGAGGTTCATGGGAGTCCTAAAGAAATATGTCCGTAACCGCGCAAGGCCAGAAGGAAGCATCTCCATGGGCCATCAAACAGAGGATGTCATCGGGTTTTGTGTTGACTTCATTCCTGGCCTTAATAAGATAGGTCTCCCTAAATCGCGGTGCGAGGGGAGACTGACTGGAAAAGGCACGCTTGGAAGGGACTCAATAATATGCAGGGACGGATATTCTTGGTCTCAAGCACACTACACAGTTCTACAGAACTCTACATTGGTGACCCCGTATGTCGATGAACACAAGAACAGTCTGTGCTCCAAACACCCGGAGCAGTGCGACGACTGGATTACACGTGAACACATCAGGACTTTCAGCAGTTGGTTGGAAACACGTCTCAGAGGTGACAACACTGTTTGTGATGAGTTGTACTTGTTGTCCAGGGGACCATCTTCGACTGTATTGATTTACAAAGGATACGAGATAAATGGGAATACATTTTACACGATTGTCCAAGATCAAAAGAGCACCAACCAAAACAGCGGTGTCCGCTTTGATGCAACAACCGAGAGGGGAAAGGACACATATTATGGTTACATAGTGGACATATGGGAACTTGACTACGGACATGATTTTAAGGTCCCTTTGTTTAAGTGCAAATGGGTCAATCTGTCAGGAGGCGGAGTACAGGTAGACCCACAGTACGGAATGACAACAGTGGATCTGAAAAATCTTGGATACACTGACGAACCGTTCGTCCTAGCCAATGATGTGGCACAGGTTATCTATGTGAAGGACATGTCTACTAGACCGAGAAAAAGAAAAGATAAGGAAGCGAATACATCATACGATGAGCCAAAGCGCCACATACACTAGTAGAAAACAAGGCATTGGTCCAGCCCATTAGCCCCGGTTCAATCTAGAACCGGGACCAATGGGGGTACTGGACCCGGTTCGTTAGCCCAGGGGGCCGGCCGGGCCACGTGGGCCATTGGTCCCGGTTCGTCTGGACCTATTGGTCCCGGTTGGAGCTAAAAACCGGGACCAATGGCTCTTGCTCCTGGCCCACCACTATTGGTCTCGGTTTGTTTTATGAACCGGGACCAAAGGCACCCCTTTAGCCCCGGTTTGTAGAACCAACCGGGACCAGTGAGTTGCCTATATAAACCCCCTCACTCAAGAGCAGAGCTCACTGCTCTGTTTTTTTTTTCTGGCCGAGGGGGAGAGGGGTTAGTGGTGCTCTAGCTCACCTCCTATGCACACAACGTGTTCGGTGGAATGCCCGAGCCACACTAGTTAAGCTTTTCTCCTCTCGAAGCTCTATTTTCTCCGAGATTTGTCTAGGTTTAGCGGTCCGTCACGTCCCGTCCCCGTCTTCGCCGCCGTCGATCGCCCCCGCCGATCTCGTCACCGGCACCACCGTGGTGAGCCTCTTGTTATGTCCATGCTTTTCTTACTTTTATTATTGCTTTAGATAGATATTTGTCTAATTTTCTTACGTTTATTATTGCTTGTTATTATATAGTGCGATGGTTTTGATATCCGCCCACGTGGGCCCTCGTCCGGTCTACGATTCGGATGTGGTATATTATCTTTAATTTATAACTATTTGTTTTAGTGCTTATGATAGTTATGCCGACCAACCTGACATGCATAGATGTTTTATTATGTCTAGGAGGTAGTTGAACCGGAAATTCCAACCGACCCTCTTGTGGAGAGGTTAAATTTAGTTGAGGAGGAAAACATTTCGTTAAAGAAAAAATTGGAAAAAATGGAGGAGGAGAACATGGAATTGGAGTTGCATGTTGCGGAAGTTATCGATGATCACAAGATCAAGATGGACCCTATTGTCGAGAGGTTAAATTTAGTTGAAGAAGAAAACAAATTCTTGAAGGAAAAAATAAAAAAAATTGTGGACGAGAAGATGATATTGGAGTTGCATGTTGCGGATGTCGTCGATGATCACAAGATCAAGATGGATGCAATGCGGTTGAAGATTAAAAAGATTAGAAAATATGCCATTAATACCGAGGCTTGGTATCATTATGCCGTTGGATCAATTGTTACCTTGGTTGCGATTATGATAGCATTTGTTTTCGCGTTGAAATGTTTTACATAGTTTCGATGTGTATGGAGAGCTATATGTTGTTAGATGAGAACTATATATGTATGTACTTTGGTTTTAATGTGATGATGAACTTTTATCCATTTGGTCACTTAATTATCTATTTATGATGTTCTGTAATGGTTTTTAACACACTTAATTATATATAAATGCACGCAGATGAACCGCCAATGGATGTACGGTGACAGACACACCTCCGAGTACATTAAGGGCGTGCGTGAGTTTCTAAATGCGGCAGAGGCAAACAAGCAGAATGGTTTTATGTGTTGTCCATGCACTAAATGTGTGAATACGATGTTTTACTCTAACCGAAAAATCCTTCACTCCCACCTGCTTTACAAGGGTTTCATGCCACACTATAATGTTTGGACGAGGCACGGAGAAATAGGGGTTATGATGGAAGACGGCGAAGAAGAAGAGTACGATGACAACTATGTGCCCCCTGAATACGGTGATGCTGCAATGGGGGGAGCTGGTGAAGATCAAGAGGAACCAGACGATGTGCCCAATGATGCTGCAACGGGTGAAGCTGCTGAAGATCAAGAGGAACCAAATGATGATCTTCGCCGGGTCATTGTCGATGCAAGGACACAATGCGAAAGTCAAAAGGAGAAGCTGAAGTTCGATCGCATGTTAGAGGATCACAAAAAAGGGTTGTACCCCAATTGCGAAGATGGCAACACAAAGCTCGGTACCGTACTGGAATTGCTGCGGTGGAAGGCAGAGAATGCTGTGGCTGACAAAGGATTTGAGAAGCTACTGAAAATATTGAAGAAGAAGCTTCCGAAGGATAACGAATTGCCCGATAGTACATACGCAGCAAAGAAGGTCGTATGCCCTCTAGGATTGGAGGTGCAGAAGATACATGCATGCCCTAATGACTGCATCCTCTACCGCGGTGCATACAACGATCTGAACGCATGCCCGGTATGTGGTGCATTGCGGTATAAGATCAGACGAGATGACCCTGGTGATGTTGATGGCGAGCCCGCCAGGAAGAGGGTTCCTGCGAAGGTGATGTGGTATGCTCCTATAATACCACGGTTGAAACGTTTGTTTAGAAGCAAAGAGCATGCCAAGATGATGCGATGGCACAGTGAGGACCGTAAGAAAGACGGGAAGTTGAGAGCACCCGCTGACGGGTCGCAATGGAGAAAAATCGAGAGAAAGGCCCTAATCCTTTCGGGGAGCAGAGCAGCAATCACAGCACCTGGCCCGTGACTCTATGTATGTATAACCTTCCTCCTTGGATGTGCATGAAGCGGAAGTTCATTATGATGCCAGTTCTCATCCAAGGCCCTAAGCAACCCGGCAACGACATTGATGTGTACCTAAGGCCATTAGTTGAAGAACTTTTACAGCTGTGGAATGGAAACGGTGTACGTGCGTGGGATGAGCACAAACAGGAGGAATTTGACCTAAAGGCGTTGCTGTTCGTGACCATCAACGATTGGCCCGCTCTCAGTAACCTTTCAGGACAGACAAACAAAGGATACCACGCATGCACGCACTGTTTAGATGACACTGAAAGTATATACCTGGACAAGTGCAGGAAGAATGTGTACCTGGGCCATCGTCGATTTCTTCCGACCAACCATCAATGTCGAAAGAAAGGCAAGCATTTCAAAGGCGAGGCAGATCACCGGAAGAAGCCCGCCATGCGTACCGGTGATCATACTTGCTATGGTCAATGATTTACATGTAATCTTCGGAAAGGGCCCCGGCGCACTAGCTGTTCCGAATGACGATGAGGGACACGCACCCATGTGGAAGAAGAAATCTATATTTTGGGACCTACCCTACTGGAAAGACCTAGAGGTCCGCTCTTCAATCGACGTGATGCACGTGACGAAGAACCTTTGCGTGAACCTGCTAGGCTTCTTGGGCGTGTATGGAAAGACAAAAGATACAGCTGAGGCACGGGAGGACCTGCAACGTTTGCACGAAAAAGACGGCATCCCTCCGAAGCAGTATGAAGGTCCTGCCAGCTATGCTCTTACGAAAGAAGAGAAAGAAATCTTCTTTGAATGCCTTCTCAGTATGAAGGTCCCGACTGGCTTCTCGTCGAATATAAAGGGAATAATAAATATGGCAGAGAAAAATTTCCAGAACCTAAAGTCTCATGACCGCCATGTGATTATGACGCAACTGCTTCCGGTTGCATTGAGGGGGCTTCTACCGGAAAACGTCCGATTAGCCATTGTGAAACTATGTGCATTCCTCAATGCAATCTCTCAGAAGGTGATCGATCCAGAAATCGTACCAAGGCTAAGGAGTGATGTGGCGCAATGTCTTGTCAGTTTCGAGCTTGTGTTCCCACCATCCTTCTTCAATATCATGACACACGTCCTAGTTCATCTAGTCGACGAGATTGTCATTCTGGGGCCCGTATTTCTACACAATATGTTCCCCTTTGAGAGGTTCATGGGAGTCCTCAAGAAATATGTCCGTAACCGCGCAAGGCCAGAAGGAAGCATCTCCATGGGCCATCAAACAGAGGATGTCATCGGGTTTTGTGTTGACTTCATTCCTGGCCTTAATAAGATAGGTCTCCCTAAATCGCGGTACGAGGGGAGACTGACTGGAAAAGGCACGCTTGGAAGGGACTCAATAATATGCAGGGACGGTTATTCTTGGTCTCAAGCACACTACACAGTTTTACAGAACTCTACATTGGTGACCCTGTATGTCGATGAACACAAGAACAGTCTGCGCTCCAAACACCCGGAGCAGTGCGACGACTGGATTACACGTGAACACATCAGGACTTTCAGCAGTTGGTTGGAAACACGTCTCAGAGGTGACAACACTGTTTGTGATGAGTTGTACTTGTTGTCCAGGGGACCATCTTCGACTGTATTGATTTACAAAGGATACGAGATAAATGGGAATACATTTTACACGATTGTCCAAGATCAAAAGAGCACCAACCAAAACAGCGGTGTCCGCTTTGATGCAACAACCGAGAGGGGAAAGGACACATATTATGGTTACATAGTGGACATATGGGAACTTGACTACGGACATGATTTTAAGGTCCCTTTGTTTAAGTGTAAATGGGTCAATCGGTCAGGAGGCGGGGTACAGGTAGACCCACAGTACGGAATGACAACAGTGGATCTGAAAAATCTTGGATACACTGACGAACCGTTCGTCCTAGCCAATGATGTGGCACAGGTTATCTATGTGAAGGACATGTCTACCAGACCGAGAAAAAGAAAAGATAAGGAAGCGAATACATCATACGATGAGCCAAAGCGCCACATAGTTCTTTCAGGAAAAAGGGACATCCTGGGAGTGGAGGGCAAGACAGACATGTCTGAAGATTATGAAAAGTTTCATGAAATTCCTCCCTTCAAAGTCAAGGCTGACCCAAGCATCCTGATAAACGATGAAGATTATCCATGGTTACGGCGCAATAAGCAAATGACACAAGCGAAGAAAAAGTGAAGAGTTTTTTCCGCAACTATTATGATGATACCATGCCAACTTTGTAACAAACGAGTATGATATCATTGTCAGTTTGTACTATTCAAATTTGCACTAACAGAAAGTTTGTAATTGGTTTTACCAGAAAGAATTAAAAAATAAAACAAAAAACAAAAGAAAATAAATAATGCAGAAAACAAAAAAAATTGCAAAAAAATAAAAAATAGCAACAATAAGTATTTCATTGTAAGTAGAAACAAAATAAAATAAATAAAGCAACAAAGAAAACAAATAATTTCAAATTTAAACTATTCAAATTTGAATACTACTTGCACTAACAGAAAGTTTGTAATTGGTTTTACCAGAAAGAATTAAAAAATAAAGCAAAAAACAGAAGAAAATAAATAATGCAGAAAACAAAACAAAAAAACTTGAAAAAAATAGCAACAATAAGTATTTTTTTGTAAGTAGAAACAAAATCAAATAAATAAAGCAACAAAGAAAAAAAATAAAAAATATGCCACCTGCTGGGCCCACACGGCCTGAATACGACTAGAAACCCAACTATGGGCCAGGATTCAGGCCCGTAGAAAGCCCAGCAAGCCCACAGGCAAAGCAGTGTCAGTTTAGGCCCTTAGGCCTGCAGTTCAGAGGAGTTCGAGAGGAGAGAGGCAGCGGGGCTTATAAACTGGTGCTGCTCTCTCTCAACTAGCGAGGTGGGACTAAACTTCCCACCGCACCGCGGCAAGGCTTTTAGTCCCGGTTGGTGGCAGCAACCGGGACTAAAGGCCCCTCCTTCCCGCCCTTTGGGCTGCTGAAAAGGGAGCTTTAGTCCCGGTTGGTGGCAGCAACCGGGACTAAAGGGGTGTATTAGTCCCGGTTTCAGCCACCAACCGGGACTAATGCCCCTCCTATATAACCAACACTTGCAAAAATTTGGGCAGTTTCCTTCTTCCTCTCCTTCCCCGCCCCCGACGCCTCCCTCTCCTTCCCCGTCGCCCCGTCGCCGTCGCCCCCGTCGCCCCCGACGCCGCCCCGACACCGCCTCGTCGCCGTCGCCCCGCCCCGCCCCGCGCCGTCGCCGCGCCCCGGCCAGCCCGTCGCCGTCGCGCCGCGCGCCCCGCCCCGCCGCCGTCGCGCCACGCGCCCCGCCCCGCCGCCGTCGCGCCGCCGCGCCCCGACGCCGCCCCGCCCCGCCGCCGTCGCGCCGCCCAGCCCCGCCGCGCGATGTGAGGGGCTACCTTTTTTTTTATGTTTATTAATATATATTGCTGTATATATATATATATATATATATATATATAGTTGCTGTGTATATATGTATAGATGTGTATATTTTTTTTTATGTTTATATAAATTGCAGTATATATAGTTGCTGTATATATAGTTGCTGTATTTATATGTATGTGTATATATTTTTTTCTTAGGAATTTGCTAAATATATATGTTAAATATATATGTATGCATGTGTATATAAATATATTTTTTCTTAGGAAGTTGCTGTATATATATATGTGATCTGTGTATGTGATGTATATATATGTGTATGTGGCTATATAGTTTTTTATCGGATATGTCTATGTCGATATACACCCTCCCCGATAACTTCGACATTAGGGGGGGCCGGGGTCGAGGGGTCGAGAGGTTGCCTAGCAGTCGGGGGTCTAGGGTTGTTGTGGATCGCCGAGCAGTCGGGGGTCAAAGTATTGAAGAATTCCATGACTTCATCATTTGCCAGAAGTAACCGGGGCATTTTGGTACAAAGTTATGCAAAGTTATTTTGCAACGGAGTTCCTGATAGGATAATCCGTCTTTTGTTACGGATTATCTTATCTGGGACTCCGTTCCAAAACAACTTTGGAGAGCTTCGTACCATCATGCTACTGTTACTTTCGCCTAATGATGAAGTATTGGTTTTGTTGAATCCTTTGACACTCGACAAAATGTGACATGAGGGGGTCTAGGGTTGTGGATCGCCGAGCAGTCGGGGGTCGAGGGGTCGAGAGAGGTTGCCTAGCTAGTGTCAAAGTATTGAA